>OY754979.1:33951777-34551777 GCA_963576475.1 Molanna angustata
TAATCGCGATCGACTAGTTGACCACCCCTGATATATACACTCTCAGTCTTATTCATAATACTTCTTTATATTGTTGTAATAGCATCATATAAGTAAAACACAGTGTAAGCTTTTATATTCTTGACTATTCATAATAATGTTAATTTAGCAATATAACAATAACGTTGCTATATTACTGTTTGAGCTGGCAACGTCGCAATTCATTTATGTTTCTCCGGTGATTTGACATAATGTCCTATTTTGTGTGTTGTATATAGAGAGAAGGGAATATTGCACCTATCTGGTGGCGAACTTCTTCCTTTGTATCGGCAGGTCTTCAGAAAAGGTACCCACTCTAACCTCTATATCACAACAGTATAATGTTGGTATAATACACCACCTTCAAACACAGATTGGGTATTATATGCGCACAGCACGTAGTTTTAGTTGATAGACATAATAATTTGAAATATGTATAATTCGTCTTGTATCGAAACTAGGTGAATTGTAGACGATTATGATGACTACTGACAACTGTTGGTAGCAATACTTTTGTGAGACAAAAGGGTTGGAAGTGTTGCTACGTTTACGGAACATCGTGAGTATCATTATTTAGATATTTATATATATTTTTTTTCTTTCTCGCACGACATCTTTACGCCAGTTACAGTGCGACACCTGTTCGTTATTTTATTTAATATATTTTTTTAATCGCTGAACGCCCCAGAAGAAGACGTCAGCTTCAACAGGTAAACCATTTAATAGAACAGACATTCGTACAAGAGTGTTACGAGCAACCACGTCTGTACGAGCGGCAGGTAAATTAAATAAGTGGTGTCCTCTACCTCTCATGTAGTTCGGGGGAGCGTAAAGGCCTAAGTGCTCAAGCAAAATTGGGCAGTCAATGATATAATTTACAACCTTGTAACCCACCAGAAGTAACGAATTATCTCGCCTTTTTTCGAGACTCTGATAGGCACAGGCATCAAGGAGATCAGGGTGATGCATGTAAGTTGGGTACACTCCATGTGTACGCATGTAAAGGTACCTTAAAAACTTTTTCTGGATCTGTTCCAGCATTTCGGAGTATTTCTTCCAGCATGGTGCCCAAACAACACTACCAAATTCCAGCTTGGTATGCACCATACAGTTGAATTTACTCTTTAGTGCCTCCGGATTTGTAAAATATTTTCCCAGGCGAAAAGTTATATGAAAGTACAGTTATATGAATAACTGTAGTGAAAACTGAAGCAATAAAGAATAATTAAGTTACCTTTACTTAATATAGGCATTCTCAAATGATGTGTCAGTAGTTATGATAAATATTTTTTGTTATTTGTTTACGTCACGTTAAGACTTGAAACAATCTGTTGATCGTATGCATAAATATCTGTTTTTTTTTACTAATTTATGTAATGGAATAGAACATGGAAATAATATTTAAAATATTGTGCATTTTTATTATTTTTGATGAAACAGAATCGCAAATATTCACGTCGTTTCACAAACGTCAAAAATTATCGACATGTAATGCAAAAATTATTGACGTGTATTGTAATCAGCAACATTGGGGGATTATCGAAAATGTTGGGTCCCTATTCTCTTCTTATATCACTATTAAAACAACCTGGGACCATATTTATCTTACATATATAGGTGTAATGTAGCCATTATATAGCATTATTGACTTAATCGAATATTTTTATAGTTGAAATGTTACCTCATGTATGAGAACTGTGGCTTTCATTGTTTTCGAACCAATTTCTCGATAGAGTGCATTGCAAATAAGTTTCTTCTTCATTTCATAGATGGCAATGGTAAAATAGCTTATTTTCAAGACCTACGATGAATAAAATAAATAGAACTTTAAAAAAATTGGATTGATAGGGATAATTTCCCAATTCTCTCTTAATATTCCAACTTTTTCTCTATTGAGATATTAATAAAAGTCATTTAAATTATAACCTTATATTTGTTATTATGAATAGATACACTGTTTCAATCCCAACTATGTTATTATGAACAAGACTGAGTGACTTTTTTGTTAATACTAAATTATATTAAAATTAATATTTGATTTTGATTGTTGTATAGCTTTTAAATTTATTTTTTTTTTCATAAAAAAATATTTTAATGTGTAAACACCATTATACCACCACCTTGGGAAGGTCCGATGCTATTACAGTACGCGCTGGTGTCGTGCGAGTGTAATCGGCAGTCCCGCTTGATTCTTGAGCAATGTGCAAAGGACAAGTAAAAACAATACAAAAACCAAATTTATTAACAAATGTGTTTCAGGTTAAAATAAAACAAAACTTCAGTTTTAAGTTCCACTGTAATAATTTAATAGGACACTAACTAGTATCGGTCATCCAGTGACCATCTTCAGAGTGACACTCTGAAGATCGTCACTGGATGACCGATACTAGTTAGTGTCCTATTAAATTATTACAGTGGAACTTAAAACTGAAGTTTTGTTTTATTTTAACCTGAAACAAATTTGTTAATAAATTTGCTATGGAGTTCCATCAAGAATTGTCCGTTGAGAAGTTAAATAAAGGAAAAACCAAATTATTTACTGTAGTTAGGTGATTGCGTATTATGATATCCATGTAGGGAAAGACTACAACCCTTGAAATGAATGTAGGATTAAGTTGTAATATATATCATGGTTTATACTAGGGTTGCCACGAATAATGATTTGGCCGAATAACCGAATAACGAATATTCGACTTCCCCGTCGGCCGAATAGCCGAATATTCGGCCGCAGACGTGTGCGTAAAATTACATTCCGACCCACATTTTAAAACTAGTTTCTTGGGATTAGTTCAAACGGAAAGAGCAAGACAGAAAATTCTTATAGAAGCTCTGAAAATGAGTTGTGATGAAGCAAACAGTAGTGATTATGATGATGATTCTTCACCACTTCGTAAGAAAAGAAACACCAATTAAACTGAAAACAATAATAAAAAAGAAATACACGACAGCTTTTGGGACTGTTTTGAAGAAGTTGCTACAGATAAGCAAAACGATGAATAAGCAGAAAAAAGTTCTGTGCCAAATGAAATTGATTTTTATTTGAAAACTGCTCACCTAAATCGAACGGCAAATGCAAAATCATACCCAGTCCTGACGAAATTTGCTAAGATTTATCTATCGTCTCCTGGCAGTAGTGTCTATAGTAAGAGACTTTTTTCAGAAGCGGGTATTATTTATGAAGAAAAACGCAACCATTTACTGTCAACAAATACTGAAAAAAATGTTTTTATTCATGATAACTTACCATTGGTAGATTTTAAGTATTAATAGTCATTTGTGATTAAAATACCGAATATTAAAAAAAGTGGCCGAATAGGCCGAATAACGAATAATGGCCGAATATTCGTGGCATCTCTAGTTTATACATCATGGCAAAAAAATATTGAAATTGTAGCATATACCTACATAACAGACATTTCAAATATGGTGTTACCAAAACATGCTATCACCTAACAGGAGTAGTTTAATAATTAAACACTGTGTAGCAGATCAGTTGGTCAACAACTACGTATCTAGCATTTATTAGTAAGATTTTCAAATAATTGCTACACGGGCTTAAGTGTTTTAGTTTCACGGTGTGTAACTAAAACACTAGTCAACAGTTGTGCAGTCGATTTTTATTAGTAAGACAGTCAATGTGTTTGGGATAAGCCCGTTCCACCTCACTTTGTGTACCTAAAGTCGTAGCCTATGTCAGATGTGTATATTCTTTACTCTGTGGTATTGAAAAATTTTATCATCATAGGCTGGCAATAGTGAAATGAATGACAGAGGTCAGCATCAGGAATTTAAATTATGTTTAGACTCTGAATAAATGTAGACCATACATTAAATGATCCAAAAACTGTTAGTGATAGAAAGTCCAAGAGTCTTTCTGACAGTCCTATGCGTCCTACCAGCAGGACTATCATTTTCTTCTTATATGAAGATATGTAGTACCTTTAGAAGGTTGTGATTTTGACAAGCACATAGTACCTATTTGCGAGTTTTTGAGTCATGTCTCTACAATTAGTCTGTTCCATATGGCTGCGAGTATAAGACGTGAAGGCTGTTGGAGCAAATCGACTATAAATTTGTTTTAAAATTGGGAAATGGAAAAAATGCAATATTTCGAAGGGAAGCATAGAATAACGAACCAATATATGATGTTATTAATTTATTTTAAATGTTTATTGAATTTGTACCACAAGACACAACATGAAGAACTATACACTTGACATAGTTTGCAGAAAACTTAGAAGAAGAAGAAAAAGTTATAACCGTATGTGAAGGGTACTGTGTCATCTCTCGACGATAACTATCTTTAGTTTCTTTTTTACAATTTTTTTTCGGCTAGGCGGGTAGGCTTACACTATGTGTCCTATTCTGATTCTTTTCAGAGTACGAAAACGTCTGTAACCAACGGGTTACCGTGGATAAAAGGATTTTATCCGCGCGGTGTGACGTAACGAGTCTCGTATAAATGCATTCAACTTTTTGACATGTCTCATATACTAAAATTCAGACGGATAAATTTAGACGAATCAGAATAGGACATTATATATGCTCAGGATAGAAATATCCAAGTGATGTCTTTGCTACTTATTTTGACAATTAATATGGCAGAAACACGTGGAATCGTACAAATTTTAAGTAGTTTTGATACTGTCTACTGATTTTTTTCATACAAATCATTCAATAAAATGAGTGCTACTGGTAGGACTGGAAGCTCCTTCCAGATGGAAATTCTATCATTAAATCTATGCTTTGACAGGTATGTGACAACCAAAACATGTTTATTAAGAAACCCATATTATGGAAATAAACATTCTATGTAGATAAGTAATTATATTGTTCTAATGTATTCTTCTTATGTTTATAAGCTGTAATTTAAGGTGCTAAATTTGTCTCTTTTCTTCTTCTTCTTCATCTTCCCAATGGTAGAAGATTATTTTTAACTCCTCTACAATATTATTAATTTTGATATCCTATTTTTTGTATAATGTCTATTTTATAATGTTTACATTGGTAGTCATTTAAAAGAATAAATACTTATTTACCTATTAAATTAAGAATAATATATTATACTGAATTGCGTATGTACCTTAAATAATAAATAATTTTATATTAGCTTAAAATATGTACAGTCTTATTCATAATGTTTCTTTATAATTTATTTTTAATCGTGTTATAAAAAAATGCAATCTATGCGTTCATGGTAAAGCTATTTTTTTTTGAGCTGGTAACACTATAATTCATAGATTTTTTATAAGGTTATCGATTCTGTATTTTGTTTCATCTATTAAGTCGGCCATTTTAGTTTATTTGATTAATTATCTGACTTCTGAACTTGATTCCCAATTAAAAACACATTTTTTAATTGTATTTTGAGTTTGAAATTGTGAGACGATACATAACATAGACGAATGTGGTAACTTGTTAGTTATTAGGTTAGCTAAGTGTTAAATTAATTTTTGACTCATTAGTTGCATGAGAACCAATAAAAATAATTATTATCAAATTTTGAAAAAGTAACGAATAGCAAAATATTATTCAACATTATATCCATTATGGATATACACACGTTGTTGTGTTTCCTTTTATAAGGTTATGTTTACCCGCACACCTGTCGCAGGTTACCCTAAATTTATTTTTGTATTATTTCTTGGGAAGTAACAGGTACAATGTCAAATATTAATTTAACTCATACCCAATAACAAGTTGCCACATTCTGGGATATTAATTTTCTTACAGATCCAGACTGAAAACACAATTAATAACTGTGTCTCCACCGGGAATCGAACTCGGGACCATTGGATCAGCAGTCAGATACCTAACCAACTAAGCCACGAAGGCTGACAAATTGTGAGATATGCTATGTGGTGTGAATGAATGAATGTCCATTTTTATTCAAAAACGAGATCTGTATAATGCATTATACATTTAAATTTAAAAATTGTTTATTTTTTGCTATGAATAAGACTGGTTATGTTTAATGAACGTACCTATATACATTATAATGCACAATATAGTCGTATATATAAAATATTATTTTAAGAGTGAAACTTCACAATAATTGTATGTTAAATATAAAATTTATTACTTCATATTGTAGAAACTAGAATTAACGTCAATTGCCGGGCAATAAACATCCTTATTTCTCTGTATTGTTCCACATAACTTCCAACTCAATATTATACATAAATACTATGTCCCTCACAGGGTAGGCAGAGAGAATTGAAAGCCAATTTTTTCCATATTCACACATTCATCGCCTTGTCAACATGCATGCATCGTCTCACGCATGTTTATTTGCTGTTCATGCTTCTTATATTTTGTCTTTCAGAAGATCATTCACACAGTCGTGCCATCCTTTTCTTGGTCACCCTGACCTCTTAATCTTTTCCTGTTAGCTTTTTATATTTCTTTCGGCGTTTTTAATTCATTCTACCCAAGTGGCCCAGATAAAAGGGCGTTTATCTGGGATCCACTATTACCAACCAAAGTGAGTGTGAAACCGAGATCAGAAGAAGGATAGGAATGACAAAAAGTGCTATGACCAGTCTAAATAAAATATGGAAAGACAAGATCATATCCAGAAACCTGAAGATGAAGATTGTACGCACACTCGTGTTCTCCATTTTCTTTTATGGAGTATAATCATGGACTCTGCGGACCAGAGATAGAGACAGAATAGACGCGTTCGAAATGTGGTGCTGGAGAAGAATGCTGAAAATTCCCTGGACAGCAAGAAGAACAAACATCTCCTTTCTTCAAGAACTGCGCATCACAGTGAGATTGTCGTCTCTATGTCTAGAACGAATACTTAAGATTTTTGGTCACATAGCTCATAGAGGGGAAGACAGCTTTGAAAAGCTGATTATGGTCGGAAAAGCGCCAGGAACAAGACCAAGAGGTAGATCGCCGATGCGCTGGTCCGACCAAAGCCTAGGTTGCGGCTCTAAGGGCCCAGGCAGTAAAGGCGGGGGTGGGCGGCCGACGCTGTTGTGCCCTCGTCATTCTATACTTAGAGAAGAGCAGGACGGACGCCTCTAGTCTCGCTCGGCAGTTACTCGTCAACTGTGGCGAATGTTGTTGTGTGGTTCGGGCACACCGCCGGCGCAGACGTCGGGTCAGACATCCTGTGTTGACAACGAGACGTCAAATCTGACAGGTGATGATTGCGTCGGATGCCCCCGGTGTTAGCCCGCGGAACCTTCGGACGCCAACACGAGGACCGAGGGGTCGGGGTACAAGCCCCTCCGACTTGAAACGGAGTGTACTTAGCGGCCGATTTCGAGACCAATCGGAGGCCCTGACGTGTGTGGTTGGATTCTCGGGGGCAGTGGTTGAACCCGATGGATGGTGGATATTTTGTGTTTGTCCGATGTTGCGGCTGCGTCCGGTGGTGAACAGGGCCAATGAGCTCTATAGCGTCGCCGGCGTGGAAGTGGATCGCGATCCCCCTCGATGGTCCGACCAAATAAAACAATATCCCTGCCTCGACACTCCATAGAGCCGTATATATGGCAACAGACAGGACGACCTGGAGAACAACAGAGTATATTTTTTTTTTTTTTTTTTTTTAACTTTTCTACGGACAATTCTTGGTAGAACTCCATTTCAAATAATAAATAAATTTGGAATGGTAAAATAAAACCAAAGTTTTCAGTTCTACTAATTTAATGACACTGACTAGTTTCGGTCATCCAGTGACCATTTTCGAAGTGTATATTATGGCCACGACCCTCACCATTGAGGACGACGACTGGTAAGGTAAGGTACCCAAGTGGCCAAACAATCTCAATGTGTTAAATTTCTTTCTGTAAATTACATCTTTCTTCATCTTACATTTTTCCCTTGTGTCCTCATTCCTTACCCTGTAATACATGGTTTTTTTACAATTTTTTTTTAGCGATCTCATTTTAACTGCATTTATTCTGCTTTCGTGCGACTGCTGCCATGTCCAGGTTTCACTTGCATACATCATGGTTGGTAATACGATTGCGTTATGAATGGCAGGCATATTTGGCATCCTTTGATATGTTGCGATCATTCACTCTGTTTCCTGCCATCACTCGTCTTTTGATATCCTTATCAGGCCGTCCATTTCGTTGAAAAACGATTCCCAGATAGATATATTTGTCTATTTGCTTGAGCCATACGTTCTCTACTTTTATTTGACAAGCTGTTCTTCTTCTGTTCTGTTCTATTTCAAATATAATATTATTTAGCCGTACACAAAATATGCTACTAGGAAAGTATTCAAAAACATTCAAAGTTCATTCATTCATACCATCACGGCATATCTCACAATGTGGGGTAACCAGCGAAAGGTGTGCGGGTGTGCATTGCCTTATAAAAGGGAGAACAACACATCTATGTATACCCACACACCAGTCTCGTTTCATCAAAAAAGACTACATTCAGAATGGGTGGTGAACCTCATTGCTGAACTATGTGAGATGTTATTTTTGCCTGTTGTATTTTCGATTACCCGGCTCTTACGGGACACTCGAAAAACAATGATTTAAAAGAATGGAAGCACTATTCTAAGCCGGTGCCTCACAGCTAAATTTCTTTATTTCAAGTGAATAATTTATATTATTGTCTATTTACTTTGCTGGCAATATAATAATGTTAACGAGACGATACATGTCATAATAAAAAAATATGGCCCTCTGTTCTCTATGCCTGCGTAAGGGACATGGCATGATCGTATGTATGCACTGTCATTTGAGTGAGTTTTATTGATTTAGTATAAGAGTATATATGCATATTTTTTAATTATTTCTGTATGATTAATAGTTTATATTAGTAAATATTCTCAGAAACCAGCGGGGCAAGTCCCGTTCCATGGTAACTCATATCTTGATAGTAACCCACGTTATAAACCTACAAGAGTATTCCATATAGATGATTTTAAAAATCTTATATCTATATGGAGGATTTTCATTCCGCCGTTGAACCGGACTTGCCCCCCAGTTGTCTTCTTCATGATCACAATCCCAAGGTTGGTTTGCACCCCACACTCCATCTCTCCACATATCTCTGTTGTCCGCCAGCCTCTTCATCTCTTGGTAGCTGCTACAGCACACATCACTGATCACCTGTTCCATATAACTGTCTATAGGGCGACCTCTATGGTTTTTTGCATTTCATCATTTCTTCGGCGATAGTTACCATTTATATTTGTACAAAAAAACTGCACAATATTTTTCAATACATAGGAATTATGATGTGTTTATTTTCTTCTCAAAACATTATTCTGTATTAAATAATGTTTGTTTTTGCCCATCTTTTGACAAAGTAGTGAATAAATATATCGAATAATTGGTTTAATACTGCGTTTAGTATATAAAAAACAATTTTACATATTATAAATACATACTTGGTAAATAGATATTTGACAGTGATTTGATATTCTATCTCAGCTTAATCCGTCAAACTACTGTCAAATAGTGATCCAGGTTATAGTGTTCATTTTCCATTTAGTACCAACATTATGATATTATATATTAATTTTGTGCGTGTATTCGTCTTTTATTGTTAATATTTTTATTATTATTATCCTGCCTGAGGTATACTCTTGCAAACAAAAAATACTGACTGGTGACTGGTTTTCACGAGTAACTGATTATTAGAGCCATCGAAAACTTCTTGAAAAATTATGTGGGCTGCACAGAACATAAATTTAGGTTATTTTCTTGGTTGGTAGGTGAGCGAAACATCTCTCTCTCCGCCGAAAATGAACAAGATATTAGTCGATACCTATAACTAACATAACCTAACCTAAAATATGTGTTTAAAACAATATTATATTGTATTCTTCTTTTTCTTGTGCGGCTCCTAATGGAGATTGGCGACCATAACACCAAACTCATCCCGATCTTGTGCCAATCTAATTAGTGACATCGCATCCGGTATCACGAACCACTGCCTGAGAATTTTATGTTACGATATTCTTTTACACCCCATACCTACTCAGTCATCCCTCTACCTTTCACTCCACTATGAGTTGTAGATGGGCATAATTATCACCATGGAATATGTGGCCAGAATATGCTGCTTTGCGTCTCTCGACAGTGGTCAGCAACTTTCTCTCTCTTTCTCCATCATATTTAGAACTCTTTCATCGGAGACTATCGATCTATGAGATTTGCATCAACTTTCTATAAAGCCACGCCTCAAATGCTTTGATTTTATTTACTGTTGAGATTTTGAGACCCCAGCCTTCCACTGCCGGTTACACAGCAGTTTTTGCATTTTGTACAAGGTCGATCTCGCCATCTCAATCTTGGTTTTTATTTCGGAATCTGAGTTCCACTCATCATTCAATATTGTATTAATACCGACAATATTAACGATATTACATCAACTCCATGAAATGTACAATTATCTATTAGATTCATATCTACTTTACATATCTTTTGTGTATACTATAGAACCAATAACTATGTAATATGTTGCTTTAAATATTTTACAATGAGCATTTTGTTTAAGGTAAGTGTACACCATAGATTTTTGTTATAATATACTAGATGTCGTATTTAGCAAATTTTGTATGAATCAAAGTGAGTCATTTTTCCGGAGGACTTTTGATGTATTGGTTCCAGACCACATCGTTTTTCCATAGAGAATAACGACTAATGTGAATTGTTTTCAGATTTATTTGTCTAAAAAATATTTTAATTATTAAGGTTTAGACAACAGTTATCTAGGATGTGTTGAAATGTAAGGAAAACTGAAATATGTTGCCAACCAAAACGTCAAATGCGCGATATTCCATGACTCAATTTTTGCACGGAGTACTACATCTAGTATATTATAATAAAAATCTATGGTGTACACACTTATAATTTATTAAAAAAATTTATCTGAAATCTGAAAAATTTGAATTTCACACTATAGATATAGACAAAAAACTTTATAATTCCAGTATTTTTATTTCAATTGAATGCTCATTGCGTATTGTAATTTTTTTTTTAAAATAAAAATCAAAATATGTATGTAGTGACTTTAAATTTATTATTGTTTATTTTATAATCCTGTCTTCCTTGAACACTTTAGTGTTAGTATTTTTAAAAGACCTTAAAATGATAATTTGAATGTCTTCTTCGTTACAGTCTTACATATATACCTTTCCAACGTTGATACGTGTTATTGTATTCATTGTATTGTATATTTCATCAAATGTAACAATAATAATAAAAAACAATTTCTATAGTGCCGTTTAATGATTCAGGATCACTCCAAGGGCACTTATATTTCAGTCTTAAGTTGCTCTACGAAATAAATATAATTCTGATAAATTGTTATTCAATCATTGTTAAAGTACATATATTATATTGTTTTGTTTAAAAATATTGTATTATTTGTCTATATTGCTATGTTATTTATTTCTGTGAAATATAACATTTAAATATCTAATGTGTTCTGTATTTATTTCAACTAGTGATCTCACAGGGGTTGAAATTCCACCGTAATTCTTTAATCTTTTAAGTTCTATGATCTATGATAAAAAGCATCGTATATTGTGAATTCATTGAAGGGTAGAAAGTTTTCTTTTCACATATTGCAAAGTGAAATGTTTCATAGAAGATTATGTATTTTACTTCAATATGTTCTCTATTTGAATTTAAAACAACTGCCATTGCCATTCCCTTCACATATTAATATATCTATAGATTTACTTGTGACCAGTATAGGCGACCAGTTTATTTCCAACAAGCGATTTCTTCTAACCTACCGGTGTTTATAACCAAGGGAAACAAGATTTGCTTTAGAAACATGTTCATTTACAACTCTCAATAAAAGTTAGTACCTTCATCATTAATATTTTTTTATTATATTATTATTTTAATCCTTTTTCCAAAGTAAGCGCAAAAAATATTCAAAAATAAAGAGGGACAAACCAATCACAAAAGTGTGTTGACTTCTCATTCATTCTGTATTTAAAGTTCAAAGCCTGAGAGGGATAGCAAAATGCATTAAGAGGCTATAGTAGGCTATATAGTATATTTTGAAAATAATTTTCCTAATACCCTAAATAAGGAACAGTTTGTATGTACATCTTTATTCTATTGCATTAGATTTTTGAATTTGTTTAATACTTTTCTTGTAAAATTAGTTTTATTAAAACCCTTTTTTATGGTAAGTAACTAAAAAAAATACAAGGTCTTTTACTATCGAAAGAGAATATGAAAATCTACCGGCTGAGTTTTTTATTATTATAATATTTTAATAACTATTCTTGCTATTTAAAAAAACTCTAAATTTTACCTTTTTCGCACAATAAAATGTTGTATATCACGTATCAGGTGATATACAATATTTTTTCAAGTTTCATATATTAGAAGGTAATTTAGTGTGCATTTTTGTATACATCTGTATACCCAAGATATACAAGGGCCTTAATTAATTTCTTAGGAATGAGCTTACTACCAATAAAAAATAATATTATTACATAACATAATTGTTATGTATCTTTTTACGTAGTCGCTATTACCCCATCCCTATCCCTGCTTGTTACCACCCCCACCTTATAATGCAAAAATGTGACATTTAAATTTTCCAATTTTGTTCCAATTATGAATAAATATCATATAAATCCAGTGATATGTAATGAATATAAATCATTGTTTTTTAATCAGACATAAAATCATACAATATTATAGAATGTCGCAAACAGATAAATCAGTAACTTTTTGTGTGTAAATTTAAAATTGGAATAAATTTAAAACATATTTTGTTTACAAAATTTAATATCACATTTTATTAATTATAATATTGTTACACAAGTATCGACATCATTTTTACTGTAACTATCTGGTTATTCATGTGTAGCTTGAGACAAAAAACAATTTGTTATCATTATTTTATAAAATTCAGTTAAAAAAATATATATTTGCTTAGTTTCAGTCTTAGATTAATTATATAATAATATGATAGTTTCAGTTTTCATACTGCTTAAATAAATTGTTTTGCTTAGTTTAAAGTTTCTGGCACAACTTTTAAGGACCTTTTTGAATCAGTCATGATTTTTAAAAAATAAGTTGCAACAGTGAACCAAAATATTAAATATAGGTATTTCTTTTTCTATAAAAAAGAGTTAGATGAACACAAATATTGGTATATTATTTGAGATTGACATTAAGTCGTTTCAGTCATGACTTTATAATCTCATAAGTGACATAGCATTTTGATGCACTATTATTAATTGTAAAATATGTTAAATATATTTATTTATAAAATTTAAACACAATGAAAAGTACAGCAGTGACATCTATGGAAGTTTGTTTGTTGCTTCATAGCTAGGTTCAGAACCTTTCAATGTGTTCTTTCTTAAAGTATAAAAACTTTAAGAAAGTTAGATAGATGTCAGTAGATCATTTCATGATTGATCTGTTGCTAGGAAAATAATTGGGTACCTATAATAATTTATTATTTATTGAAAACTTATTATTGTTTTCTGTTGGATTGGAACAATAAAAAGTATATGTTATTAATGAAAATTAACATAGGTTCATTCTAGGAACGTACCTCTAATAGATAGTATCTAATCTCAATCTCAAACTTGTAAATTGTACAAACGATTTATGTGTAAAATATATTGTAATTTAAGTAAATTACAAGCGCAAATCTTCTTCATTTGAAAACTGCCAGATTCCACGATTCAACAAAAAGAACTCTCTTATTGGAAATAGAGAGAGATTCCACATTAATATAACCAAAAAAGGTGAAAAATTATTCTCTCCTTTTAAGCTGTATAGAGCAGTGCATCCTGTTTGAATAAAACAATCATGGAGTTCAGTTTTGTCTGCATACAACAGGAACACAGCATACACAGTGGTATGTGAAAATTATGCTAAGTACAATATTGCTTGAAGCTGCCGACTTTGTAAGTAATACAAAATGGCAAAATTTTCAGTCGACCTCGAATAGTTTGGTCTTTTATATACAATATATTAAAATTCCATCAGTGTTGGTATCATTAATCCAAGTATGTGACTTGTGTGGCGGAGATGGCTGCTAGTGTGGACAGAATTGAAGCCGACCATAGGACGACCGAAGCTCCACCGGCGACCTGAACCAGCCAGCCGAGACAGACAGACAAAGACAGCTGAGCGGCGAATATTGTGGAGCCCATGATGGCCATGTCCATACCGAGACCTCGACTGCTGTCGGAAGATTTTGAACCACTTGTGGAAGTTGACTCGGAATCAAACTGAAAATAATAAATAAATGATTAACACTTCATTGCACCCTGCACAAGTGGTGAGTTCTTTGACATATTTATTTATTTAGGTTAAATTTGGACAAAAAACAGCGTTAAAACATAGTACAATACAATAGTAACATCAAGTATTAAGTCCTATTACATTTTGTTGTTGTGATTAATATAAAATAATACAATAAGTTTGCAAAAAATCATAAAATATCATCATATGTTGGTATGTAGGTAAGAGCAACATTTCATGTTTACAATGATTCAAAACATAACATTCAACTAAAAGGAAAAAAAAGAAAAAAAGAGAAGTTAATGCCGTCAAGGTTTTCTATAATAAGCGGTTATTGATCTTCTTTTGTATTAAGTATTTAAATTTTGTGGAACTGAGGTGAAATATGTCAAACTCTTGAATTCTGTTATTGTATGTATCGCATATTCTATGAATTGTCATATTTTGTGCATAATTGGTGCAATAAATTGGAAGGTGGAATAAGTGTGTATGTCTAGTTCTGCGAATAGGAATATTAGGTATATCATTATCAATGTATTCCAACTAACCAGTGTTTCCAGAAAGAATTTTAGTAAATTTCTCCTCTGCTGGGGGAATGTAGACAATGTTATAATATCAACAGACAAAGATTCATTTAGACAAGAAGAGTTTTGAGAGAAATTTTTAATTGGTACGTACTTTGATTCTCCACAAAATATATAAAAAAAATCATATTATTGCATTATTTTTCAGTTAGATTTCCTTCACAACAAGCATTTTTCATTTTGTGTACAAGTATTTATTTCTAATTTTGTCCTCTAATGATCTATGTGTATGTAGGTACTTGTTTAACAAGGACACATTCAATATAAAAAAAAATGGTTTTATAAAAGTTTCCATACCCTTCCTTGCGTATGATATTCGGCCAGTATGAGATACGGTATTGTAGAAAGAGTACTGTAGTCAATGCCAGCTGTGACACTAAGGACCAACACTGCCGCCTTGGACTGAAGAACTGCCAGCAGACCCATACCAACAGAGAACACTAGCAGACCGCCAACAAACACTGGCTTTGTTCTGAAATTAAAGTTTGTATTAATCTAATACATACATGATTCAATTGATTATTTCAATAAATTTATTTATTTATTTATTTATAGAATCAGTTTCCAGGACTATTTCTTTACACGTCTTCTTCATAGATTTTTATTATAATGTACTAGATGTCGTAGTAAGCAAATTTTGTATGAATCGAAGTGAGGCATTTTCCGGGGGATTTTGGACGTTTTGGTTGGCAGACCACATCGTTTTTCTATAGAGAATTACGATTAATGTGAATTGTTTTCGGATTTATTTGTCGAAAAAAACACTTTGTTTATAAAGATTTAGAGAACATCTTATCTAGGATGTGTTGAAATGTAAGGATAACTGCAATATGTTGCCAATCAAAACGTTAAACGTGCGATATTCCATGACTCACTTTTTGCACGGAGTACTACATCTATATTATATGAAAATCTGTGGTCTTCTTCCAACTTCAAATGGGAATAATGATTTGTTGTAGGTAAACATTTTTGGATTTTGTTTACAAATTAATTTTTTTTTTTTGCGTGGCAACACTATTACGATAACTACTGCTTTACTTAAATTTTGTTATAAATTAGAACTATTAAAACAAATTTACAATATGTGTTGATTAGTTACTTTTTTATTATAGGTTGGTAGTTCAAATAATATAGACACTTCTTTATAAACTTTTTGATATGGTATCAATATAAATAAAATTAAAATAAAATAATAATAATTATTAAAATAATGTTTGATGCTTTTTTGTGAGCAACACTACCCATTTTGAATTATTTCCTCCCACTACTGATATATTTATAGTGCTGGTAATATTCACAAAACATTTGTATATTTTAGAAAGATATACATACCCAAACTTCTTAATGAGTCTGTCGATAACAGCAGAATATACAGCACAAGACAAGCAGTACAGAGCAAGTCCCCAACAACCAAATCTTACACCGCTGTTGTACAATTCCAATTGTTCTGAACCTGAAGGTGCCTGAAATTTTAACAAATAGATTTAATAAAACATCATTTAACTACATACTCTTACATTAATTCTGTTTGTCAAATGAACTAGTCCACCAGCTTGAAATGTTTCTGTACAAGAAACTAAAATAAAATAGAGTTTTATGTAGGTACTTCGTTTATTAAAAATGCATCAAATTAACCGATATTTAATAAATGCGTAATAGTCAGAACATGTTTCTCCTCACTAACCCAAGGGGATATAGTGGGGGGTTTTTTAAGGTTATTTTTTTACTGCAGATTATCAAGTAGTATAGTTGTCGCCAAATAACTTTTATCCGAAAGGGGAGGCTGTTTGCACGTAAACCAACAAAGCCTAAAGACACAAATTTATCGATTATAGACTAAAGTACTCATTCGATTCTTTTCAAATTTTGCAAATTTTTATATCTAATACTCGCTTAGACTCCATTAGGTTTGAAGGATATCTGATCGGTGCTTCTCGATTATTTTAATTGTCAAATATTTCAAAGTGACCCCAAGCTCAGGAGGATTAATATTTGATATTTTTATTTTCAAATTGCTAAAAAGGCTCATCACTTTCATAAAATGGCATTGAAGATTTATCAAGTTTTCTTAATAAAATATTTAAATTAAAAACAATTTAACAAACTCATTGCATGAAAATACTGAAAATTTTCCAAACAAAATTTGAATCTTTTTGGAGTTACTTGGTAAAGAAGAGTATAACATTGGTCACAACCCACTCGTTTTTATTACTGATAGATGTTCTGGAATTAGTCGATATGTGTCTGCACCATCTTCATTCTTCCCACGATATCTCTTTTAATGTTTCAATCTCTAATATCTTAACTTCTTATCCTATCAAAAAATATAAATGAAGTCAGTCAGTTGCTCTCAACCTTTTGTTTTAGTATGCTTTATTTATTTTACTTACAGCAGGATCCCCTCCAAAAACACACTCTCCAACAAAGTCGGTAAAATACAAAGAATAGCTGAGATGCGACATCCATATGAGAAAGTTGGTGAAGGAGAGTATCTTCAATGACATTGGCATGGAAATGAGTGACTTGCAGTATTCTGCAAGTGACAGACTTGATCCTTTCTTTTCTTCTTTCTCTTCTTTTTTATCTACCTCTATCACATGCCCTTCTAACAGCTTTCCATCCTCTGAGTTTATCTTTTCCTTTTGTGATAGCTGAAAACAACATAATATCCATTAGATGGTAATAATTAAAAAATGTTATGTTTATTTATATATTTTTGTATGAAAAAAATAAAAGTAGCGAAAGGGAATTGCATTTTGAATTGAAAATATACATACGGCTTCCTTTACTCCTGTAGAATGTATCTTTATTTGTTAGAACTATATATTATGCCGGCAAACTTTTAGTCGTGGAGTGGAGCTGTTCGCGCATAAACCAACCAAGCCAAAAAAAAAACACAAATATGCGCTCTGCGCGTCCACGGGACAGGCTCAAGGAGTTTGCCGCTAACTGTATCTAATAAGTCTGCCACATTATGTATAAATTCTATTTTTTTACACAGTTTAATTATATTATTTATTTAGTTGAGATTTATAAGAAGCGCTATTTACTATTACTATGTTGATTATTTAATAATCTGATACAGACCTTAAATGTACCAGGAAGGGTAATTAAATTAAATAAATTAACATAAACATCAAGGAAGTTGTGGCTATGAACTATGAATAGATAATATGTATATCTCTGATATTCAACATTGCCGATATGCCGTCCCTTGGCGTACTCCAAGGATCTTATTTGGGTCCCCTATTATTTTTGTTATACATATTTTAATGATTTTATCCATAAAGATGTTTGCATCCTAAATATAATTAATAAAATGCATGTATATAAAATCGAAAATATTTCGTTACCTCTATTAGCTCTTTGTCGGCGTCTTCTTCAAGTAATGGCAAAGGAATCTCTTTAAAGCTTGTGATTGTTATGAAGACACAAGTCGTTGATATTATTATTATGATAAGAAATACAGTCTTGACGTTACCTCCCAGCCATTTCCCTGCAATGAAGAAGCTAGCATTCAAATGCCAAAAAAAATATTTTAAATTAAGATAAATATATGTTTTAAATGATTTTATTGAACGTATACCTTTATTTTTGAATGAAAATAGACAAACAATGTAAATTTAAGTTTTAACAAAGAAATGTTGAAAATGTTATAAAATACATCAAATTCATTATTTCGATTTATGTCAATGAATCTCAGAATTGGCTTATTTGGTAGTGAAACAACTCATGTCTTTTTCAAACAATATGTATATCACAATAATTAAGTAATTTTGAAATTTTCTACAATTTATACATATTTACGATTTTGAGTGTTAAATAGCTAAGACCCAAGATTTGAACCTTGCGTGACTCCTATATAAATACAGTACAGTGTCTCTGAATTTTACGGTTTGATTACGTTTATCGATGTATGACAAAATATTCCAATTTAAGTTACATCGAGTACCAATACTATGCAGATTTCAAAGAACAATAGCTATAATTTGAATAAAAAAAAAATCTACATAACTTGAATGACTGGAAATCTTGTTGGTCTGGCCTAATACTCCGCATTAGTCTACATAAATAAACTCAATCAGGAGACAATAAACTAACTTCGTTGATGAGAGACAATATTAATAGAAATCACTTTACTAGATGATCGCTTAGATTGCTTTCCAAGCGTTAAAAAAATTACAAAAATAAGATACAAACCAATGATTAGTTGTTCCCAGTCAATAGCTCCAACCAAATATCCTAGAAATCCTCCAATTCCTGTTGTCACAGTAAAGAGACTCAATCCTTTGCCGTGGTCTTCTGTAATTTCAATTACCCATCTTAGTATTACTGATGCCATAAAAAAGTTCGTAGGATAAAAGGAATCCAATAGTTTAATATTTAATCCACAGGTTACAATATAATTACAGAACTAACACTTTCTTACACACCCTATTTCGTCTTCATAATTATATATACACAGGAATTGTTTTATTGTATTTTAATTTTTTTAGACTAGTGTTGTTTGCGACCAATGAATATCGGAAAACATTTAATTGGAGTGCCAAAGGGATCAGTTTTGGGGGCCATTATTTTCATGTTGTATATTATGATAATTTAAACTTGATAATGTAATTTAATACAAAGGATTATATTCTAAATTATAAGCTAATGATCGTCTTATTCTTAAATTTCGCATCGCTGAAAACAAAGAGAAACTGCTAGATCTTATAAGGAAAATACTGCTAGATCCATTTTAAAAGTTGCCATGTGGATGTCGCTCGTTAATTTAAATTGATTATCGTAATTATTATAATGAGAATTTATAAAGGCAATAAAAAAAAATTATATGCCACACACAAATTAAATTCACGCTCAATAAAACGATACAAATTGATTCAATTTTATCGACTATCTTGTGCAATAAAAATCGTAAAATTAACACCAAAAAATGAGTTGTAATATTAGATATATTTACAGTTTAACGAACAATTGGCAATAATGATTATTCAATTAATTGTTATAATCCAAGTATCTATTGATCATTTAACATTTATACAATCAAATCTTATACTCAGCAAAACGAGTGAATCATCATCACTAAATTTTCCATATAAAGTTAGTATTTATACCTACACATTATAAATTAAGTAATACATTTTTCAACATTATGTACCTAATAACGATTATTTTGGGATGTACTGTGGACAGAGTTGAAGAGAGGCGCTGAAGAACTAGCGAAGTGTAGGAAGAGATGCCTCGCTTTGCTGCCAACCAATCCTCAAAATTGAAACCAAAGAAGGACAAGACAGGACAAAATTTAGTCTCCTGAAAGGTTGAAAATCTCTTGAATGTATTTTTGAATTTCTGTTATATATTATGTAATTCTGCCTTGGCCTCACGACTGAGTATGGCAACTTCACTCGAGGGATGATCTGCTTTCGTGTACATAGGATGGTTATGGGCTTTGGTAATTGAAGTTGCTGTAGCGTACTTAGCATGGTCACCCCATTGGATCGATAAAAGATCACAGAATTTTATATCTTCCACATTTCTCATTACGACAAGCTTTTCGAAGTCATCATTGGCCCTGCTGCCAATACTACCAAAAATGTTATTTTCTTTAATTAACGAAAATTAAAAAAAAAATACGATTTTCTATAAAGCGAGCTATATTCCAAAATGGTTGGCTAAGTATATAGAATCAGCTTGAAATACATAATAAACGAGATAGTGTTTGATATAAATATGAAGTCTTATGAACTGAATTGATTGAAGTTTGGACTGTACTGTGTAGGTACCTATAGAAGACACAAAATTTGATAGAACGTCATACACAGAAAACCACAGTATTATCCATAATTGCATTGTACCTACATAGTGAAGAGAAATAAAAACATAAAAAGACGCATGTATCATTTGAGATAATAGCTAATAACTCACTTAGATACAAGAAATTAATAACGAATTTAGTAAATAATTTGTTTTCTAACATTTGATAATTAGGCACACAATCAATGTCTGTACTT
This sequence comes from Molanna angustata, assembly GCA_963576475.1. Lineage (NCBI taxonomy): Eukaryota > Metazoa > Arthropoda > Insecta > Trichoptera > Molannidae > Molanna > Molanna angustata. The sequence goes on from OY754979.1 coordinate 33,972,610, forward strand.
AATCAAAGTAATCACATCGTTAATTATATTGTCAGTATGTGTGTATGTATTAATGTAATGTTAAATATACTTAATAATATATTAATGGAAGACGTATTACAATAAGATAAGAAACAATTATCACAGTTTACTGACCCACATTAATTGCTTTATTATATGATTTTCAACCCATTATTCCCGCCACACAAAGGCATAAGAACAATCATTCAAGTAATTGAGACATATACGAATCCAATAACCATATTAATTTTGTATCTTTTCCAAGTTATACAATACCATCCAATACCTACTGCAAACTACTAATAACACGCATGTAAATATACATTGTAAAATCTGTTTGGTGCTCCGAAACCCTGCCAAGTGAATGGAACTGTGGAATAATTTGCCCTCTCCATAAAAAAGGAGATCCCATGAAATGCTCTAATTACAGAGGCATTATTCTGCTGAATGTCTCATACAAGATCCTGTCAAATATTTTGTGTGACAGACTGGGGAAATACTCGGATGGCATTATCGGAAAATATCAAACTGGGTTCCGTAAGGGAATGTCCACAACTGACCAAATTTTCTGCCTGAGACAGATACTGGAAATAACTATAGAGTTCAACGTTGACACATACCATCTATTTGTTGACTTTAGGGCTGCTTACGACACAGTAAACCGAGAAAAACTCTACAGAGCCATGGATGAGTTTAATATCCCCAAGAAACTAGTAAACCTAGTGAAGCTCACAATGTCCAACGTCGAATCTCGAGTTAGAATACAACAGGACGTGTCCGAACCCCTGAAGACTTTCAACGGACTGAAGCAGGGAGACGCACTTGCATGCACACTGTTTAACTTGGCACTGGAAAAGGCCATCCGAGACTCGGGTATTCAAATTGGTGGCCATATCTTCAATAAATCTGTGCAACTCCTTGCCTACGCTGATGATATAGATTATCATTGCACGCTCGGAAAATGATTTAAAAATTGCATTTAAAGCCCTGGCTGCATCAGCAAGGAATATGGGGTTGATGGTAAACGAGGGAAAGACAAAGTATATGCCAGTGCATGAACGTCGAAAACCGCCAGATTTGCGAGTCGACGATTACACATTCGAAACTGTTAGCGAGTTTGTGTACCTCGGTACTATGGTGACAAGTGACAACAATGTCTCAACCGAAATTAAACGCCGAATAGTGACCGCAAATCGGTGCTACTATGGGTTGCAGAGGGACATGAAGTCTCGTCACCTCACCAGAAAAACGAAAGTCCTCCTCTATAAGACTCTAATTCGGCCAGTACTCTCATATGGATCAGAATGTTGGGCAATCGCTAAATCTGATGAAAGAGCCCTGGAAATTTTTGAGAGGAAGGTGCTGAGGAGGATCTACGGCCCGACTTGTGACAATGGAGAGTGGCGTATCAGGCACAACTACGAATTGTATGATCTGTACAAGGAGCCTACCATACTGACAGCAATAAGAATAGAAAGACTCAGATGGGCTGGACACGTCCAAAGAATGAGCGAGGAGGACGTTCCAAGACGGATCATGAATGGTGCACCGGGGGGGACGAATAAAAGTTGGAAGGCCGAAGCTTCGATGGCTGGACGGAGTGGTGAAGGATGCGAACAACATCGGCGTCCATAACTGGCGCAATGCGTCGTAGGATCGACAGTCATGGAGGCGGGCTCTGCAGGAGGCTAAGACCCGACCTGGGTTGTGGAGCCACAGATGATGATGATGATGAAACATACATTGTTGCCTTTCAATAATATTTTATATTTTTTTTTTAACAAAAAATGAATATGTCCTTGTTAAACAAGTACATATACATCTTCCTACGTTGCCTAAAATAAGCATAAATGCTTGTGCTATAGGTGAACGAAATTGGTCGAGGCAGGATTCGAACTAGCGACCACTGTATAATAACGAGGTATTTAATAATTCGTCCATAATCTGCAATCGGTATGAAATAATATTATGTACCTACATATGTAGGTTGAAAATGTGTTTTGCAAATTGAAGAATTTGGTGATTTTCTCATAAATCAGATCGTAACCAAATTTATATGGAATCTCCTTTCTAATGGAACGAGTGGGTTGTGGCCAACACTAAACTCTCCACACCATAGTAAGCGTTCATTTTTTCTTCTTGAAATTTAGACAATCTCAATATGGTAAAGAATGTTTATGTCATATGAAATATTTTAATAAAAGCAGATAAATTTAGTTTTAAAGAGCGTGAGAGTATTTTGAAAATTTTGACACGTGATATCATATGAAGAAATTTTATGTTATCTATACAAAGCTAATCAGTTTTAAGTTCAAGCTCTTAACACTATAACATGAAATCAAATTACTGAACTTTTCCATACATAAGAAATTTATCTAATTATATATATTTTATTCATTCTAAATTTAATATCAGAATATAAATTTTCTAACGATAGTATATTTTTATATTAAGATAGACAAAATATTGATGCAGTATGGTGAAGAATGCTTATGTTTTATGAAATATTTTAATAAAAGCAGATAAATTTTGTTTTAAAGAGCGTGAGAGCATTTTGAAAATTTAGACACGTGATATCAACGTGCTAAAGAATTATCGGTTTTGAAGTCGGTTAAAAATATATCTTTTTTGATATCGGGTAAAAATATTATTTTATGGGAATAGTATCACTGTTTTTATGTAAAATTATATTGTACGCGAATACTATCTCAATGTTTATGTAAAATGATGAAGTTTTTTTTGTAGTAGGTAGGTACCTACCTTTGTGACTGTCTCTTTCTTACTTAGGAATCTACTTCTTAATATCAAAATACTTAAATATCTCTTTCGTAAATCTTATCTTATTGTTAATCTTATAATGCATAGTGACCATAGAGGTCGCTCTAGAGATAATTATATGGATCAGGTGATCTGTGATGTGCGCTGTGGTAGCTACCAAGAGATGAAGAGGCTGGCGGACAACAGAGATATGTGGAGAGATGGAGTGTGCGGTGCAAACCAATCCTAGGATTGTAACCATGAAAAGGAAGACTGGTATATTTCCAAACGAAATTATTCTAGCCGTATATTCGTGAGTCGAAGGTCGTTTTTCGCTATCATAAGGTCATAGAATCGTTAAACCATTACCCACCGTAAATATATAATTTGAAAAATGCAACAAAAATGAAGCTTTCTTATCTCAATCATACAAATGATTTTATCATTGAATTATATCGAGTATTTGCCATATGTACTTATTAAAATTAATTTAGTAGGTAATGCCTCTTTATCTTGAATATACGTTGGTATGTACTTATATGTCTACAATAGTTTTGTAAAATTATAGCTGTTTCTATAATATTGTTTATCAATTTATCTGTATTGAAGTATTACAATGGACAAGGACGCGATTGTACATTGCAGGTAATCTATAAAAAAACAATATCAACCTACTAATAGATTGCTACAATCAAATTAATAACGAATTACTTAGTTACGACAAAATTAGTTAAAATCGAGACAAAAGTGAAATCAGCTAAAGTAAATACAACGATGATTTTGTGTACTGGCGAATTGAGATGATAATCAAAAACTCAGGTAGGTACTAATGATCGCTTCTAAAGCTCATAACTCAGCTCCACAAATATTCATAGCCGGAAACTACAATTTAAAAGTGATAAAGGAGTTCACATACCTCGGCTCCACAGTGACCAGCGACAATGACACACAATCCGCAATCCTTCGTAAGAAACCACAACGAAATCTCCGTCCGATACTCTAAATAAATATATGTAGGAATTGTCTAATATCTTGACATATTATCGTGGAAGAAGCAGGCGGTTTACGCAACTACGAACGAGATATTTTCTATAGCTCCACTAAATTTCATTTCAATGGATAGGTCCAGTATCCACGACAATATGTAAACTCATGATCAGCGAGAGAACGACTGCTTGTGCTAACCAGAGATGGTCTGAGGAAAGCACATACTGCATTGCCAAACAAACATGGCCAAAATATGATCCCAGAAGAACCAGAGAGATACTCTCATTCAGAAGAAACTCACTCGCATATCAGTATTAATGGGACACTGGTCCATATGAAAGCATGCCAGAAAGCTAGCGCTGGAGGCATACGATTACTGCAAGGCATGCCAAGACGAAGAAGAAGAAGAGATTGTGATCCACTTCCTCTGTCACTGTCCTGCTCTCTCTATAAAAAGGAGAAACTCATTGGGAAATTTCTTCTATGATGATCTAATGGACGTAGCCGTCAGCCGACATCGGAGACGTTATGACATTCATTAGCCACTCAGGCTGGATAAGTAAGGGGGAGGACAGCTCCACTGTGGTATAACAAAGGGCCAATTGACGTACATATGTGTGTTCTCCTTAAGAACTGCCACCCGCAAAAAAATGCTGGGTCGGTAGCAGAGCGGCTAACGCGCTAGATTAATTATGGAATTTTACAAATTTAAAATCATCTCAATCGAATGATTGAATTACTTAAAATGATACGATCAAATTTGTAGAAAACATTAAGTAGGTGCCTATCAAATCTACAAGGAGATAAAAAAGTATAAGAAGTATATACTGACCTGGTAAGCAGACCTCTAGTAGATAAGCTCTAATGGGGCTTTGACTCACATCGGCATTGAAATCCATCAATATCGTCCCAAGAATAGTGAAAACAACAGCAAATATCGGCAGTCTGTGCCTATTATCGACCATATCCAAGTTTCCTTGTCCTGAATCTGGGGTGAATGTAATATTATCACTTGTATAGCTTCCATTTCTTGCGTCCTTCCCGTCTCCGAATAACCTTCCCATCTCTTTGCCGTATGGTACGAATATGAGCCCGCAGAACAGCCCGATGAAGAGGCAGATTATCAGAGGTCTCCGCCTGCCCATCCCTGACCTGCACTTGTCGCTGACGGAGCCCAAGAACGGTCCCAGGAGGAGGCCGAGGATGGGAGACAGAGCCCAAACCAGGGTCATCTTTTCGTGCTCGATTCCGAGCTCGAGGAGGATGGGAGATACGAAAGCAGTCTCCACGGAGTATGCCAGTTCGATTCCCATGACGGCCGACGATAGTTTAAACAATTCGTAAGGTGTCTTTTTCCTGAAAATCGATATCAAAAAGTGATGCATCGTTGTGTAGTGTTGGCATTATTATCGACAAAATTTATTTCTTTGGCGTGTTTACTTAATTCACCTGGGGGGCAACTCTTAAATTGTCCAACCGGCGAAAACAAAACCCTCGTGATTACCCATATCATGGGTATGATATTATAGAACTCCATATAAAAATTATATCCATGATATGGGTAATTGTGAGGGTTTTGATTTCGCCGGTTGGATCAGACTTGCCCCCCTGAATTTGATGTATTTCAGTGTAGCATTACAGCAGCGAGATGTATCCTTAGTGCAATTTTTTTAATACTATGAGTCGTATTACAAGAGTTTTTTGAGAATAATGTAAGAAAAAGGTAAAACTTTTTCCTCAATTATTGTTAAATAACTCCCGTAATACGACCGCATGTAATTTATTCGCTAACATTGACCAAAAAAATCTATTTCAATTTTAAATTTATGTAAGATATTTTCATTGATTAACTCTTTTTTTCTCGTATTTAATAAAATATCAAAGAAGACATATTTAATGTTTACATTTTTCAAATACATACATAGAACTTTCTTAAAAATTACATCTATAAGGGAACTCAATAAGAAGGCATAATTGGTGAACGTTGCGCAAGCGCATAAAGTGATCTAGTAAACCAGCCGAAGACAGGTCGTAAGCCCGGTAGGTGCCTCGAGTTCCTGGTTCTTCTACAATATACCAACTTCGTCTCTATTGAGATGTTGAAAAAATGTTTGTCAATAAAAAATCTAGACTAGGTTTGCAAGACTTTAATGCAAGAAACTTGCGGTTTTGTAAGATTGTATACACACCGAATAAATTTTTGATTTTAAGAGGGCATGAAAACCCAAAAATCGCATTTTTAAATCAAAATTCTCAAATATGTGTTTTAAAAAAATAATACAATGAGTATTTTCTACATTTCTTTTGTGAATATACATAAGTCACACTTGATATAAATCTCTCTAAAAAATATAACATACATATATCCTTTTTATAGATTTTTTAAATTACTCCACAACTAGGAACCTTTATATCGTTTAGAAATAAATATTTAAAGAGTACCTACATAATCATAATATCAGAGTGAATGACAGATATTTTTTTTTTCATTTCAAGTCAAGTTTGTTTATAAATGCAAAAAAAAACAAATATTGGGTTTCCGATAATGCAAACTTATAAATCCTTCTTAACCTACCTACACTAGCTCTCCTAAAATCCATATAATATAATCTAAGTTAAAATCATATTTTTTTTAGTTTCTCTCAATGTACCAATCAAAAAGCAAGTAATTCATTTTCTACCGTCTAAATTTTATTATAAATTAACAATCGCCGCACTTTTCTTGTCACAAATTTCCAATCTTTTCTTGTTATTTTGGTCTCATATTTTTTTTAAATGAACTCTCTAGATAATATAGTTTCCGTTAAACTTCTTGAGCATTTTCACCGTAAAGATGGGCGGTTTGAAGATATTTGTTATGATTCGTCATGGCTCAATTGTTTTCCGATAACTATACCAAAGATCATTGTTTTACTATCATTTTTGGTGATATGACATTTATTTTTGAAATCGTTCATTGTTTGATTGTCAAATATTTGCACAAAGATTGTCCATTATTTGCACTAATATTATCCAATATTATTTTGTACCAAGATTGTCAAATGTTTGCACAAATATTGTCCAATATTTGCACCAAGATTGTGCAATATTTGAACCAATATTGTCCAATATTTTGACCGAGATTGTCAAATATTTGCACAAAGATTGTCCAATAATTGCCCCAAGATTGAGCAATAATTGTCCAATATTTGCACCAAGCTTGTCTAATATTTAAACCAACCAAGATTGTCAAATGTTTGCACAAAGATTGTCCAATATATGCACCAAGATTTTCTATTATTTTTTAAATTACAAATGATTGAATAATGGAGCTTTTAATAATAATATACCTATAATAATACACTTACCTAAAAACATGTAAATAGTCTTGTTTTATAGAGTCTTTAACATTAATTCCTACGCTATCCTCATTTGTCGTGTGCAGATCGAAGTGTTTTCCAACCATTTTGATTGATTATATTAATTTATTACTGAAACAACATAAAACAGGTTTTTAAAACATAAAAAAAATTCCCGAGCAATTAAAATGTATCATACAATCCGAAATTTATGTATAATTAAAAAAAACTTTCTTTACAAAATGTACCTACATATACCAGTAGCGAATGATTCATATTAACCGATTAGTCATGAAAAAATATATATTTCCTTGTTCTAAAAAATATCTATTTTTTTAGTTTTCTTCGTGAAATTTATATGGCAATGTGTTATGAAAAATGACATTGTATGTGATTATATTTTGGATTTCTGATGATTCTGACCATTGAAAGTCTTCAGTATCTTATTTCAAACTAAAAATATGTTTGTTCGTCGATGATTTGTTATATATACAATTTAACATATAGTTTATATTGTATGTGATTATATTTTAGATTTCTGATAATTCTGACCATTGAAAGTCTTCAGTATCTTATTTCAAACTAAAAATATGTTTGTATCGATGATTTGTTATATATACAATTTAACATATAGTTTATATTGTATGTGATTATATTTTGGATTTCTGATGATTCTGACTATTGGAAGTCTTCAGTATCTTATTTCAAACTAAAAATATGTTTGTATCGATGATTTGTTATATATACAATTTAACATATAGTTTATATTGTATGTGATTATATTTTGGATTTCTGATGATTCTGACTATTGGAAGTCTTCAGTATCTTATTTCAAACTAAAAATATGTTTGTATCGATGATTTGTTATATATACAATTTAACATATAGTTTATATTGTATGTGATTATATTTTGGATTTCTGATGATTCTGACTATTGGAAGTCTTCAGTATCTTATTTCAAACTAAAAATATGTTTGTATCGATGATTTGTTATATATACAATTTAACATATAGTTTATATTGTATGTGATTATATTTTGGATTTCTGATGATTCTGACTATTGGAAGTCTTCAGTATCTTATTTCAAACTAAAAATATGTTTGTATCGATGATTTGTTATATATACAATTTAACATATAGTTTATATTGTATGTGATTATATTTTGGATTTCTGATGATTCTGACTATTGGAAGTCTTCAGTATCTTATTTCAAACTAAAAATATGTTTGTATCGATGATTTGTTATATATATATATATATATATATATATATATATATATATATATATATATATATATATATATATATATATATATATATATATATATATATATATATATATATATATATATATATATATATATATATATATATATATATATATATATATATATATATATATATATATATATATATATATACAATTTAACATATAGTTTATATTGTATGTGATTATATTTTGGATTTCTGATGATTCTGACTATTGGAAGTCTTCAGTATCTTATTTCAAACTAAAAATATGTTTGTATCGATGATTTGTTATATATACAATTTAACATATAGTTTATATTGTATGTGATTATATTTTGGATTTCTGATGATTCTGACTATTGGAAGTCTTCAGTATCTTATTTCAAACTAAAAATATGTTTGTATCGATCATTTGTTATATATACAATTTAACATATAGTTTATATTGTATGTGATTATATTTTGGATTTCTGATGATTCTGACTATTGGAAGTCTTCAGTATCTTATTTCAAACTAAAAATATGTTTGTATCGATGATTTGTTATATATACAATTTAACATATAGTTTATATTGTATGTGATTATATTTTGGATTTCTGATGATTCTGACTATTGGAAGTCTTCAGTATCTTATTTCAAACTAAAAATATGTTTGTATCTATGATTTGTTATATATACAATTTAACATATAGTTTATATTGTATGTGATTATATTTTGGATTTCTGATGATTCTGACTATTGGAAGTCTTCAGTATCTTATTTCAAACTAAAAATATGTTTGTATCGATGATTTGTTATATATACAATTTAACATATAGTTTATATTGTATGTGATTATATTTTGGATTTCTGATGATTCTGACTATTGGAAGTCTTCAGTATCTTATTTCAAACTAAAAATATGTTTGTATCGATGATTTGTTATATATACAATTTAACATATAGTTTATATTGTATGTGATTATATTTTGGATTTCTGATGATTCTGACTATTGGAAGTCTTCAGTATCTTATTTCAAACTAAAAATATGTTTGTATCGATGATTTGTTATATATACAATTTAACATATAGTTTATATTGTATGTGATTATATTTTGGATTTCTGATGATTCTGACTATTGGAAGTCTTCAGTATCTTATTTCAAACTAAAAATATGTTTGTATCGATGATTTGTTATATATACAATTTAACATATAGTTTATATTGTATGTGATTATATTTTGGATTTCTGATGATTCTGACTATTGGAAGTCTTCAGTATCTTATTTCAAACTAAAAATATGTTTGTATCGATGATTTGTTATATATACAATTTAACATATAGTTTATATTGTATGTGATTATATTTTGGATTTCTGATGATTCTGACTATTGGAAGTCTTCAGTATCTTATTTCAAACTAAAAATATGTTTGTATCGATGATTTGTTATATATATATACAATTTAACATATAGTTTATATTGTATGTGATTATATTTTGGATTTCTGATGATTCTGACTATTGGAAGTCTTCAGTATCTTATTTCAAAATAAAAATATGTTTGTATCGATGATTTGTTATATATACAATTTAACATATAGTTTATATTGTATGTGATTATATTTTGGATTTCTGATGATTCTGACTATTGGAAGTCTTCAGTATCTTATTTCAAACTAAAAATATGTTTGTATCGATGATTTGTTATATATACAATTTAACATATAGTTTATATTGTATGTGATTATATTTTGGATTTCTGATGATTCTGACTATTGGAAGTCTTCAGTATCTTATTTCAAACTAAAAATATGTTTGTATCGATGATTTGTTATATATACAATTTAACATATAGTTTATATTGTATGTGATTATATTTTGGATTTCTGATGATTCTGACTATTGGAAGTCTTCAGTATCTTATTTCAAACTAAAAATATGTTTGTTCATCGATGATTTGTTATATATGAACCTAGTTTTCGGATTGAATTGTTGATTTATCAATATTTGTCGGTACGTATATTCCATTTTATTTGATATTAGCCAGTGTGTTTATTTGTTTTTAAAGTCATAAACATCATATTCCAACAAAGAAATATAAACATACCACGTGTTTTTATTTTAATATACTGACCTCAAATTATTTAAATGTTATTTACTGTTTATCTTAAAAATATAATTACTATTCACGATATTGCTATTTGACCTCCGCTCCGGAATAAATTCACTCAACTTTGCGGAAAAAAATATTTAATCACAAACGATGTGTAATAAAACGAAAAACTACAAACAAAAAATATTACATACATACATACCATCACGTCATGTCTCTCACACATTCATCGCCTCGTCGACATTCATACATCGTCTTATACATGTTCGTCTGTTGTTCACGCTTCTAACATTTCCGTCTTTCAAAATACCGTTCACATGGACGTGCCGTCCCTTCCTTGGGCGGCCCCGACCTGTCATTCCATTCTTGTCCGCAATATATATATGTTCTTCGTCAGGCGTTCCTCATTCATTCTCTTCATGTGGCCAAACCATCTCAATGTGTTCACTTTCATTCAATTTATGACATCTTTCTTTATCTTACATTCTTTCCTCATGTCCTCATTTCTGACCCTGCCATACATCGTTCTATTACAGATTCTTCTTTGCGATTTCATTTCAACTGCATTTATTCCGCTTTCGTGCGACTTCTGCCATGTCCAGGTTTCACTTGCATACGTCACGGTTGGCACTAAGATAGCGTTATGAATGGCAACTTTAGCATCCTTTGATATGTTGTAATCATTCATAACTGGTCTAAGTGCTCCATTCTTGCCAATTTTACCGCGATGAAATAAGTTAAATCTTAATTTCAGTCATCGACTTTTATCACGCGTAACTACTTACATATCTAAAAATCCAGGCATTTAAGAAAAGATTTTTTTTTAGTTGTGAAAGTTTGTATAATAATACGTATACAACATTTTGAAATCTAATACCAAATTCAGTGAATCAAAGTGATAAATTTACTGAAAGATTATTTTTCAGCCATTAAAATTAGTATAATATATTTTTTTAAATTTAATACCATTTTTTTTAACTGAAAAAAGAAGAAAGTAAATATCGCGTCGGTCCAAGCATGAAATATTAGACGTATTCAATTATTCTGTGATTTTTTTTATTTTATGTTAACGAGTTATTAATCCTTAATTCATCGCCTTTGATAAAATTATAATTTCACACGAGATATCATTTGAAAATGACATTTCCAAGACCTGTGAAAAATCTCACAAATCACAAGCTTAAGGCAAACTGTTGGTAACTTATATATAACTTATAACATAGCACCAAGGCCCGACATTTTGTAAACAATTCACTTGTTTATTTATCACTTATCATAAACACTTGAGACAAAATAAATGTATAGGATTTTCCTTAAAACTGAAATCTATACTCGCCAAAAGTAGATGTACCTACAAGGCAGTAAATAAAAAAAAACAGGCCTCTCATTATAAATAAAAATAAATTGTCAGATAAAAATATTTTAACAGAAATAATATTTAATATTAATTAATATATTAAATATTATTTCAGCCACTGGCATTATTCCACAATCGTTAAACCGTAATTTAGAAATTTTAGATTTATCGAAAAACTGAGTAATAAAAATGCAAAAAACGGAAATAATGAATACATGTAAAATCGTTAAAAATTTTAAACGATAATATTTAAAAAAATATATAAACTAAACGTTAGTATTTTGTTTATTAACGTTAATAAACAAAATAAAAACACTTGACCGCTGTGGCATTCGGTACTAGCATTCCGGGTTCCATTCCCAGTAGAGGATAAATTGATTTTAAATTATTTCTTACACAAATCTAGCGTCATTGGGATGGAAACACATGTTATTTATAATAAATTGCCATACACTCGCCACTTGTACGGGATGCAAGAAAGTAAATAAATAAATAAATATTAAGGTAGTTTCATAGGAATACTAAATTATTGATTATTATTAATCCCATCATTACCACAGAGATATTATTATGCATACCATCACGGCATATGCCACAATGTGGGGTAACCAGCGACAGATTGTGCCCTACCTAAAAGATAGTTATTCTTCATGTTTTTTTTATTCATTGGTAGGATAAAAGATGTTAATTTTAAACGACTTTAATATATCTGACATAGGTACGAATATAATATAGATTAATTAGTTAACTCACCTCGAACGATATATATAAAATTTAATTTAATTTATTACATTAATAATTAACACTATTTTTGAATAAATAATTCACAACACTTTTACTATCCGTGCATGAAAATATTTAAAAACACCATATTCAACTAAAATACAACTTTGAACAATGTAAAGAATAACAATTAAATAATTATTTGTGATATATTTGTCATAAAGCGTCATAACGAATATTGAAATACACGAAACATTGAACAGAATATTATTTATCAAACTATAGACATGCGTTTGTCTCAAATGCTGACATGCTTGTGATTAAGACAAAACATTAAATACCAGCTACATATTTATATTGATGATAGCAACACTGAATCAATTATTACTACGAAAATTTATGTTATCTAAATGTATTTAGGTATAATATAGATAAGCTTATTGAGATTGTAATTAGTAATATTATTCGGTTTTTATTTTCCATCTCAACATAGTGACACTTATAATAATAATAATGATAAATAAAGTGGGATGACTTATATACTGCCGTTTTTGTGATAGCTTCACCTCAAGAGCGCTTGTTAGGATAATAATCACGAAGAAATGATACTAATATAAACAAATTCTAATTAACGATACACAACCATCTGGAAATTAAGAGATGATGATCAATGGACGACATGTACCTAGGTACTATCATTTGTATATATTAGGTACCTATATACATTTATTAACTACTAGCGGACCCGACAGACATTGTCCTGCCTGAAAGTTGGTTTGTCTGTTCAGCAAACATAATATAACCACACACCATCACGGCATGTCCACTATGTGGGGTAACCAGCGACAGGTTTGTGGATGTGCATAACGACACGTGCGTGTGTACCCACACACCAGTCTCGCCTCACCTAAAAAGGCAACATACAGAATGGGTGGTGAACTATGTAAGATGTATTTTTGCCTGTTATATTTTCAACTACCCGGTTCTTACAAGACACCAGAATATTTCAACAAAATCGGTCCAGCCGTTTAGAAGTTCAGTGACATACACATACCTACAGAAGAATTATTTATAATATAACCTGTTGTCATGCCTGTATAATGATTTACCTCTTAATATATAAAAATTCTTGATCTGTATGTTTTCTTTTATTTTTTTTTTTAAATTCTCATCTAGAATCGCTAATTATGTAATTCCGTATTTTCATTATCTTCCGTCCCTATTCAGTCACATCCGTAACTTTCCAGTCCCTTCTGTCCCTTTTTATATACATAATATGTAGATATAGACTAGGTTTTTTTTAACTAATTTATTTATTGCTATAGCCTTATCCGGTATGAGCTGAACAAATCCCTTAAGTTTCATTTCAATCAGATGGGCGGTATAGGGGTCCACATACATACAAACGAACAAATATACCAACATCCAATTTTATATATAAAGATTTACAAGAGGTAATCGGATTTATAAAAATTAAAGTTTTCTATAATGTATTAAATATGCAAGTGTGACATTCATTTAAAAGAAGTCGTATGAGTTCAAAATAAATTATATATCTATGAAATTATTAGGGAAACAAGAATTTCTTAGAAATATATTTATTTATTTATATAATTTATGTACATGTGTACAAAGGCAGGTTTATTGCCATAAGGCAATTTCTTCCAACCAACCCGAGCAACGTGAAGTCTCTTAGTTAAATTGGTACAGTACTAATTAAGTGAGAAATAAATTGATAAAAAATAACATAAAAGAGTAAGAAATATAAAAAAAAAAAAAATTACAAAGAGAAAAAAATTAAAAGAGAGTTTAAAAATAAAAGAATAATAAAAATAACACTGATCATAGCAATGAGGAAAAGGAGGTTTAGGAAGGATATAGAAGGAATTTAGGAACTATTTGACAAATAAAGTTTTTTTTAATTTACCTTTAAATATTTGAATGGATTGAGATGACGTTACTTCATCACTTAGGCCATTCCATAGTCTAGCTGATTGTACTTGAAAAGAGGAGCTGAAAACTTCTGTATTGTGAATTGGGATAGCTAGTGTAGTACGTTCAGCAGATCGAAGGGATAGGCCGTGACTTGACAAGAAAACGACGTTATATATAATATTAATGCAACAATTTCTATAGCGCCGTTTGATGATTCAGGGTCATTCCAAGGGCGCTTATATTTGGTCTTGTGTTGCTCTACGAATCAAATTTTCAGTTCTTCGGATATATAGTGCTCTTGCTTTGAGCACTACGGACATCTGGAGGCAACCTACATATATTCATATTTATATGACCACTCACACTAAAGCATAGATCATAGTATGCCGCTTTGTTGACGCTGTCCATCTCCTTTGGGAAGTTTTAATCAGTGGGCCTTGGCCTCCTTCAGAATCCATCGCCATTCCTCCCTGCACTCTGCAGTTCCCATTCAGTTGGTAAGGCCCAGCGCTCGTATATCAGCCTCCACATCGTCCAGCTATCTCATTTTTGATCTGCCTCTGCCTCTTCTTCCGTCTGGTGTGGTGTTTAAGACCTTGTTGGGAGTACGATCATCACTCATCCTGTGGACATGGCCCAACAATTGCAGTCTTCTTATTAATGAACTGTGCAATGTTAGGTTCGCCATACAGTTCATCTAATTCGTTGTTGAATCTTCTCCTCCACACTCCATTTTCATTGACAGGAACAAATATCTTTCTGAGGACTTTCCTTTCAAATATCAGAAGTATGTTTTCATCTTTTGGTCACTACCCAGCATTTGGCACCATATGCAATGACTGGACGGAGGAGCGTTTTATAGGAGGAGGAGGAGGTTGTTTTGGTTTTTCTACCGAGCAATTTGAACCTCAGAGACTTATACAGCCCATAATAGCAAATGTTTGCTGCTGATAGCCGTGCTCTAATTTCGGTACTGTAGTTATTATCGTGGGTGATTTCAGTACTCAAGTATTTTAAGGAGTTGACGCTTTCTATGTGGTGTAACCCTATGTCTAATGGTGGATGTGTGTGGTTTGCCTACTGTGACTTGCTTGCCAGCATGTACATATTTGGTTTTGGATGCATTTATCCTGAGTCCCATGTCATTTGCAGCAGTCTCTAGTTTCAGGAGATCTTGTTACGATTGAGGAAGATTTCTAGACACAAGATCCAGGTCATCCGCATAGGCTAGGCTATAGTATCCGGGCAGATTTTCTAAAGATACACTTTAAAGACAACACCAGTCTCATTTCATAGTCTTCTATTTTTATTTTGTGTATTAGTTTTAATGTTTCACATTGATCCATCTTCTTTATGTTTAGTTTGTTTTGTACATATATATCTAGGTATTCCGATCATGTATATGCGTTTAGACAATTACATAAAATGTAGGACTAATAGAAGAATCGATTATTTTTTCTCAAAAAGTTTAATTAACTACATACATACTTTTAAACATCAACAACAAAAAGATAATATACAACACCACATATCTACTTTTACATATTTTGAGTAAGAACATTAGTGACTAATCAATAAATATGTACATCCGCTTATCAAAGGCATACAATTTAAATAGCGTATATTTACCTTGAAATATTCTATAGTTTGGTACACATTTCTAACAATACATCAATTATGTACGTGCTTATATTATGTTGAACAAGTATTCAAATTTACGCATTTGAATAGCAGTTTATGCGTAAATATGTACCTACTTATAAAAAATAACATCAAATACTTACATACTTATTATATATTACAAAAAATCTTTCAAAAGAAAAAACCTCAATACTCCAATAAATCGATTGACGTAGTAAAGAATCATACGCCTTGTCATCTGCAATTTGTACGACTTAATAGTGTTATACAGAATGCAGAATGCCTTTGCAAACGAGTTGATAACTTTCTCAGAAATCCCACCATCAAATCTTGACCTTATTCAAATGAGACCACTCAGTTGTACAATAAAGTTGTATTTAAATCATAAAACATGTATGTAAATGAAAAGTTTTATTTATTTATTTATTTATTTAAGACACCAACAGAACATTGAAATATACACACACAAGTTAACACATGATACAAACACATAAGGTCTCTAATGCTCCAATGACAGGCGTCTGTCACATACTACTGAATATTAATTTATATAAAAAAACAATCATAGCTTTAAACGTATTTGCATAAGATTTGCAGTAAAAGTTGTTGTATTATTGAAATAATACACCCATTACATACATACATAGTAGAATGAAAATAATTACAAAATATACATTAGTAGAATGAAATACACCCATTTTGAAATATGTATTTATTTATTTAAAGGCAACACTAACAGAACAAAGGAATACACATAAAAGAATGTAAGGTCGTATTACGGGAGTTACTTAAGAATCATCATCATCATCAGTGTCGTATTCCTAATTTATTGTGGGTCGTGACCATCCTCTCTCCTTGTCATCACGACGTTGTCTATTTTTGTCCTCTATTTCTCCCGACACATTACCGTCCTCATTGCTCCAACCATTGACCCACCAGTGGCAGCCCTAATCTGGCTATTTAAGAATTAGATTAGACATGTGAGAAAAAGTTGAGGTCCCGTAAGCAGTATTCTCTCAGTACGGGACCTTACCATTTTCTTACATTTTTCTCAAATAACACTTGTAATACTACATATCAGACGTCCTAAAACAGGTTCACCTAAGAACATACAGAATTTTATGTTCTTATTTTAATTATGTATTATGTTATCTACATATTGTATTAGCGCATCAACAACCCAAACTACACGACAGACTAGACGAGTAAACATACAGATACCAAGTCCAAATATCGCTTTTGTCTATCGGGAGTACCACAAGGCTCTCATTTGGGTCCAGTTCTGTTCATAAAAACTTAAAAAAAAAATACGACCAATAGACAGTTAGAATCAGCATAGTATTTCCAATGCTTCCAATGTCGGCCTTCATGACTCAGTTGGTTAGGTATCTGACTGCTGATCCAAAGGTCCCGGGTTGCCTTCATAATGTGGCAACTTGTTTGGCTGAAAAAAAAAATTGTGAACACCGAACTGGCTACTTGCGTTTTTAGCCAAACCTTTGTTTTCAGTAATAAAAATTAATCCATTTATGGCTGTACTGTTTGGTTAAACGCACAAAATATTTAGTAGCACAAAACGAATTATTTTGTAGTCACTATAGTTGGGTTAATTTTAACATGACTTTTTTTCAGTAAATTGGGTGCGTGTTAAATTAATATTTGACATAGTACCTGTTAGTTGGCCGAGAAGCAATATTTAATAAAATTAATAAATAAACTCTCCAATAACAGGTGTTTACAACATATTATGTCTAATAAGTAAATCAGAATTGATGAAATTTGTCTTTAAGAATAAAATTTAAATAAGGTAAATATAACATTCACAGTATATTGTCAAAAAAAACTATTCATACATGCTTCATAAAAAACTATTATTAAGAAACAATCCACTATGCAGAAGGGAAAACATCTCATAATGATTGTTGAATGCTTTTTTTTATCAAACGCTTGAAGGTGCTGAGGCTGTTTGAGAATATGTCGTGGTTCTCAATTTTTGGTGTGAAAAGAGTTATAGGAGCGCATCATTCAACTCAGTGGACTGAAATGGCCTTCATTGTTGTAGTATCTATGTACTTAATCGAAATACTTCCGGGTTTCTCAGCGTAACATTGGCATGGATGTTAAGTTTCTCTGTAACATTGGTATCGATCATACTATTTTGTATCATGCAAGGAAATATGAGCTCTGATTTTGCTCTTCTACCTGATAGTCTTTCAATATTATAGTGCTTAAGAAGCTCAAAATACGTCAGATCACAGCCGATTCCGGCACTAAAGGAGAGAACTCTTGTAAAGTACCTCTGGACTAGCTATAATTTATTACTATGAATGGCAAAATAGAGTGTCCAAACAAATTGGTATTCCTAATAATACACACTGTTACTTGTATACTGGCAGAAATCATCCTAATGATTGGGTGGAATACCACATAAGCTAAAAGAAAGAAAAAGAAGAACAAAATAAAAATGGAAGAATAACTTTAGAACGGAAATATTACTAAGAAACAAGTTCCTGTTTTGTACTTTCTCATTCTATTGAAGTTGTTGTCAATAAAACAGCAAATAATTTTAAATGCGTTAATTTTCATTTATAAATTTAAAAAAATGACTATTACCACGATATTTGCAAAAAAATGTTCTGTATAATTTCGAAGGTCACACCCACCCGACGAGAAGTCGGCGGGACTTTAGACTGCCTCAGACTAACCTGGCAGGTACACAAAATAATGTGTATTACAAAGGTTTTCAACTGTTTAATGATTTGCCAAAATGTGTGAAGGAAGCATCTCGTCTTGCCGCTTTTCGTCGCCTAGGTGTTGAATACATAAAGGAAAAGTTAATATAAGATATTGTGTGCTTCCTTTGGCTTTTGTGTAAATTGGAATATTTCTTTGTTTTTTATAGTTTTTATATAATTCATACTGTGTAAATTTGTTTTTTTTTCAACTTTTAATATTCTTTTTGGTTATACTATGTAGATGTAAGAAAATGCATTTATTTTTTACATCTAAATAAAACATACATACATTTATTTATTTCTCTTTTGTACAATACATAACATTAACAATATATTGCATACTGGTGGGCTTATTGCCACTAGGCAATATCTTCCGACCAACCAGATTACAAAGTAATAAAACATAATATAAGTACACCAAAAAATTTGATAGCAAAAAAATAGAGCACAGATTAATATGTCACCGACTTGTCTATTTTTTTAAATTCATCGCCAATTTATATCCAAGTTCTGGTTTGCGGTCTTCTCCTTTAACCATAGACAGAACCTGGAAATAAAAAAAAATGGCTATTACTGTGTCTCAGTGATAGATAGAAGTAGCATATACCCACAGATATTCATATAATATACTAGATGTCGAAGTTAGCAAATTTTGTATGAATCGAAGTGAGGATTTTATCCGCGGGACTTTGTGAATTGTTTTCGGATTTATATGTCGAAAAAAAAAACACTTTGTTCATTAAGATTTAGAGAACAGTTATATAGGAAGTGTTGAAATGTATGGAAAACTGCAATATGTTGCCAACCAAAAAATCAAACGCGCGATATAGCATGACTCACTCATTGCACGGAGTACTCCATCTGGTATATTATAATGAAGATATAGAGAAGAATTTATCTAGGATGTAATGAAATGTATGGAAATCTGCAATATGTTGCCAACCAAGAAATCAAACGTGCGATATATCATGACTCACTCATTGCACGGAGTACTCCATCTAGTATATTATATGGAAATCTTTGCCTATACCCAGCAATGAAGATAATAAGGCGAAGAAAAAAAATACAATTTCGATATTTGAGACTATAGCTGAATAAAGTAGGATTAATCAGATTCTCCGGCAAGATCGTCAAGGTTCATTTGCACATTTATGTTCCCACCTCTCACATAATAATTCCCAATTTTGTATATCTGGCAGTTGCTGGCTCTTGGTCTATAACTAACCCTTTTGGAACATAGGATATAAGATTCTAAATGACACTACATACCATTCTGTCGGCTTTTTTATCTGACTCCTGTAGCCATACTCTTGAAACTCGAATCCGATCCCGATTTCAAAATTTCATTTAGAACTTACTTATCTGTCGCCTGCGTACATTCAAATGAACGACTATTACTATTCAAACCAAATTCAAACATACCCACCTAACGCATTCATTCTCCTTTACAAAGGTAGGTTTTTAGCAAATCGGATCGTATTGAGATCAGATTTGCAGTGGAGAGTAAGGCCTCAGAGCTACAGATCTCGAGTAATATTTTATTTTTTAAAAAATGAATATGTCTTTGTTAAACAAAAACATATACAACTTCCTACATTCCCTAAATTAAGCATAAATGTTTGTGCTATAGGTGAACGGAATCGGTCGAGGCAGGATTCGAACTCGCGAACACTGGATTACTATCCCAGTGCGCTAACCGCTATGCCATCGACCCATTGTTTGACATTCCCAGTGGACACAGTTTTTTAATATATTTTCAGCCTGAATCTGCGAGACGGTAAATTTCATTATCATACCAGATATTGGAAAATCCTTATTTAGCTTCATGCTCGTCATAATAGAATAGTTTAATCCTTACCTCTTCAGATTTGACGATAAGTCCACCTTCGTTGAGGATAGCATCCTTCATTTTTCCCGTAGTACCAGCTTCAATTCCCGCTGTGCATTCGTCTACCACACAAGTCCTGAATCCTTCCTTCAATGAATCCAGACATGATGAACCTGAAATAACAGAGGTACTGGTTGTTTGAGTTTGATATTAGACAACCTATTCCAATCCATTATGGTGCACAGTATAAAATTAAGCAATTGCTTAATGGTATCTAAATAATTTAAAGCAAAATACAAGAGAAACAGTCTCAAAAAGTTCATCATTGAATTTCTTAGTTTGAGAATTTTCGACACTTGTATAAAAGAAACTGAAGATATTTCTTCCGAGCTTTGTCGACCGAAAAGTAGATACCTACTCAAATCACTTTGGTGCTGAAAAATATTTTTGTTGAAACACGGTGCAGTATGTTCGTTTTCCAGCAGAAGAGAAAAATTATTTGATGTAGTTTCTCTCACAATGCTGGTTTTGTTTGGCAACAAACTCGCCACTTAGTGCATTTTCATTGTTATTAAATGTGACAACATCAATCGTGGCTCTACAACCCAGGTCGGGTCTTGGCCTCTTGCAGAGTTCGCCTCAATGATTGTCGGTTTTGCGCAGCGGCACGCCAGTTCTGGACACCTATGCTACAAGCATCCTGCACAACTCCATCCAAACACCAAAGCTTCGGCCTTCCAGCTTTTCTTCTTCCCCCTGGTGCTCCATTCAAAATTGTCTTTGGGATGTCTCCATCGATCATTCTTTACACATGGCATGCCCACTTAAGTCTCCAAATCATTACCTCTCTGGAGATGATGAGATCTTTGTAAAGATTATAGAGCTCCTGGCTAAATGTGATACGCTACTCTTAATTGCCACAAATCGGGCCATATATCCTCAGCAGCACCTTACTTTGAAAAGTTTTGTCGTCAAACTGATTGTCCAGCATTCCGATCTATATAGGTACATATTAGTACTAGTCGAATAAGAGATTTTAAAAATAAAAATGTAGGTAGATACATAAACTAAAGTCTTCATAATAACAAAAGATATGTGAGGCTTCATGTAGTGTGGGTAGGTACAACTTAATTCATTTTCAAGTCGTCTACGAAAGTATTAGAAACTAATAAAGTAATCATTGAACATACCGACGCAATAGTCATATGCCAATCCACAGACATACAAATCGGTGATGTTTCTTGAATTCAGTTCCTCGGATAAATTCGTCTGGTTTCTTCGTAGATTATCCCAAAACGCCGAATGTGAGTCCATTTCTGGATCGGTGGCTTTGTATATTTTGATGGCGCCATCTACAACCTGAAATTGTTCAAAAAAGAAATTATGTCTGAAAGAAATTCTGAAGTGAGCAAACCGCGGTGGTTCGGACATATAAGTCGGAGAACCCCAGAACGTGTAGGCATAAGTGTAGATCCAGTCTAAGCGCAAGTGGCACGAAGTGATCAGTGATCAGGAAGGACACGAGAAACTGCATTGTCTCCCTAGAAGACGCACAGGATATAGTGGCGGTAAAGATCTAAAAAGGCAGACCACTTATATTGTAGGAATAATCATTGCCAGGAAGAAGGAAGAAGAATACATAGCTCCATTCAATCAGTATACACACAGACGTCTAAGTAGGGCACATCAGTCAGTTAAGTCCCGAATCGAGATGAAGAGGTGCGCTAAAGAAAAGCAAGCTTAATTTACAAATACCTTCAAGTCCTTGTGTAGTTCTGCTCCCCAAGTATTCTGAACTGCGTGCGGAGGCCAGAGAATTTGTTCCATCACGGGTGGTCCAGCAAATATAACTTTACCGTAAGTTGAAGCTTCATCAGCTGTCACCTAGATGCATAAATATGTATATTTACTTATATACAAATTGAATTAAAAATTTCTTCATAAAGCTAATAATTGAATGATTCCTCAAATATTGTTTAGAGAATTATTGTCTGGCTTCTGAGTGAGCGTCCTGATTATGATTCCCAGAAAGGCAGAAATGTATATTTAATCATTTTCAGACAATTATTTCTTTACAGGATTAGAAAGAATGGTAATTTAAAAAGAGTTTGCCAACAAAAACAATACTTGAACAGAGTACAAAGAAGTATTTATTTTAATAATATAAAATTAAGTTTTCGATGATCCAGTACATATGTCTATGGTTGGATAGGAAAGTACTTACCGGACTGGTAGAATGCAATTTACGTAACTTGACATTGTCTATGAATGAGATATGATTCTTTGGATGCCAGTCCAAGCTGTATGCTACTGCATGGAAGGTGACTGTGTCCAATAATTTGTTGATAGGAGTGACAACCTGGAATCATAAAAAAATATTAGCCAAATCATTGATAAAATTACGATGTACATAGAAGAATAACTTGTATTTTCACATAAATTTGAAAATACAAGTTATTCAACGTACAACGTAGTCTTATGTTATATAACACCCATAATGTACACCATTCTCGTATATTACTTACTCGAAGAATTTTATGAATTTCTATCGTTTACTTGCAATCGCAATATATCGTTATTACAGTAATTGGAAATGTATTGACTGTATTTATGACGATAGATTTATCCCAAAAAGCTTTGCACAGCGATTTCGACAGATAATTATGAAAGGCTCATTGAATTTGATTCTCGTAGTGGAATAAAACTTACTATATGGTCTTCGTTTATTTGGGAAGGTAAGATTTAATTTAGAAGGTATTTATAACAATAAACTTTCACAGAGTCTATGTACGTATAACCAATGCAACTTACGACATTATTTTCCTTGATTCCAGTATTGGCAAAGGGAAGACTTCCAGATATAAAGTCATTCTGAACATCCACAACTAGCAGCGCTGATACAGGTTCTATTATCTGTGAAATTCACAATATCAGGAATTAAATCAATCTTTCAAGTACTTAAATAAGTATTGGTTATAATTCAAAATACAAAATAAGAAATTCTTACAACTTTGATCCATTGACTCCAACACAGATCGAATTCATTTCTGTCAATGAAGCCGTCGTTGGACTTATCAAAGACTGAGAAGGCTTCTTTGATCTTGTCTTCGTCTAATGGATAAGGGGATCCTTCACTGTCTTGGAAAAGTGCTTCACAGATGACCTCGAACTCCTCAAGACTAATTTTACTATCCCTGAAATAATTTTAGTTTAAAAAATGATTGATTGCAATTTCCCAGTCACCGTCTCCACTTCATAAGGAACGTTATAGAGCGGGTAGCTCTGTTTATCCCCGGAGCAGCTGCTCGTCGGACGACAAAAGGAATAACTATCAAGCATATTTCATACCACTACCTCTATGAGGCCAACCTCAAGAGGGGGGAGTTAACAAATTCGAAGCTTGGATCAAGAACCGACAAGTCGTGACGGGTACCCCACAATCAGACTTGGACCATGTTTCGAAGAGTCACTGACTGGGGGCTTCCCTCACCCGTTACTACTTGTGTTGGCGATTCAATCATGAGTCTTTACCACATCTGCGGGCCTATTCCAGTTCTTTTATCGCGGCAATATACAGAAGTTTTTATGCTACATGTGTTTCTTATAGCAGATCGTTATTCTGTTTTCCGCGGACACTAGCGCGCGTAAACTTCCGCGCATTATGTCGAGTAAACCTCCGTTCGTCGTTCGTAACGCGGTATTCTGTAATTTATTCGCATTGTTTTATGTGGCATATCGAGGTGGTGTTAAGTTTTGTGTAAAGACATAAAGCGACGCGTACACATTTGTTCGTTTCACAGATTACCTATAGTTATGAATGATAGCTCCCGATACGTAACTTTCACTTGTTTTGTGATACGTAAAGATTAGCGGAACTTATCGCAAAATATTTCAAGTGAATGGGAATAAAGCCCCAGATACTTTGTTTAGCCCGATCCTCCTCTCTAATTTGAGGGGTACCACACCAGAAATAATGTATCTGAACCTTTGCCGCATATAACAAGTCACCGTCGAGCAAGGTATCAGGGCATCTGAAGGGGGCTCCGATCTATTTATTGCCCAGAATTCTAAAATGGGGCTGCGGCGACCTCCAACGTTACTGGTTAGGCCCCTATGACAGCAACCTACTTCTTCAATGGCTCTACAGCCCATATCGAGCCTTGGCCTCCAGCAACTTCCTCCTCCAACCTCTCCTGTCACCTGCTGCGACCCTCCAGTTTGGCACATTCAGAAGCTGGGATGCGTCCCTCCCAATATCATCTTCCCATCGCAGCCTCGGTCTCCCGACCTTTCTTTTGCCATCTGGGTGCCCCTCTAAGACTCTTTTTGGTACCCGTGATGATGGCATTCTCTGAACATGCCCGGCCCATCTTAGCCTGCTTAGTCTTATATGTTCAGACAGTTTGGGTGCTTTGTAAATGCTGTACAACTCATCGTTGTATCTAATTCTCCATGTTTGTCCATCATTCACGGGTCCCAGGATTTTACGCAGCACTCTTCTCTCAAAGATGTCCAACATCTCCGCAGACCTTATTGTCAGCGTCCAAGCCTCACACCCATATGACACAACAGTCCTGATGATTGTTTTATATAGGGTTACAGCAACCTATTCCCTGTAAATATTCAATTGATAATAGTGTATATCTTGCAGATGGATTCTAGACACATCTCAACAAAATTGTAGAGAAAATAAATAGTCGATTTGGTAACAGTCGAAGACATGACTTTTTTAATGAATATGTCCTTGAAACACAAGTACACATAAATCTTCATACATTCCCTAAATTGAGCATAAATGCTTGTCCTATAGGTGAACGAAATCGGAACGAACTCGCCATCACTGGATTACTAAGTCAGCGCGCTAATGATGATATCTAACGACATGGCTTTATGCGCTTGCGCAACGTCCATCAATACCCCTTCAATGAGATCTGACATCAACGAATATGTTTGAAATTAGTTGTACTTATTTATATTTTTACTGTGCCTAAACTGGTTCTGAAGCAACTAACGGCAACTGAAGCAACTAACTAACTCAATGATTAGCTCAAAAGGCACCCAATAACAAGTTGTCACGTTTTGGAGACGTTAATCGTCTCACGTAACTGGACTTTGAACTGTATTTTCATGGGGAATCAAACCCGGAACAATTTATCTTGCCGTTCATTTGAATCGTATGTAGCCATTTGTGTGATTATTTCAATACATTTCTGCCATCATACGCGAGATTTGTATGGCGAGGTATATATTTTTCATGATTTTAACAACTTTGAAGTCAAAAAACACCAGCTAGAAAAATTTTAAAAATAATCGAATGAGCGCTGAAGTCTATGTATAATCGAGAAAGTAGAATAAATACGCCGTACATAGCACATAGTACACAGCACACACACACACAGAGATATATTGTGATGAAACTTTCAGAATACAATCACAGCATGATATTAGTTTATAATTATATTAACTAATAACTAACTCATTTTCTACTTCCATCAGTTCAAGTAATAATGATTGAATTTCACTGGATGATTGAAGTATCAAGATTGAATGCAGTTAACTATGTGAGCTTGCAGGTACCTATACATTCTCTCTTACACTTATATAGACACACTCACACACATATACACATCCTTACACTCATATGTACACACATACATACACTCATGCACTATCATTCAGATATAAATGTTTTTCATATGTAGCTTTAAGTATGTAAGCACAGCAGTCAAAAGTTATTGTTAATAATGTGGAAATTTGTTATTGGTTTTAGTCTTATACTAATGCATCTATATAATAAATGTTATTATACTGTAAATTTCCCAGAAATAAAATAAATAAAAATAAATTAAAAAATAGCCTTTAAATTTCGAATTCATAACTTCCTACTACATCAATTTGACATAAATAATGAGGGAAAATAATAACAGAAAATATTATTGATAATTGATTTATTTGTATAAAATTATAGTTAAAGGAATATATTTAATTATTTTTTGTTCTTTAGTTCCAAAGCCAATTTATAGGCTAGTTCTGGTCGTCGATCTGCTGGCTCTGTCATTCCCAACACCTGAAATATTAAAAAAAAATTAACAAAAAACTTCTTCTATTCATGTCCAAAAGTTGACAATCCCTAACGGTTTTACAGAAAGTACGAGCATTTACATAAATATGTCGATTTACAAAATCATTGAGAAAACCCTCTGGAATGAAAACCCTCATGCATATATACATATCGTGTAAATAATTCTCTTATGGAGTATAATTAGATAATTAGACTCCATATGAGTTTATCCATGATATGGGTTATCATGAGGGTTTTGATTACATCGCTTGATCGGACTTGCCCCCCCCTGTAATTTTATTCGCTTACACGTATAATTTCAAGATATTCGATTGAACTTATTGACTTGGCTATACATACACACATACCATCACGCAGGTCGTAGTTATTTGGGTAGGCAGTGAGAAACGGGTGCCATTCAAGAGCTGTGTCAGAAAAATAAACACTCTGGGAGGTATCTCACACTCAGGTCATCTGGATCACAGAGTAACAAAGTGACAAGGTATCGTATTCTGAGAGGTGAAAAATATACCATCCTTCAGCTTGTCATGAAGGGGAAGCCGAGGATGGTAGAGGGGTCGGAAGAAACCAGGTTTCCTGGCTTCGAAACATCCGCGAATGGAACAGTATGAGAATTAAGAACTATGTAGGAGCTGTTTCGCACTGCCCAGGGCAGGGAGGCTTTTTCTATGGTGGTCGACAAGGTCGGGAGGCGTATTTATCTTTCCGTGTTGATAAGAAGGCAAGTACTGCCTCGAATTAGGCACTAGTTCGTTGCGCTAATGTACTTAAAAACTCGTGTTGAATACGCGGTCGGTAGACCAGACATGACACGATAAGAAGAAGAAATTTCAATAAATATGAAAACAGGATGGGAATGGAGGACTGGAGGGGAAACATCGACGACTGGAAACTCATATTTCAATTTAATGCCCCACGAGACTCAATGTATGAAAACTTAATTGAATTTAATTGAGTTAGATAAATTTAACTTTAGATCAATTTAGATAGTTAGATTTTATAATATGAAGATTATTTAATTAAAAAGTACCTACCTAAGTGTAAATTATACCGTATTTCAACTATACCTAAACTAAATGATTTACTGCAACACTCCTGCCTTAATCTGATCCGCAACGTCGTACCTACACCAATATTTGCAAATGATATTGTCATAACAAATAAATATTTTTTTCATTAATAACAGGCTTCACTTACGGCTTTGATCCATTGGTCCCAACAGAAGAAGAACTCTTCCCTGTCGATCAATCCATCATTACTTGAGTCGAAAATGAGGAAGGCTTCGTTCATCTTTGCGTTGTCCAAAGGAACCGTCTGTCCCTTCTCGTCCACGAACAATGCCTCACAGACAAAGACGAATTCATCAACGCTAAGCATTCCGTCACTGAAAAAATCAAATTTTGATTGCTTTTAACACATAACATAAGAACCCAAAGTCAAAAAAGATGAGCAAGCTTTTTGATTCATAGCAGAAGACGAAAAAACCAAGCACCATCGAAAAACTACATATAATTTAAGTACAGTATAATATTTATATAGATACAAATAAGGAACATGTACATAATAAGTTCAATTCTGAAACGGACTAAAATATTAATGAAATTTCAAATTTATTCACTGTATGTATCTTTTTGCTATTCTGAGGATTTAATAAAATAAAGGAATAGATCGGAGCTCCTCGTTGCTGTCCGTGGGCCTCTTCAAGGTCCCATCGGTCACGCGGATTTTGTGATCTCGAAGAACAATAATTTAAAAACCGATTTTTAATTATCTCAATAGAGACGAAGTTGGAATATTTATTGTAGGAGAACCGGGAAATCAAGGCACCTACAGGGCTTACGACCTGTCATCGGCTGGTTTACGTGATCACTTTATGCGCTTGCGCAACGTTCACCAATTATGCCTTTTAATGAGATCCCTATCAATTCAATTTTGAAAGTTCTATATATTGTAATACTGAAATTCTTTTCGCTTGAAAATAAGGAATTTTTACTACAGCCATCTATGGGTGAAATTATGAACAACAATCTTATTATTTTTATTTATTTTGTTGGAACGCCATCTATTGAGAGAATTGATTTTTGTAAATAATGAAAGCTACAATTCTTATATCTGAAAAAAAAAAAAAAAAAAAATCCAATGTTTGCGCATATGCAATAATAAAAATATTCGAATTTAAAAACCTTTAAGATGTTTTGTCATAGTTATGGCGCCTTACTATTGTTAGATTCCCAGTAGGTTATTTTTTACAGAGATCTTGCTCGTACCCCTGATGTTTCTTATTTAAAAAGATCTGATGAAGTCTACGAGTGTGAATCTTCCATTAACATTCGTCGATTGTTATTTTGCACTATAGTGCCGAGATTGCTAATCTAGAGGGCTCCATGAGCTACTTTTCGTGCTATACATTTTTTCTTGTCGCTCATTTAGCATTCTATGAAGGGGCCGTTTACAGTCCCCATATGCAGAGCGGGTGGTGGTGGGTGTAGCGAAAAATAAAGGAAATTAAAATGACAAAAGAACATCACTAGCGAATTATAAAATGGATATAGTTCTTCTTCTTCCACTTTAGATAGGACTGTGTCCTGTTATTCTCGGAGTCTGCTTGTTCTGGTTGTTTAGTTCTTTGGTAAGGTCAGCAGACTACCTGAGGGTAAAAAAGTGCAAGCTAACAGCCCGGAAAACGAAACTTCGGATATATGTAGTTTAAAGTGACAATTCTGGTAAACACACACTAAAATAAATATTAAGACAACCGAACTGGCTACCTGTGTTTTAGCCAAATCTTTGTTATCATTAACAAAGATTCATCTATTTATGACTGTGCTGTTTGGCTGTGTGCACAAAACATTTGTTTACACAAAACCAAATGTTTTGTATTCACTATAGTTCGGTTAATTTTAACATGAAATTTTGTTAGTATTAACCAAAAATGTTTTCAGTTCATTTTTGTTTTTAATGACCTTAATATTGATTAAAATTTTAATTCGTCATTGAAATAGAACCCATTTGAGAAAAACCTAGAGGTCAGTCATTGGAAGTAGATATGTGTCCTTATTATATGCCTTTAAATTAGCAAATGATTATGCTATACAGGGGGGCAAGTCCGGTCAAACCGTGGATTCAAAACCATCAATATTTACCCATATCATGGATGTATTTATCTTATAAATATAATTATAGGTATCCATTATATGGGTAAACATTGATGGTATTGATTCCACCGTTTGACCACCACAGGTGAATGAAATCGATAGAGATTTGAATCCTGTCCATTGGATCGCTAGTCCAGCGCACTAATGCTCTGCCACCGACTAATCTATATTATAGTATTTGTTTATAATATAGTTATATGTTTTTTATCTACAAAAATAGAAAAATATATTTTGCATATTTTTTTTAACCAATTTTCATAAAATAATTATCAACACTTCCTTGTGTCCTGTAAATATGGCGGGTTTGTTGCCAAGAGGCAATTTCTTCCAACTGACAAACCTGGGAATCGAACCCATGACGTCGACAATATTAGGTATTTATAAAAATGTTCATATAATTAACAAACAGGTTTGTTACAAATAGCATTCAACGTCATGATGATTTTAGAAATGAGTATAATAAAAAATAAACTTAAAAAATTAGAAAAAAGATGTATATTATGTAAAAAAATCCACCACCCTATGAAACATTTTTTAGTTATGAAATTCTTACCTTTCAGTTGTTAAAGTACTTCATCAAAGACGAATCTTAACCATGAGTTTAATTCAAAATTTGTTGAAGTACTTCAATTTTCGATTCAATAATCCTATTTTTAAACCACACATTTTTTTTTTCATTCAGAACTCATAAGTGTGTTATGTATAAACACATTTTTTGTTAAATCACAACATAAAAAACACACAGCGGATTTAGTATGTAAAAACAAACAATGATTGTATATTTCACGAGGTTTTTTAAATCAAACAAATTGATTTTTGTACTATACATTTAATTATATTTAATTTATTGACAGACAATTCTTGGTGGAATTCCATTTAAAATTATTAAAATGAAACCAATATATAATTATTCCACTTATTTATTTTGTTGACTACGACTAGTTTCGTGCAAAGCACTAGCATTGACTAGTATTGACTAAGCATTGACTACTCGTAAATGTGCTTTGCACGAAACTAGTCGTAGTCAACAAAATAAATAAGTGGAATAATTATACATTTATATTTGCTACTTCTAGCAGGATGGTCGTTTTGGCTGACTAGGCCCTAAACAAACGGGTCTAGTCTGTCAAAACGGTCGTTCTGCAAAAAGAAGAAAATATATGTAAAACAAAAATGTATTTGTTTTATTAAATAAAACTCTAGTGTAGTTCTGCACCATAAATACAGTCTACATCGAAAAATTTAAAACGATATATTTTACGATAGGAATTTATTTAAAATTACAGGAATAATAAAACTGGTTATAGTTAAAGCAGGGTCATGCAAAACACAAGGTTCCAGCTTGACAAGGGGCCCTAATTTCAAAACACTCTCATACCTTATGAAAAAATTGATTAAACAATTCAACAAAAAAACATGTTTGTGATTCCTTAAAAAGTGAATTATTTGGATTTGTATTTTTATTTCTTCATTATGATGCGCCGAATGCACAGAGCCTAAAATTTCAGAGAATATAGAAAGTTAATAAATAAAATTTCAGAGAATATGAAAGTTATAGTTACCTATAAAACTTTTTTACTCAGAATTTCGAATTTTGTTTCAGTCAGGAATCAACTTTTGAATTTTTACTTTATTTTTCCATATATCTCAAAACTCGCATAAGCTCTGATACAAACGCTGAAAATTTGTATAAATACAGACAAATACAAAATCTAAAACTCGTCTTTTTGAAAAAGAAAAAACATTTTCACTGAGAAAAACATTTTTTTATGATAAATTGTTTAACTGCCTATATTATGAATTATATGATATGATTTCCAAAGTATTTTAAAACGAGTGGGTTGTGGCCAACACTAAACTCTCCACACCACAAATATTGACAATGAAATATTTTATTCATTCTAAATTTTACTACCAAGAATATAAATTTTCTAACGATAGTATATTTTCATGTTAAGATAGACAAACTATTAATGCAGTATGGTGAAGAATTATAATGTTGTATGAAATATTTTAATAAAAGCAGATAAATTTTGTTTTAAAGGACGTTAGAGCATTTTGACAATTTTGACACGTAATATCATATGAAGAAATTTTTGTTATTTATGGAAAGCTAATCAGTTCGATGTTCAAGCTCTTTACATTATAACATGAAATCAAATTACTGAACTTTTCCATACATAAGAAATTTATCTTATTATATACATTTTTATTCATACTAAATTTTACTACCAGGAAAATAAATTTTCTATCGATAGTATATTTTTATGTTAAGATAGACAAACTATTATTGCAGTATGGTGTAGAATGCTTATGTTGTATGAAATATTTTAATAAAAGCAGATAAATTTTGTTTTAAAGGACGCGAAAGCATTTTCAAAATTTTGACACGTGATATCATATGAAGAAATTTTTTGTTATTTATGGAAAGCTAATCAGTTCTATGTTCAAACTCTTTACATTATAACATGAAATCAAATAACTGAACTTTTCCATACATAGAAATTTATCAAATTACATTTTTATTCATACTAAATGTTACTACCAGGAATATAAATTTTCTTCCGATAGTATATTTTTATATTAAGATAAACAAACTATTAATGCAGTATAGTGAAGAATGCTTATGTTGTATGAAATATTTTAAAAAAAGCAGATAAATTTTGTTTTAAAGAACGCGAGAGCATTTTCAAAATTTTGACACGTGATATCATATTAAGATTTTTTTTGTTATTTATGGAAAGCTAATCAGTTCTATGTTCAAGCTCTTTACATTATAACATGAAATCAAATTACTGAACTTTTCCATACATAGATATTTATCTAATTACATTTTTATTCATACTAAATGTTACTACCAGGAATATAAATTTTCTTCCGATAGTATATTTTTATGTTAAGATAGACAAACTATTAATGCCGTATAGTGAAGAATGCTTATGTTGTATGAAATATTTTAAAAAAAGCAGATAAATTTTGTTTTAAAGAACGCGAGAGCATTTTCAAAATTTTGACACGTGATATCATATGAAGAAATTTTTTGTTATTTATGGAAAGCTAATCAGTTCTATGTTCAAGCTCTTTACATTATAACATGAAATCAAATTACTGAACGTTTCCATACATAGAAATTTATCTAATTACATTTTTTTTCATACTAAATGTTACTACCAGGAATATAAATTTTCTTCCGATAGTATATTTTTATGTTAAGATAAACAAACTATTAATGCAGTATAGTGAAGAATGCTTATGTTGTATGAAATATTTTAAAAAAAGCAGATAAATTTTGATATAAAGAACGCGAGAGCATTTTCAAAATTTTGACACGTGATATCATATGAAGATTTTTTTTGTTATTTATGGAAAGATAATCAGTTCTTTGTTCAAGCTCTTTACATTGTAACATGAAATCAAATTACTGAACGTTTCCATACATAGAAATTTATCTAATTACATTTTTATTCATACTAAATGTTACTATCAGGAATATAAATTTTCTTCCGATAGTATATTTTTATGTTAAGATAAACAAACTATTAATGCAGTATAGTGAAGAATGCTTATGTTGTATGAAATATTTTAAAAAATGCAGATAAATTTTGTTTTAAAGAACGCAAGAGCATTTTCCAAATTTTGACAGGTGATATCATATGAAGAAATTTTTGTTATTTATGGAAAGCTAATCAGTTCGATGTTCAAGCTCTTTACATTATAACATGAAATCAAATTACTGAACTTTTCCATACATAAGAAATTTATCTTATTATATACATTTTTATTCATACTAAATTTTACTACCAGGAAAATAAATTTTCTATCGATAGTATATTTTTATGTTAAGATAGACAAACTATTATTGCAGTATGGTGTAGAATGCTTATGTTGTATGAAATATTTTAATAAAAGCAGATAAATTTTGTTTTAAAGGACGCGAAAGCATTTTCAAAATTTTGACACGTGATATCATATGAAGAAATTTTTTGTTATTTATGGAAAGCGAATCAGTTCTATGTTCAAACTCTTTACATTATAACATGAAATCAAATAACTGAACTTTTCCATACATAGAAATTTATCTAATTACATTTTTATTCATACTAAATGTTACTATCAGGAATATAAATTTTCTTCCGATAGTATATTTTTATGTTAAGATAGACAAACTATTAATGCAGTATAGTGAAGAATGCTTATGTTGTATGAAATATTTTAAAAAAAGCAGATAAATTTTGTTTTAAAGAACGCAAGAGCATTTTCCAAATTTTGACAGGTGATATCATATGAAGATTTTTTTTGTTATTTATGGAAAGCTAATCAGTTCTTTGTTCAAGCTCTTTACATTATAACATGAAATCAAATTACTGAACGTTTCCATACATAGAAATTTATCTAATTACATTTTTATTCATACTAAATGTTACTATCAGGAATATAAATTTTCTTCCGATAGTATATTTTTATGTTAAGATAGACAAACTATTAATGCAGTATAGTGAAGAATGCTTATGTTGTATGAAATATTTTAAAAAAAGCAGATAAATTTTGTTTTAAAGAACGCGAGAGCATTTTTCAAATTTTGACAGGTGATATCATATGAAGAATTTTTTTGTTATTTATGGAAAGCTAATCAGTTCTATGTTCAAGCTCTTTACATTATAACATGAAATCAAATTACTGAACTTTTCCATACATAGAAATTTATCTAATTACATTTTTATTCATACTAAATGTTACTATCAGGAATATAAATTTTCTTCCGATAGTATATTTTTATGTTAAGATAGACAAACTATTAATGCAGTATAGTGAAGAATGCTTATGTTGTATGAAATATTTTAAAAAAAGCAGATAAATTTTGTTTTAAAGAACGCGAGAGCATTTTTCAAATTTTGACAGGTGATATCATATGAAGAATTTTTTTGTTATTTATGGAAAGCTAATCAGTTCTATGTTCCAGCTCTTTACATTATATCATGAAATCAAATTACTACACGTTTCCATACATAGAAATTTATCTAATTACATTTTTATTCATACTAAATGTTACTATCAGGAATATAAATTTTCTTCCGATAGTATATTTTTATGTTAAGATAAACAAACTATTAATGCAGTATAGTGAAGAATGCTTATGTTGTATGAAATATTTTAAAAAAAGCAGATAAATTTTGTTTTAAAGAACGCGAGAGCATTTTCAAAATTTTGACACGTGATATTATATGAAGATTTTTTTTGTTATTTATGGAAAGCTAATCAGTTCTATGTTCAAGCTCTTTACATTATAACATGAAATCAAATTACTGAACTTTTCCATACATAGAAATTTATCTAATTACATTATTATTCATACTAAATGTTACTATCAGGAATATAAATTTTCTTCCGATAGTATATTTTTATGTTAAGATAAACAAACTATTAATGCAGTATAGTGAAGAATGCTTATGTTGTATGAAATATTTTAAAAAAAGCAGATAAATTTTGTTCTAAAGAACGCGAGAGCATTTTCCAAATTTTGACAGGTGATATCATATGAAGATTTTTTTTGTTATTTATGGAAAGCTAATCAGTTCTATGTTCAAGCTCTTTACATTATAACATGAAATCAAATTACTGAACTTTTCCATACATAGAAATTTATCTAATTACATTATTATTCATACTAAATGTTACTATCAGGAATATAAATTTTCTTCCGATAGTATATTTTTATGTTAAGATAAACAAACTATTAATGCAGTATAGTGAAGAATGCTTATGTTGTATGAAATATTTTAAAAAAGCAGATAAATTTTGTTTTAAAGAACGCGAGAGCATTTTCAAAATTTTGACACGTGATATTATATGAAGATTTTTTTTGTTATTTATGGAAAGCTAATCAGTTCTATGTTCAAGCTCTTTACATTATAACATGAAATCAAATTACTGAACTTTTCCATACATAGAAATTTATCTAATTACATTATTATTCATACTAAATGTTACTACCAGGAATATAAATTTTCTTCCGATAGTATATTTTTATGTTAAGATAGACAAACTATTAATGCAGTATAGTGAAGACTGCTTATGTTGTATGAAATATTTTAAAAAAAGCAGATAAATTTTGTTTCAAAGAGCGTTAGAGCATTTTGACAATGTTGACACGTGATATCATATGAAGAAATTATATGATATCTATGAAAAGCTAATCAGTTCTAAGTTCAAGCTATTAATATTCTTCTATCAATATGAAATCAATGAACTGATCATTGCCAAATATAAAAAAATTCTCTTGTTACATATAAGTTTCATACAAATATCCATTAAATAAAATATAATTTTTGAAAACGTTGAATATTTTTCTTTTAACATTGACCAACTTTGAATACAATTTTATGAAGATTCTTGGTGTTGTATAAATAGTTGAAACCAAATTAAAATATCTCTAATTTCCAGGTCGTGAGAGCATATTTTCAGTTTTAATAGATGAAATCATAAAGAAACATTGGGAAAAAATGAACTGTTGTCTATGGAAAACTAATCAGCTCTAAGTTTATGGACTTAACACATGTGATATCAATATGAAGTCAATCGGACTTATAGTTTGGGCTGCAGAGAGGACACAAAAAAAAAAACAACGTAAATGATGAATTCATAGAGAAGAAATCAAAAGTTGTCTATGGAAAACTAATCAGCTCTAGGTCCTTGCACTTTACACATATGATGTTAATATGAAGTCGATCAGACTTATAGTTTGGGCTGTAGAGAGGACACAAAAAAGATAAATGCTACGGCGTACAGCGTATACGCCATACACACAAACACATCACGACGAAACTCATAGTGTGCATTCTCTACATGATACCCATTGAGAAATTGATGTAAAAAAAATACGCTTAAATTTTGCGAAATCATGACTCTCCCCTATTCCATAGTGTGGAGAGTAATAATAATAAACTGTTTTTTCTAGTATATAATTTTTCTTCCGATAGTATATTTTTATGATAAGATAGACAAACTTTTAATGCAGTATGGTGTAGAATGCTTATGTTGTATGAAATATTTTAAAAAAAGCAGATAAATTTTGTTCTAAAGAACGCGAGAGCATTTTCCAAATTTTGACAGGTGATATCATATGAAGATTTTTATTGTTATTTATGGAAAGCTAATCAGTTCTATGTTCAAGCTCTTTACATTATAACATGAAATCAAATTACTGAACTTTTCCATACATAGAAATTTATCTAATTACATTTTTATTCATACTAAATGTTACTATCAGGAATATAAATTTTCTTCCGATAGTATATTTTTATGTTAAGATAGACAAACTATTAATGCAGTATAGTGAAGAATGCTTATGTTGTATGAAATATTTTAAAAAAAGCAGATAAATTTTGTTTTAAAGAACGCGAGAGCATTTTTCAAATTTTGACAGGTGATATCATATGAAGAATTTTTTTGTTATTTATGGAAAGCTAATCAGTTCTATGTTCAAGCTCTTTACATTATATCATGAAATCAAATTACTACACGTTTCCATACATAGAAATTTATCTAATTACATTTTTATTCATACTAAATGTTACTATCAGGAATATAAATTTTCTTCCGATAGTATATTTTTATGTTAAGATAAACAAACTATTAATGCAGTATAGTGAAGAATGCTTATGTTGTATGAAATATTTTAAAAAAAGCAGATAAATTTTGTTTTAAAGAACGCGAGAGCATTTTCAAAATTTTGACACGTGATATTATATGAAGATTTTTTTTGTTATTTATGGAAAGCTAATCAGTTCTATGTTCAAGCTCTTTACATTATAACATGAAATCAAATTACTGAACTTTTCCATACATAGAAATTTATCTAATTACATTTTTATTCATACTAAATGTTACTACCAGGAATATAAATTTTCTTCCGATAGTATATTTTTATGTTAAGATAGACAAACTATTAATGCAGTATAGTGAAGAATGCTTATGTTGTATGAAATATTTTAAAAAAAGCAGATAAATTTTGTTTTAAAGAACGCGAGAGCATTTTTCAAATTTTGACAGGTGATATCATATGAAGAATTTTTTTGTTATTTATGGAAAGCTAATCAGTTCTATGTTCAAGCTCTTTACATTATATCATGAAATCAAATTACTACACGTTTCCATACATAGAAATTTATCTAATTACATTTTTATTCATACTAAATGTTACTATCAGGAATATAAATTTTCTTCCGATAGTATATTTTTATGTTAAGATAAACAAACTATTAATGCAGTATAGTGAAGAATGCTTATGTTGTATGAAATATTTTAAAAAAAGCAGATAAATTTTGTTTTAAAGAACGCGAGAGCATTTTCAAAATTTTGACACGTGATATTATATGAAGATTTTTTTTGTTATTTATGGAAAGCTAATCAGTTCTATGTTCAAGCTCTTTACATTATAACATGAAATCAAATTACTGAACTTTTCCATACATAGAAATTTATCTAATTACATTATTATTCATACTAAATGTTACTATCAGGAATATAAATTTTCTTCCGATAGTATATTTTTATGTTAAGATAGACAAACTATTAATGCAGTATAGTGAAGAATGCTTATGTTGTATGAAATATTTTAAAAAAAGCAGATAAATTTTGTTTTAAAGAACGCGAGAGCATTTTTCAAATTTTGACAGGTGATATCATATGAAGATTTTTTTTGTTATTTATGGAAAGCTAATCAGTTCTATGTTCAAGCTCTTTACATTATATCATGAAATCAAATTACTACACGTTTCCATACATAGAAATTTATCTAATTACATTTTTATTCATACTAAATGTTACTATCAGGAATATAAATTTTCTTCCGATAGTATATTTTTATGTTAAGATAAACAAACTATTAATGCAGTATAGTGAAGAATGCTTATGTTGTATGAAATATTTTAAAAAAAGCAGATAAATTTTGTTTTAAAGAACGCGAGAGCATTTTCAAAATTTTGACACGTGATATTATATGAAGATTTTTTTTGTTATTTATGGAAAGCTAATCAGTTCTATGTTCAAGCTCTTTACATTATAACATGAAATCAAATTACTGAACTTTTCCATACATAGAAATTTATCTAATTACATTATTATTCATACTAAATGTTACTATCAGGAATATAAATTTTCTTCCGATAGTATATTTTTATGTTAAGATAAACAAACTATTAATGCAGTATAGTGAAGAATGCTTATGTTGTATGAAATATTTTAAAAAAAGCAGATAAATTTTGTTCTAAAGAACGCGAGAGCATTTTCCAAATTTTGACAGGTGATATCATATGAAGATTTTTTTTGTTATTTATGGAAAGCTAATCAGTTCTATGTTCAAGCTCTTTA
The DNA here is from genome assembly GCA_963576475.1 of Molanna angustata. NCBI lineage: Eukaryota > Metazoa > Arthropoda > Insecta > Trichoptera > Molannidae > Molanna > Molanna angustata. The sequence goes on from OY754979.1 coordinate 34,011,869, forward strand.
CATTATAACATGAAATCAAATTACTAAACGTTTCCATACATAGAAATTTATCTAATTACATTTTTATTCATACTAAATGTTACTACCAGGAATATAAATTTTCTTCCGATAGTATATTTTTATGTTAAGATAGACAAACTATTAATGCAGTATAGTGAAGACTGCTTATGTTGTATGAAATATTTTAAAAAAAGCAGATAAATTTTGTTTCAAAGAGCGTTAGAGCATTTTGACAATGTTTACACGTGATATCATATGAAGAAATTATATGATATCTATGAAAAGCTAATCAGTTCTAAGTTCAAGCTATTAATATTCTTCTATCAATATGAAATCAATGAACTGATCATTGCCAAATATAAAAAAATTCTCTTGTTACATATAAGTTTCATACAAATATCCATTAAATAAAATATAATTTTTGAAACCGTTGAATATTTTTCTTTTATCATTGACCAACTTTGAATACAATTTTATGAAGATTCTTGGTGTTGTATAAATAGTTGAAACCAAATTAAAATATCTCTAATTTCCAGGTCGTGAGAGCATTTTTTCAGTTTTAATAGATGAAATCATAAAGAAACATTGGGAAAAAATGAACCGTTGTCTATGGAAAACTAATCAGCTCTAAGTTTATGGACTTAACACATGTGATATCAATATGAAGTCAATCGGACTTATAGTTTGGGCTGCAGAGAGGACACAAAAAAAAAACAACGTAAATGATGAATTCATAGAGAAGAAATCAAAAGTTGTCTATGGAAAACTAATCAGCTCTAGGTCTTTGCACTTTACACATATGATGTTAATATGAAGTCGATCAGACTTATAGTTTGGGCTGTAGAGAGGACACAAAAAAGATAAATGCTACGGCGTACGGCGTACGGCGTACGGCGTACGGCGTACGGCGTACGGCGTACGGCGTACAGCGTATACGCCATACACACAAACACATCACGACGAAACTCATAGTGTGCATTCTCTACATGATACCCATTGAGAAATTGATGTAAAAAAAATACGCTTAAATTTTGCGAAATCATGACTCTCCCCTATTCCATAGTGTGGAGAGTAAAAATACAAATAAAAGCCGAAACACCCTAACTAGATATTCAAATTTCATTAAAAAAATTGAATTTAGTGAGGACATCGTTTCATACAATCTGTAAGGCAGTATACACTAAACAATATCTCACTCAATAGTTTGATACTTAATCTACAAACATGCATACATACCATCATGCTGTTTTCATATTCTGGGTAGGAGAAAAAGACTGACGTCCATACTATCCTATCATGACATACATACCTACATGTTTTATATAGAAATCAAAATATCTTAAAATGTTTATAAATTTGTGTTTAAGTGTTAATAGTTTCGTACGTACCTATGTGTTACATGTAACTAGTTATGTAGTTATCTACATCGTACAAACGTGTACTAGAAATGATTTAATTGAATGTTTTTAAAAATGTTAGAGGGCCTTGACCTAAATATCCTAAATTGCTAGCTATGACACTGATTATACGCCCTCTGAAACAATTTTCCGCTCTGATACAAAAGATGATCTTGGCGCGAGAGACATTCTTAGAAAAACCATTAAGAGTTTAGTTAGACAAAAGACAATACATTACTGGGAGAATATATTTGTGTACACAGCTGACAATATAACAATTATAGTAGGACATAATATAAATACACATATTGTGTAGTTTGTATAGATAGTTATATCATTAATTTGAGATGTATGTAATGGCAGCAGACACTACAATCGGTGATCCAGATTTAACGCAGAAAAACCAGACAGTAGACATTGATTCAATTAACTAATTCTAATCTCTCTTATATCGGATAGTCCACCTCACCAATCTCATTCATCATTAACACGAGAAAAGATTGAATTACTAGTCGAGTATAAAGATATAATCATAGACCACTGACCAACAGTCTATAGATATGACATAACCAAATCGCTTGGTACACATCGTGTGACTTGTGCCACCAAAATTTGATACATACATACATACCATCACGCCATGTCCCTTACGGGGTAGACAGAGAGAACCGAACGCCACTTACTTCTATCTTGACATACATTCATCGCCTCGGCAACATTCATACATCGTCTTATACATGTTCGTCTGTTGTTCACGCTTCTAACATTTCCGTCTTTCAAAATATCATTCACATGGTCGTGCCATCCCTTTCTTGGGCGGCCCCGGCCTCTCAATCCAATCCTATCCGCATTGTATATTTTCTTCGTCAGGCGTTCCTCATTCATTCTACCCATGTGGCCAAACCATCTCAGTGTGTTCACTTTCATTCTATTAATGATATCTTTCTTCATCTTACATTCTTTCCTTATGTTCTCATTTCTTACCCTGTCATACATCGTTCTATTGCAGATTCTTCTTAGCGATCTCATTTCAACAGCATTTATTCTGCTTTCGTGCGACTTCTGCCATGTCCAGGTTTCACTTGCATACGTCAACGTTGGCACTAAGATAGCGTTATGAATGGCAACTTTGGCAACCTTTGATATGTTGCGATCATTCATAACTGGTCTCAGTGCTCCATTCATTCTGTTTCCTGCCATAACTCTTCTTTCGATATTATCCTTATCAGGTCGTCCATTCCGTTGAAACATGCTTCCCAGATATACATACTCGTCGACTTGCTCGAGCCATTCATTCTCTACTCTTATTTTACACGCTGTTCTGCTTTCACTCTTTTCAAAATTTGATGCCATACAAAATTATAAAATAGAAGGTTTTATTTTAATAATTAAATCACAAAGTTTTAATCCACAATGAGTTTTTATTTTTAAAGCCTAAACGCTTTCACTGGACTCAGCCACCTTCCTCAGAGGCAAAATTCAAACTTAAACTTAAAATCCATACAAAATTATTTATTTATTTTATTTTCTATCGGGAATTTCACCGTATAAAAACATTTTTAAATAGACGAATTATGTAAAAAAAAAACTAAAATCAAAGTTAGTTAGTGACATATATGCGAAGAAACACTGTCACCTCATAGGATTGTTGCTTTCATTGTTTACAAAAAATAAAAATAAATTCTCAATAGGTTTATTTTATTTTTACTAAGGACAGCACACAGTACATGCATACAATTACATATTAAAAGTAAATAAATAGAAATAGAAATATAACATTTACCTCTTACGTACCTAGTATACCTAATATCAAAATAAGACAGTAAAAAGTTAAAATTAGTGTGGGTGCGCGTATGAGAGAAGAGTATCAATAAGTATGTGTGTGCAAAAGAGTTAACTAGAAAGAGTGTGAGTGTGTGCGTATGTGTGTGTATGTATGTATAGTGTATGTGTATGTGTGTCAGTGGGTGTGCATGTGTGTGTATACATGATAGACGAACATAATATATTGACGGATTCATAAGTCGAGAAGAAAAAGAAAATATATTGCTATGGGTGGTTAGGAAAAATACAATTAATCAGTACCTAGTTGTTTATTGTTATAATGTCACGATGTTAGATGTAAGTTTGTTTTTGAATGACATAATGTGAATCAAAAAATATGTCGGCATTTTTTTCATAAGAGTTGAATAAGTTTATCATTCTGTTAATCGGATCGTTTTTGGAAGCATTTGTTTTACAGATATTGGAGAAAAAAGTGACGTATTATGTCTTGTCCGGCGAGTAGATGTATTAAATTTAATATTGGTAAGTATTTAATGGCAACTGGCTACCTGCGTTTTAGCCAAACCTTTGTTTTCAGTAATAAAGGATTATCTATTTACTACTGTACTGTTTGGCTATGCACACAAAACATTTAGTTGCACAAAACCAAATGTTTTGTAGTCACTATAGTTCAGTTAATTTTAACACGAAATTTCGTTACTATTCCCAAAAAAAAACAGAGTATGTAACTTTACCCTTAATGGTATAGGGAACTAATTTACAAAATGATTTTTCCGTCAACATTTGATTAATATATGTAAAAATCACACAATTAATCATTTGAGTTATAGCCTACATAGTTCTTTTCGCCTCATTAGTTGATGTTCAATATTAAGGGTTTGTTCAAAGTAGAGTCACAGCATTGACGAAAGCTCTAGGTATAGGTTCACAAAACATGACCTTGTTTTGATAAAAATCAATATATTTTTACCGGAATCTACATTTTAAAGGTACGAATAAACAGCATGAGATTTAAACCTCTTTAGGTCGAAATCCCCAATACATGCAATGAGTTAAAACACTGAATAGCCAAAAAACGTCACCTCAAATATAATAGCGACTGTATATAGACTATGTAGACGAAATTAAGTCTCTAATAGTGTATTATGGAATTCAACAAATGAACTAGCAGGTCTTCAAATATTAGAACCTCCGAGAGGTTAAACATTATCTATTTTGATATTTAGGTATCATATTATTATTTTGATATTGTCTGTGGACTCTTAGAGATAATTTTTATTTGACTGCACCTTTACAATAGGTAAACGTGTATGTTACAGACCGATCGTGAAAAATAATCAAGTTTTATGGTATGACTACATAAAATTGGAAAAAAGATATGACTATATGAAAAAATAATTGACAATTGAAAAATTCTTCCAACTAACACATGTTTACAGCCAAGAAAAGCAAGAAAAATAGTTTTATATAAATGTTCCCTCTGTTGGGGATCGATCCCAGGATGCCCGCCCAGTAGCCAAACGACTCACTACTAAATGTCATGCAATCGTCTGAAAATCAAGTGACATAACTAAGCATTTTAAACTTTATATATAATATCGCAAGTGGCGAGTTTGTGGGCGTACGTAAATTTCTCCCAACTAACCAGTAAACATTAAAAAAATAAAAAATTTTTCATATTAGGTACTTCTCGGGCTACTAACAGGTACTATGTCAAATATTAATTTAACATGCACCCAATAACAAGTTGCCACATTTTGGAGACTTGCGGTATTTATCGTCTCACAGATCCAGACTGAAAACACAATTAAAAACTGTGTCTCCACCGGGAATCGAACCCGGGACCTTTGGCTCAGCAGTCAGATACCTAACCAACTAAGCTACGAAGGTTTTTAGTTAAAAATGACAAATTATTAAAAACTGATTCATATATTCGATTGTTTCTTCTATATTCCCGTTTTAAATATTATTTTTTTCAACAACAATATTCATAGACAAAGAAAAATATAAAATTGGAAATTGTTTGCATGCAAAAACATGCCTCAAATATAATTCTAAATCCGTTTAACGGGTCATTTAAACCTAAAGACCTCAATTTTAAATCAAATTTCTCAAATATGTGTAACAGTGTGTTTCTAAAAAATGTACCATAAATATTTTCAACGTTTCTCTATAGTGAATGTTCGTCACACAATTTTAAAATTCAGCATAAATTCTCCTAAAATAATTATTTAAAATATCCTTTTTTACAGCATTTTTTTAAAATTACTCCATAACTATGTGTCGTAGAGAAATGTATTGATATTTTTTTATTTTTTTATAAGTGCTTCCCTCATCAAGCACAAGATTGTAATCTTTTTGATGAGGTACTGCAGGGAAAAATATGTAAGAATATTATTACTAGTGAATTTATATATTGATTTGTATTATAAAATTATTATGTTATGTTAAAATAAATAAAAATAAATAAATTCGAAATGAATGACCGATAAAATTAACAAATTTGGGGTTTCCGATATTTTGAATCCCTTACTAACGCATAACTTCATAATGCATTAGGCGGTTTTATTATATGGTGACAGGAAAATTATTCGAAAGACAATTATTCGAATGCTCAATTATACGAAAATCAATTTTACGAATGGCAATTATTCGAATCACATTTTTTCGAAAAACAATTTTCCGAACACACAATTATCAGAAATTACAATTGTTCGAATTTTGATGACGTCATGTTGGTAGTATTGTGAGAGGAATAAACCATAGATTTTTGTTATAATATACTAGATGTCGTAGTTTTGTATGTATGAATCGAAGTGAGGCATTTTTCCGGGGTATTTTTGACGTTTTCGTACATCGTTTTTCCATAGAGAATAACGACTAATGTGAATTGTTTTCGGATTTATTTGTCGTAAAAAACACTTTGTTAATTAACATTTAGAGAAAAGTTATTTGGGATTTGTTGAAATGTAAGGAAAACTAAAATATGATGCCAACCAAAACGTGATAGGTACGCGCGTTAGTCCATGACTCACTTTTTGCACGGAGAACCTACTACATCTACATAGTAGGTATATTATGTATAATAAAAATCTATGGAATAAACAACATGGCGACGCACCGCGCTGTCGGATATCCTAGGATGTACACCGATTTTTTAAACTTAACCTACAAAACTTTGGTAAAAATAGGTTGGTTAGGTTTGCTTGTAGTTATAATTGCGACTGGCGTGAGCCAGTTGCATTATATATTATAAAAAGTAACTATAATATTAAAATAAAATAACTAAATTGGTGTGAATACCTACTAGATAAACATGATGTGCCAAAATCAAAAACTCGTGTACAAACTAGGCTATCCCGCGCTTTCAAAGATTAGTTATTAAAAATGTGCAAACATACGTACCCAACAATAATACAACAAGTAATAATAGTCTTCATCGAATATATTTTACTGGCAACAAAATAAATATGTCAAAGGAGGCAACATAATGACAAAAAAATATATTAAATTCGGTCAATTGGTTTTCCAACAAATGTTAGTTCGAATAATTTGCTTTCGGACAATTGTCATTCTGATAACTGATTTTCGATTAATTGTTATTCGTACAATTGCGCATTCGAACAATTGTGTTTCGAAGAATTTTCATGTAATCTATTATATCACGTTTTCAGTCACTAGGTTTAGAGTTATAATATGTCCAATTCTGATTCGTCTAAATTTATCCGTCTGAATTTTAGTAGGTACATGAAAAATATTGAAAAGGTGCTTGCATTTATACGGGACTCATTACGTCACACCGCGTAAACAAAAACCTTTTATCCATGGTCGCCCGTTGGTTACAGACGTTTTCGTACTCTGAAACGAATCAGAATAGGACATAATATATATTATCCTCTTAAAGTTAATTCATTTGAAGCGGTCTTGGGGTGTAAGTTGCTTTGCAAAAACCACGCAGTGTAAAAAATATATATTTACAACACAGATATGTACCTACAACAAACGCCAAAATAAAAGGAAAACACATTTATATATGTTAAAATAAAAATCATATCAACTAAAAACACATTAAAAAAACGTGGAAAAAAACAAATACAGAATGAAAATAAAAATCAATAAAAATAACTACTCACCCATTTTCATCGAATGTAGCGAAGCATTTATCAATATCATTCCATGGTACATCCTTGGGCGCCATTTTTAATTATATCCGATTCTGTGAATTATTCAAAGTCAACTTAATTACCTATATAGAAATACCAGCAAACACGTCATGCGTATTGGAGCAGGAAGAGAGAACCGAAACCCATTTTATTAATTTTAAAATTAATTATTAATTTATAATACCAATGTATTTTTCCAAAAAAAAAAATCGATTTATTATGACTGATTTACTATAGTAAATAGGCCATAATATTTATATAATAGTTAAAAGTAGGTACCTATATTACATTAACTTTGACCTAATAAATATGCCATAGTAGATGTATAATAGGTATAGGTATAGTCGATTTATTATTAAGTACCTACATGATAAGTAGATAAATTACAAATGTGTATAAAATAAAAAATTCTTGGTATTTGTTCTATTCAAATTCATTTTTATTACTGACTCGTTTCGTGCAAGGCAATCGTCAGAATAAATGACCTAGTTACCTAATAAATAAGCCATAATAAGTATATAATAGTATAGATACATTCGGTACCTATATTCGATTTATTATAACGTAATAAATTGTGAAAATATACAATGAAGAAAATATACAATGCGGATAGGAATGGATTGAGAGGCCGGGGCCTCCCAAGAAAGGGATGGCACGACCATGTGAACGATATTCTGAAAGACGGAAATGTTAGATGCATGTACAATAGACGAACATGTATGAGACGATGCATGAATGTTGACGAGGCGTTGAATGTGTGCCAGGATAGAAAGATATGGCGTTCGGTTCTCTCTGCCTACCCCGTAAGGGACATGGCGTGATGGTATGTATGTATGTATGTATGTAATAAATTGTTTTTTAAAATTATTTTTGCAAACTTTATGGAATTCCATATTAGTAGCAAAATATTTTAGTAATTTTTACTAAAACATGAACAACAAAAAACTTTGTATAATCCACCTCATTTATTTTTTGTTAAACGTTTTCGGATTTTTCAATCGATTTTCAGTAACAACTAAAATGTGACTAAACAAAGTTTTTTTTTGTTCAAGTTTTAGTAAAAATTACTAAAATATTTTGCTATTAATAAATTGGCCATTACAGGTGTAGTTGATTTATATAGACCTAGTAAATATATAAAAGGTACAGGTAACTATGTATATCCTATTTATTATGACCAAATAAATAGGTCATAAGGTCATATACATAATTCGAGTTCTGTAGAAAGACACTTTGTTATATTTTAATAATATATTAGTTTTAAAGTAGATTTCCAGTCTGTTAACACAATAATTTTAGAATAATATTATTGATATGTATGTATGTATTTTTATTTATTTTAAGATCAGTTTTACAGAATAATTGCGATTTAACTAGCCAAGCAATCAGTGAATCTTTCAAATAAATCATCTATACATAATATATTTTCCATACGTCTATTTTTCCGTGTCCGGACAATTGACCGTAGCCGATTGACCGTGGACACGAGTACACGTGGACGATTGTCCACGGTCAATCGACCGTACGCCCTTTTTACCGTATGGACAATTTACCGTGAGGAGAAATCCAATATGTCGACAGTGATTAAAACGAAATTTTACAAAATAAGCGGTTATTGTGTAGGTATCTAGTTGTAATTTACTACATTTTAAGAAATAAGAAGACGTCTGTTCTTTAACTTCTTCTTGTTCTCTTTTTGATTTATACTAATTAGAAGGTGTAGATTTCGAAATAATTGAAACTCTTTGTTTTCTTTTGAAATTATGAGAAACCAATATGGCGGCCGTGATTTAAAGGTAGTTTTTCAAAATGAATGATTATGTTGGGTTTATCGAGTTTTAATTTGCTAAATTTTGAGATTTTAGAAACGTCTGTTCTTAAACTTCTTGCTATCCTTTTTTGATTTTTTTGAAATAAAAAATATTAGGCAATCGGTCTGTCGCCAGAAACGAACATCACGCAATTTATTTAACTCAAACGAAAAAAGGAAAAGATTTTTTTTTGATACTAAAACGATCAATTGTCCACACGATAAATTGTCCTCACGGTCAATTTTCCGTACGGTAAATCGTCCCGACGGTCAACTGTCCATACGGTAAATTGTTCATACGGTAAAAAGTGCGTACGGTCAATTGTCCACGGTCAATCGGCTACGGTAAATTGTCCGGGAATCCTATTTTTCTACACTGTCTCAAACATGCTTTCCTCTTATGCAGACATCTTATGTTAGTTGTCCTCTTTGAAATTATTTGATTAATAAATTGATATAAAAAAAAACAAAAGTATTTGCAAACAAAACACTTCAACGTTTTTTGTTTAATTTTTAAATCAATTAATAAATCTACTACAGTATTTTCCACGAAGTACAGTATTTATGTTGTCATTTCGGCTCTTAAGTGATTGATCTCAGATTAGCGTCATTACTTACTTTTCGAGCGTCATTTATTATTTCAATCTCATACATTTTACAATGAGACATCTTTGATTTTTTCAATGTGGCCAAACTATGTATCATAGATCGCATTCATTACATTCGTTAAATATATAAAATACTTTTCCAATTTTCATGCGTTTTTTACTAAAGGTCCTCATGTTTCACAAAACTACATAACCTTAATTTGGGACAAAAATGTAATTAATGTAATGTAAAAATGTAATTGACTGATTTTTTATGAAGTTGGTACCTAGTACCTAGATAGGAAGGTACCTACTACATAGTAAAGTTTGAATTAAAAAAATGTTAAAAAAATAATTTAACATTCTGGCAATGGTGTTTGACAAAGATCTATGTAATATAAATATATGTTTTATGTGTGCACTGACACAGAACTAATTAGTTTTCTATAGTCAAACTATGCATAAACTATAGGTATATGATTCATCTAGGTACCGAAATTACCAAATGATCTATTGATTAAAAAATATTTATTGCAACGTAATTTATATTCGTTTAATTTAAAGATAATATGAAAAATTTTATTTGATAATTTGTCAACAATTTAACAACTGCAAAATTCTTAAAATTTAATATATATATTTCACATAAATGAGTGTCACTTTAATAGAGGTTGTCTTTATTATTAAATCTTTACTGACAAATCATCATTAGCAGGTGTTCGTAAACGGCAAATATCTTGACATATTTCGGAAAAGATACGAGTTTGCGCAACTCCGTGACATTTCAGAATGTTTTTCGATAATTCCACCAATTTTTTTATAAGTATTACTTAAGTTAATTCAAAAAAATAATAAAAACTTCTTTGCACCCCGCGCAAGTGTCCAATTTTATTGCCATATGACAGTTTTTCAACTAACCAGTAATTCCAAAGAAGAAGCAATATATGGGTGAGAAATGAATTCAAATTAAATTTCTACGTTGTTAGGGACCGAACCTTGGACGCTTGCACAGAAGCCAAATAACTTACCATTTTAATTTTAATTTAAATATTTTCATTTCGTATAAACCTTTTTTTTATAATTTTTATAAATAATTCAGTTCTTTTTTCTTTTGTTAATCATTCATTAATTTAGTGTTAGATATTTTATTTTACATGTATCATCATAGGTTAATATTATGGCACATGTTCAATAATTTTATTTATTAAAATTCACTAGGTTCAAACCAATAATGAGTTATTTAATATGACCGGTCCAATCAAATAACTCATTCGTGTTATAAACAAATTTAATTGAAGTTATTGTATAAAAAATGTTATTTTTTCAATTTAAAAAATCTATGCAAATATTTTTTAATTTTTTCGATCATAAATTGTGTAAAAATATAATATCTGAATCCGCGCTATTTGAATTAAAGAAGTTTCGCCACGAATGTATTATCCGTTAGCAAATAAATTATCAAAACATTTGAATTTCACGTTCGATTTTCACCATAATGTATTTCACCATTTACGATAAATTCACCATGAAAAAAATCTTCACTAGTCAAATTTTAACTGATCGTATTGTTAAAAATAATTGGCATACCGTTATTTTCAATCACAGGATTAACAAAATCAACAATTTATATGATCTGATTTTGATTTTTGACAGAACAGACCATCCACTCCCAGCAACGCAATACGACAAAATGATTGAATTCCTTTTAATACATACATACATCGATACATTAATGTTGGTTTAATATACTATTATATTACAAACACGTATATATGTATCGGTATATACATAATATATATATACGATAAAGTTGAAGCTCATTTTGATTGCGATCTATTATTATTTGTACAATATCCAAATCTTATTTTTATCGCACAATGTGGTGACGATATAGATTGATGATCTTAGTATACATACTTACATAATTGGCGGCACCTATAGACTGATAATATTAGTATACCTACCTTCTTCATATTGCCAGTACCTAGATAGACTTTAGATATACTAGCTGCATGTAACACATGATATCCAACTGTCGATGGCGATAATAATATGTACCAAGACTTACTTGAAGAATATGTTCAAGAGAATTTATTTCCTTTAGAGGCTATAGTACGCAATATAGTATATTTTGAAAATAATTTCCCCAGTAACCTCAAAAGATACGTCTTTCAAATAAGGAACAGTTTGTATATACATCTTTATTCTATTGCATTAGATTTTTGAATTTTGAATTTGCTTAATTCTTTTGTTGTAAAAATATTTTTAATAAAACCCTTTTTTATTTTTTTATTGTAAGTAACTAAAAAACTACAAAACCTTTTACTTTAATCGAAAGAGAATATGAAAATCTACCGCCTGAGATTTTTATTATCACAATATTTTAATAACTATTCTTGCTATTTAAAAAAAACCTCTAAATTTTACCTTTTCTTCACGAAAAAATCTTTCTTCTTTTCTTCACCTATCTCGCATATTAGGTGTTATGCAATATTTTTTTGTTACCCATACATTAGAAGGTAATTAAGTGTGCATTTTGTGTACATCCGTATACCCAGGGTATACAAGGGTCTTAAAATATCGATAAAGTTTCAAGCTAAGATCCGCGAATTGTATAGCCATGTTTTTGTTTTTTTTTCCAAATTTAAAGTCAAAAAACGCCAACATGCTTTGCAGCATACATGTTAAATATAAATGGATTAAATCACAATTCGGATTAGAACATTTAGGGCCTTACTTACTATTTGCAATTTGTGTTTAAGCCGATACTTACCCAGATTTTGTATGGCCGAAACTGACTTAGCATCGGATTAAACTCGTATTTCAAATAGTAAGTAAGGCCCTTAGCGTGCAAAATTTCATAAAATATAGAAAATTTTCGTCCAACAAAACTTTTATACTTTGAATTTAGATTTTTTGTTCCGGTCATTTGAATTTTATATTATATTTGCACATAAAACAACAAAAACAAATATAATAGGTCTCTTAAAACTTTTTTTATAAAAAAGTTACAGGGTTTTTCGAACTTTTTTCATTAAATAAACAATTTTTATTTCAATTATGTTTAACTGCCTATGTTTAATTTTTATTTATAAATATCGAAACACCCTAGTAAATATTAAATGCCATAAAAAAAAAGATTTAAAAAAAAAGATTTTCATACATAATTATCTAACTTCTTTTAGCATTTTTTTGTAAAAATTGAATTGACGACATCGATTCATACAATTTGTATGGCAGAATACACGATATCTTGGGGAACCTCAATTGTTTGATATAAAATCTCCATATATACATACATACATATCATCAAGCTATTTACATATTCGGGGTAGGAAAAAAGGACCGACCTCCACACTATCCTATCTTGACATTCATATTTTGTATAAAAAACAAAATACTATTGTAAAATATTCAATAATTTGGTTTTGAGGGTTAATTATTTGGTACGTATTCTTCAATTATACGTACTAACGCCAGTTGGATCCCACGGGTTACATGCAACTAGTAATAATAATAATTGATATTATTATAATTTGTAGTACCTACTACTGAATTTTCATTATTATAATAAGTAATCCAGTAATGCCGTGGTGTCATAAAAATTTAAATAAATATATGTTTTGCTGTATCATTTATATTTATTTACCTATATTTATTAATTTTTATTTCTATTTATTTTCATTTGTTTTTTTATTGATATATAAAAATTATAATGTGTATTATTTTTATCAAAAAATATATAAACCAATCTGTTAAATGTGTTTGATTTGAAGCTATATTTATTCTTGTGATATGTACTGTACGTATTTTGTAGATATATATTATAATAATATATCGATTAAATGGGGTTGGTGATTAATTGTACATAGATCAAACGGTACGTTAGTAATATTCATAATAACGAATTGGTTGTGACCAATACATTACTTCCTATTAAATAATGTACAAATATTTTTAAAATACTTTAATTCAATTTAAAACAAGTAGGTTGTGGCCAACGCTTACCTCCTCCACAAAGTATTAAAATTTTATACGAAAATTTTTCAGCATTTCAGGAAATGATTTTGTTGAATTATTTTTGATTTATATATTTTACTATGAAAACATGATAATTACGTAATGCCATTTTATGAAAGTGATGTGCCTTTTTACCAATTTTTAAAATAAAAATATCAAATAAAATCAATTTTTTTAAAGAAAATTGTCGAGCGATGCTTCTGGCCTCGCAATCATAGTGTGAAGTATGTAAGAATTTGTGTGTATTTATGTGTGTGGGTGTGTATAAATAAATGCGTATATATATGTATGTGTGTATATATATTTATGTAAGTGTGTATAATTATAAATGTGTATTTTTGGAGCATTTTTTGTATTTACATTTATATTTTAATACACAAGCAATAGGATCATGTTGAAAATCAGCTGCATGGGGGGCTTGTCTTTCTGCAACATAGCTGCGAGCATGGTCCTATTGAGTCAGAAAGGTTGTTTGATCTTTACATTTGTTGATATAAGTATTTGTATGTTAACTTCCTTTCGTCCCAATAAATGTTTTATTTATTTAAATTTTAAGTCGCCTGAGCTTGGGGTCACATTGAAATTTTTGACAATCAAAGAAAACACGCCGTACATAGTACCTTACACAGCACACACACTATACATTCGGATGAAAATTTCAGAATACCATCTCAGCATGATACTAATTATTGATAATCTGCAATAAAAAATAGCCTTAAAAATTACAAATTCACTACTCCCTTTTATATTCGCTTGGGGTAGAGAGAAGTAAAAAAAACAAGTCAATGTATTTTAAATAATAAATAAATTTGGAATGGTAAGAAAAAACCAAAGTTTTCAGTTCTACTAATTTAATGACACTGACTAGTTTCGGTCATCCAGTGACCATTTTCAAAGTGTGAAATAACAAGAGGTGGTTGGTGTTTATATAATGTCTGGTTAAGGGGTTTGCAACATTTTTTTTGTGCCGTCAACGGAAAACGATGGAAAAAAAATGTTGAAAACCCCTTAACCAGATATTATATAAACTCTTGTATTTTTCACACTTTGAAAATGGTCACTGGATGACCGAAACTAGTCAGAAGAACTGAAAACTTTGGTTTTATTTTACCATTCCAAATTTATTTATTATTTGAAATGGAGTTCTACCAAGAATTGTCCGTAGAAAAGTTAAAAAAAGTCAATGTATTTATTTCTAAAATTTTTAAAAATAAACTCAACTATCCAATATAAATAAAGTAGTGGACTTGTGGTAAGAATATAATCACCGCGATGTTATTAAAATGATAAGGTAATATATTTTTTATTACTATTGATATATTAGATTTAACGATCCATACGGACGAAATAGATTAATTTAATTGGTGTAGGTACTGCACTGAAATTATTTTTTTTATTACGATGTAGCTATGCATCAATAATAGCGGAAATTTCAATTTTACGTCATTATCGATTATCGTGATTTTATCTGAATTTTTTAAGGTAATTTTGTTATTTATCACGGTTGACCATTTATTAGCCGATTGATTCTATGCCGAGGTCTTTGGTCCAATTCCCAGCAGAGAAGATTTTTACACCTCACTACCCTTAGGGTAGGTATATATGGGGTGTTCAAGATAAGAAACAAGAAAAGATAACTCAAAGTATGGACAAAGTAAGTGACGGTTGCTAGTCACGTGACAACTGTCACTTTCATACATTGAATTATCTTTTCTTGTTTCTTAACTTGAACAGTCAAATATTCCAATGTGACCCCAAGCTCAGGAAACTTAAAATTTTATATATTTATTTTAAAATTGTCAAAATAGCACATCATTTTTGTAAAATGGCATTGAAGAATTATCAAGTTTTCACATTAAAAATATTTAAATCAAAAACAATTAAATAAAAAGTCGTTTAATATAAATTTCAATAATTTGTGGAGTGACTTGGTAATGAGCAATATAGCATTAGCCAGAACTCATTCGTTTCAGTTTATATTGCTTTTATAACAATAAGCAGACATTAATTTTCACACGCACTGAATAATATAAGTGGTTCGTTCCGTCGAGTTTGGCCGACTCCGTTCGAGCATATTTCGGCCGATGACGGATTTGGTGTACGCGAAGTTTTAGGCGAACCCTTTGGCTCTAGAGTCAGATATCTAACTAACTAAATCATGAAAGCCGACAAATAATTTAAAGATACACTGATAAACTGGATACAGATATCAGGTAGGTGGTTATCCGCCCGTGACTTCTGACCCGGCACATGTCATATTTATATTCACACTTTTTGTTTCTGTCAATACTATATTTATTTTTTCAATATTTTGTAAAAATGGTTATTTTTGTTTATTTGTATCATTCATTTTTTTTTTTTTTACTATTGTTAACTCTTCTTTTATAACATGTGAAAATATGAAAATTACAGCTAAATAAAGATACTAACTGTGTAAAATACACGGTAAAATAAGAGTTCCAGAACAGTATTTTGCCTAGTGGGGCCTGTCACAACCATTGCCGCACCACCTAAAAAAATGAAGCTTTTTCACAAAGCGGACTACTCAATCATTTTTCCACAATATGTAGATTGGTCATTATTAAATGATATTGATAATATAGACTTCGCCACCGATCATTTTTATAAAATATTATATAAAACAATCTTGGATTTCGTACCTATACTATACCAATAGGAAATATCCTTCATGGTATTCTCTTCCTCTCATAAAAATAATAAAAGAAAAACACAAAATGCACAGAAAGTGGAAAAAACACGGCAATTACATGGACTATGCTGAATTTTCAATATTACGTACAAGACAAAAGACAATACAAGGTGAATGTTACAAGCAATATATCAATTCTGTCGAAAATAACATCCAAAAAAATAGTAAAAAACTTTGATCTTTTACAAAAAAATTAAAAAAAATTCTGATATACCTCAAACGATGTACTTAAAAAAAGAATCATGTACTGGTGGTGAAGACATTAGTCAACTATTTAGCGAACATTTTCAAACAACTTACTTACGATTACTATAACTCCATTCCACCAATCGCCACTGACAACACATCAGATTCTTTTTCTGAGGGGTAAGGTAGTGTCATTATTACAAATTCTTTAGTTTCAAAATATTTACGTGAACTGGATATCAAAAAAGGGGCAGGTAGCGATAACATACCACCAATTTTCATAAAACAATGCGCAGATACACTCTCTATCCCACTGAACATATTATTTAATAGATCAATTTCAGAAGGAATATTTCCTAAAAAATTCAAAGAAGCTTTTATCATACCAATTCACAAATCCAGTTCAAAAAATGATGAAACTTTCATCCGATATCGATTCTACCGGTGCTTAGTAAAGTGTTTGAGAGAATTGTTTATGACCAAATCTATCACAGTATCAAACTAAATATTCAGAATCATCAACACGGATTCCTACGCCATCGCTCTGTCCTTTCAAATTTAACTACCCTTACCGAATACCTACGTCACAAGCAACACGGATAAAAGATGTCAAGTGGATGTGATATACACCGATTATGCAAAGGCATTTGACAAGGTAAACCACGATATACTAATATCGAAATTACTTAATCTAGATATACATGGAGACTTATACAGGTGGTTTGTGTCATATGGCTCTGAAATGGGAGGAGGGGTCCTGATTGCCATAAAATCAGATTTGGACCCCCAGCCTCAGGCAAACTGGAGATCTCTGTCCGAGGATATATGGGTATCTCTGGTGATAGGTCATAATAGAAGTATTCATATATGTTGTGCATATGTGGCTCCCGGTGGCGGTCACCTTGCTAGTTTATCTTCCCACATAAATGAAGTAGAACACATCTTGTCCCTACGAGCCAATGATGACTTTCTGCTGCTTGGAGACTATAACCTCTCACAAATACACTGGAGCATAGACGAGAATGGCCTGCCAGAAGTTAGAGGCGCTGTGGGCAGTCCGGCAAGCTTATCATTTTTTGAGTTTCTCTCTCTATCTGATTTGAACCAATGTAACTTTATACACAATAGCCAAGGTAATTTACTTGAATACGTCCTATCCAAAAATATAAACTGTAGAGTCCACAAATCCGAGGTATCTTTTAGCAAGCCGGACCCATTCCACCCCCCACTTCTGGTGACATTTCCTGTAAACTTAACTAGAGACCGTTTATTGAAAGGCAATTATAGGGAAATTACCCTTTATGGAAGAGCTGACTACCCACACATTAAGTCTGGTCTTGCATCGTACGACTGGGCATTAGAATTATCTGACCTCACTACAAAGGAATGTGTTGACAAATTTTATCAAATAATCTCGGATCTGATTCGCGAATATATACCAACAAAAAAAGTTAAATCAGGTAATTCCTACCCCTGTTGGTATTCTCCGGCACTTATAAGGGTCATAAAAGAGAAGTCGACTTTTCATAGGAAGTGGAAGAAATACAAAAACCCAATGGATTACTTATCTTTCAAATTATTAAGAGGTCGTCAAAAGCTAATATTAAAACAATGCCATGATAAGTATTTAATCAATATAGAAAAAAATATTCAATCTAACCCCAAATATTTGTTCTCTTATATAAAGTCTAAAAAGAAATCGGGTGATATCCCAAACAAAATTAAGTATAATGACAACGTCTTTACAAAACCCGCCTCCATTTGTAATGCTTTTAACGAATATTTTACGTCTGTACTTATTCAAAACTCAAACAGAAATAATTACGAAAGCGGCGAGACGCAACCTATAAATGATAACAATCTATTATTAATACATGACTTACAGGTGGACGTTTCGTTAGTGAGTAGGTATATAAATAACTTAAATATAAACAAGGGCTCAGGATCCGACAAATTACCGGGGGTTGTCTTGAAGAATTGTTTGCCTGAGATATCGGAACCTTTATCGATAATATTTAATAAATCTCTGCGCGAAGGTTGTTTCCCATCAGTGTGGAAACAAGCATGGATATCTCCAATACATAAAAACGGAGATCGTTGTGACGTTAAAAATTACCGACCAATATCAAAACTCCCAATAGTTAGCAAATTACTCGAAAAGATAATAATAAATCATATTAACCCAAAAATAAACCCATATATCAGTAATAGTCAACACGGATTCAGAACCAAAAGATCTGTTGAGACGAACCTACTTGAGTTTACCCATTATATAACACAATCGGTGCATGAAGGAAAACAGGTTGATGCCTTCTATAGTGATTTCTCCAAAGCATTTGATAAACTTAATCATAACATTTTGTTGGAGAAACTATATAAACTGGGAATCAGGGGTAACCTCCTAAGATGGTTTGAATCCTACATAAAAAATAGGTCTCAGGCGGTAACTGTATGCGGATACACATCATCATATTTACCTATTCATTCTGGAGTACCCCAGGGGTCCCATCTGGGACCACTCCTGTTCCTAATATATATAAACGACATGGGAAACTGTGTAAAAACCTCGAACTTATTACTATTTGCAGACGATGCTAAACTATATCGAAAAATCGAGTGTATCACTGATTGTATTGATCTTCAAAACGACATCGACGCACTAAAAGAGTACTGTCAGGTAAATCAACTGTTCCTGAATATTGACAAGTGTAACTTTATAACATATACCAGAAACAAAAACAGGATAAACTTTGATTATAAATTAAATAGCTCGACTCTAGAACGTAAGTCCGAAATGAGGGACTTGGGAATTATATTAGACGAAAAATTAAATTTCATTAAACACTATGACAATATTACTTCCCGTGCTTACAAGACCCTAGGCTTTATATTTAGAAACACAAAGGATTTCCGGAATCCCAACTCGCTGGTAATACTGTTCAACTCGCTTATCCGAAGTCTTTTGGAATTTGCCTCTGCGGTCTGGAACCCGAGTTATACTGTCCACATTAATGCTATAGAGAGATTACAAAAAAAATGCATAAAACAATACAATTTCAGAAACCGTCGGTATTTCCGGTATTATGATCAAGCACTTACACATTATAAAATAAAATCACTGGAAGACCGAAGGATAGTTATTGATCTGGTCTACTTGTACAAAATTTTAAATAATATAGTCGATAGTAGTGCACTCCTGAGTGCAATTCGTTTCCACTGTCCATCTAGAAGCAACAGAAATAAAACACTATTTTATATCGAGTCCTGTAGAACAAACTATATATTAAACACATTTGTCAATAGAGCGTGTATTAGTTTCAATAATAACTGTATGACCAATACAAAGATAGACCTGTTTTCATCAAACATTGCATCCTATAAAAAAGAACTGTTAAAATCGATAAATGGATATATAGTCTAATTAAGATGCCTATATTCTTGTGAAAAATCTAAATATATACTATAGAAAAATTATGGAAAAGTATATATAAAACCTAACAAGTAAAATGTTATGGCATTGAAATAATATATTATAGACAATAAATTCATTGAACTGTAAACATAAGCGAATGAAATCATTATTTGAAATAATCTGCGAGTTAACAAATATTTTTATTTGTCTCTATTTGGTGCTAATAATAAATAAGGAAATAGATATCAATCCATCTTCATCTCCATCCATCTCCATTATCACTTGAAATATTCTTTATTTGTCTCTATTTGGTGCTAATAATAAATAAGGAAATAGATATCAATCCATCTTCATCTCCATCTCCATTATCACTTGAAATATTCTTTATTTGTCTCTATTTGGTGCTAATAATAAATAAGGAAATAGATATCAATCCATCTTCATCTCCATCTCCATTATCACTTGAAATATTCTTTATTTGTCTCTATTTGGTGCTAATAATAAATAAGGAAATAGATATCAATCCATCTTCATCTCCATCTCCATTATCACTTGAAATATTCTTTATTTGTCTCTATTTGGTGCTAATAATAAATAAGGAAATAGATATCAATCCATCTTCATCTCCATCCATCTCCATTATCACTTGAAATATTCTTTTTTCGTATTTATTGAGAATTTTTACCGAATAAAAAATATAAAATGTAACTAATAACTAGGAAATACTGTAATTGGCGATATAAATAAGAAAATTATTTACTGTATACCTATAAATGTTTGTAAACAGCTGTTGTATTTCTTAATAAAACAAAATAAAATAAAAATAAAAAATATGTTCGGAACAGAATGCAGTCAGTGATGGTCGAGGGATTTAAATCCAGCTTCTTTATTCCTCCTTCGGGCGTTCCTCAAGGTTCACACCTAGGTCCGCTTCTATTCAATATCTATACTTATGACATTTACAAATGTTTTAATCATTTATTATATCTTGCATTTGCCGATGACATGAAAATTTTCCTTGCAATTAACTCATTGGCCGATTGTATTAAACTACAAGAAGACCTTGACAGGCTATACACTTACTGTGCATTAAATAAACTAATACTTAATATATCGAAATGTAACAAAATAACATTTACTCTCAATATAAACAAAGTAAATTTCACACATACCTTTAACAATTCTGACATAAAGGAAGTCAATAGACCTATGTGTGATAATTGACTCTAAATTAAATTACATAAACAATATTGATAATATCATAAGTAAAGCAAATAAGATGTTAGGATTTATTATTCGCACATGCCGGCCATTCAGTAACATTAAAACCTTATACACTTTATACACTACATACATACATACGCCCTCAGCTAGAATTCTGTACTCAAATTTGGTCTCCTTTCTACGCAGTACACATCACAAGAATCGAGAAAATACAGCGAAAATTCATAAACTATATAAATCATAAATTTCACCTTAACTTCAATAGTTATCAACAGTCACTTAAATATATGTTTTGATACGCTTGAATGTAGAAGAGTCTTACACGACCAATCGCTGCTGCATAAAATTTTGAACAATGCCATAGACTCGCCTGAACTTGTCAACCTAGTAGGTATCCATGTTCCAGGTAGAATGGTTCGTAGACCTCAATTACTTCAACAAGTATAACGAATATCAGGAAAAAATCAACAATTACACGCATATGCAGCCAATATAACAATACATTCTCAGCTGAGATAGACATATTCAACGCGAAATATTACAGATTTAGTTCTGATGGTGATGCGCAACCAATATCCCTCTGTCCTGTCCTCCTAGTGTCTCTTCTCTCATTTCTCTTCTTTGTTATGTGTGTATATAATATGTGTACTTATGTATGTTTTTGTGTGTGACGGTGTGTATGAGGGTGTGTGTGAGGGTGTGTATGAATGTGTGTGTATGAATTATTTTTGGCTTGTAAACTGGTATTTGTTTTTTATATTATGTTGATGGAATGCTTTTTTTGGCTCTAACAATGTAAAAATAATTTTGTATCATTAAACTGTAAATGAGCTGTAGCTTCCCAAAGAAAATAAATAAATAAATTTAATGTGGTATTTGGTTTCGCCATACCAATTCACATTTTGTGATATCCTCGGAGACCGTCGGCAATTGTCGGCGGTATCCGGAAAAACAAAAGATTCGTTCGAATGGCGTGGGTCGCGTCATTCCGTGAAAAACGATTGACATATAAACACCGTCTTAATTATTAATAAGTGTATTTTTATAATATTATATATTATTTGTATCAGATAAATAATTTTGTAATAAAGTGGTATCAAAAATCAACAACAAAAGTATTCCTTATTAAAATATACCACATAAATAAATTATTATTTAATATACAATCGTTATAATGATTTTACTTCATAGATGGCGCATAGGTAATGTATTACTGATTTGTACATTATCGATAACCGTCATGACTGAATTAAATGTGTACTTCCTATTATTGCCTCTTCACGTCTCCACTGCCCACCGGAACATGATATCATCAGTTCAGACAATACCTAACCTTGAACGTATCAGAGACCACAAAATACATACACGATTTGGTTCGGTACAATAAAATACAAGCAATTCGTAACTATAAAACAAGATACATATACCCACCCAACTAAATTGATTGCCTAAATGATGATCGAGCTACGGTAGTGATGACCATAAAAAGTCTTGCAGTCTTAGGCCCGGTTGCAAAGTCCGACCTAAATACTAAATTCTAAATACTAACCATCACAGTCGCTCACTAATGTTAGGAGATCAAGTAGCTTCCTAACTTAAGGATGCCAATAAGATTTGTATGAGAATTGCATTGCAGAGACATACATAAACACTTAGCGCATGCGCGTTGGCGTAAACTAACATTTGCGAACTGTCAAAAAGTAAGGTTGATAGCGAGGAAACTTACGAGTGGTTTAATACTAAAATAAGAGATGTTTTCGATGGTTGATGATTTTAACGACACACAGAGTACATATTCAGCGATCTATACGAGATGCCGAAATATCGCAGGAATTTCAGAATAATCGTGACATCGATCTGTCGGTATGAGCTTGTTTACATGTGTTTCTATTGTTATGACAAAAAACATTTTTAACGTCATTATTAAACCATAGAAAACATATCTTTCTCTTTTCTTCATACACAATAATGGGAAATGTTACGCCATTGACTTAAAGTTGGGCGTAGTATTAAGTATTTAGTTAATTGCTAACTTAAGAATATTAAATACTCCTAAATACTTAGGACTTAGTACCTATTTAGTTACTTAGGAATGTGTATTCGAGTCTACGTCTTGATCTTGGCTTTGCAAGACCAATTGTCTCGCAAGTCATCCAAAATTTTATGAACTTATTCATTTAAAATTAAAAAGTAAGTTTGCGCATTCAGTTGAATACCCCACTAGCACCTAATTCCTCAAATGTCGATACTCGCTAATTGGTCGCTAGGAGGAATATGCACCCATCTGACAGGGCAGTTGCTAGGCGCTGTCCCGCCACAATTTCATTAATTTATACAAAATTATGACAATTCCATAATAAACTTTGATATTAACATTGAATTTATATGATTTAGTGTAGATTAAAATCAGATTATGATCTAGTACGTACTAATTTATACATTTTTAAGATTACTTAGACTAGATAAGAACCTATTAAGATCGATCGTGTCATGTGTGGTCCTACAGGGTGATAAAGAATAAACAGTGAAACTTAAACTTTGTTTTATTTTATGTCAGCATGGAATTTCATCATATCATTTAGGTATCTACTTCGGAAATCAAAAAAATGTAAATCAATAATTTTTTACCTACTTACAGTAAAAAATTAAAAGTGTTGAGTTGTTAAACCATCAGTATAAAATTCAATATTCATATTGATAGATATTGATAGATAAACAAAAAAAGTAATATCATACAATCAATTGTAGACACACTAAAATATTCGTGTTGTTTATCATTTATCCATATTTAATATCTTCAAACAGCGATGAGAAAAGCTAAATTTTGGTCTTGTATGCGACTAAACCAATCCCGGTCTGACTTTCGGGTAAACATTTGAATATATTTTAAAAGACTAAAGGTACTAAAACATGCCAAGTATCGTTTACCATCTAAAACAAATATCATACATACATTCATACAAACATACATACATGCATACATACATACATACATACATACATACATACATACATACATACATACATACATACATACATACATACATACATACATACATACATACATACATACATACATAAATACATACATACATTCATACATACATACATACATACATACATACATACATACATACATACATACATACATCATACATACATACATACATACATACATACATACATACATACATACATACATACATACATCATACATACATACATACATACATACATACATACATACATACATACATACATACATACATATATACATACATACATACATACATACATACATACATACATACATACATACATACATACATACATTCATACATACATACATACATACATACATACATACATACATACATACATACATACATACATACATACATACATCATACATACATACATACATACATACATACATACATACATACATACATACATACATACATACATACATACATACATACATACATACATACATCATACATACATACATACATACATACATACATACATACATACATACATACATCATACATACATACATACATACATTCATACATACATACATACATACATACATACATACATACATACATACATACATTCATACATACATACATACATACATACATACATACATACATACATACATACATACATACATACATACATACATACATACATACATACAAACATGCATACATACCATCACGCCATGTCACTTGCGGAGTAGGCAGAGAGAACCGAACGCCACATTTTTCTATCCTGGCACGCATCCCTCGCCTCGTCCACATCACATTTTGAAATAAAATTTCTCAAATATGTTAAACAGTGTATTTCTGAAAATATATAGGTATGCAATGTTCAACATTTCTCTAGCGAATTTGCATGACACAATTTGTAAATTCAGCATAAATTACCCTAAACTATCCTTTTTACAGATTTTTACTCCTCACTAACCCAATGTGATATAGTGGGTAGTTATGAATTCGCATGTTTTAATGTTATTTTTTTTATTTCAGATTATCAACTGATAATATCATGCTGCGATTGTATTCTGAAAGTTTTATCACAATGTATCTGTTTGTGTGCTATGTGCTGTATAGGTAGGTACTATCTATGTAGGTCTTCTTCTTTTGTTTCAATCCTGAAGTTTGTTTTGCATCATTAAATTGATGCATCTCCTCCTCCACTCCGCTCGGTCTTCAGCGACTCTTTTCATCTCCGTGTAAGAGGTACCTACACCGCATGTTGCGGCACACCTGTTCCAAATACTCTCGGCGGGAACGCCCTCTGCCAGTTGTACCCTCAACCATTCAACCATGTAGGTAGGTTTACAGCGTGTTTATTCTTTACTTTATCGATTATAGACTAAAGTACTCATTTGATTCGAGACTATTTACAGTCACTTTATTATTTAGTGATATAATATGCTCCAGGTAATATGATATAATATATTTTGTACTTTTTAAAATAATAAGTACATCATTAGATAAAGTCTAATCTCTTAAGGCCCTTGATAAATCTTATGACCTTGGGCATACGGGATGTACACAGATATGCTCACTTATTACCTTCTAATGTATGAAATACCATCAAATATTGTAAACCACAAAGTCTTTGACATCATTCGTGAAGAAAAAGTAAAATTTAGAGTTTTTTTTAGTATTAATTTAATAAAAACTAATATTCAAGTAAAAATCTACTTCATAAGCCCTGTTGTTTTTTTATAATTATTTGCAATAAATAAATTAATAAGGGTTTGGTAAAACTAATTTTGTAAGAAAAATATTTAAGGAGGGGACTGCTGCCAACATACCTATTTTTCAATTTGATATACCATCATTATTTCTCATCAAATCGTTTTGAAAAAAATAATTTAGATAGTTTGGATATTCATAAACAAAAATATACCTTTACATTTTGATAATGTTCTGTATAAATTCTTGTAGAAAAATAATGGCATACTCCGATTTTCAACGTTTATCGTATATTTTTAATAAACTATAAGGCGTAGAGTAATATATTTTTTTTTTAATTAAAGAAGACAAAAATATCTAGAAAAATATGATGTGACGTTGCATTAATGCTTCAGGTTTAGTAAATAAACCTAAAAACCATTTATTTTTCATTCAGCGCCATTGCGTAATAAAAGTTTTTTTGGTTTATTTACTTAACCTGATGCGTTAATGCAACGTCATATCATATTTTTCCAGGTATTTTGTTGTTCTTTAATTTATAAAAAAAAATATTGCTCTATACCTTATATTTTTTTAGAAATTTAAGATACCTAAATGTCTAAAATCGGGGTATGCTTATTATTTTCCTACAATAATATGTACAGAACATAATCAAAAAGTAAAGGTATATTTCTCTTTATTAATATCCAAACTAACTAGGATATTTTTTTCAAAATGATTCGTTCTCACACAATAGAATAAAAATGTAAAAATATACTCATATTTATTACAAAGACGTACATTTTGATGATTCTGGGGAAGAGATTTTCAAAATTAACCATTTAGCCTACAATAGACTCTCAGAATATAAAATTCTTGTGGTAAATGAAAACGGTTGAATCCGAATCCACTGAATTGTCAGTCTAGCGCACTCCCAGTCGGCCACTGACTGATCGATATTTGTTTTGTTTACATTAACGATCGCCGAATATTTACTTTTTATTATTTTATTTTATTTATTTTATATTACTTCTCGGGCAATTTACAGGTTCTATGTCAAATATTAATTTAACCCGCACCCAATAACAAAGTTGCCACATTCTGGAGACTTGCGTCTCAAGGATCAGACTGAAATCACAATTAAAAACTATGTCTCCATTATGTCCTTGCAAATTTATTTATAAAATTTGCAAAAAATTTTTTCTTCACAATTATAGCTAGGTATACACTTAGATTTTCATTTACAATATATTATACAAGCTATGAAAAATAAGTAAATCATTAAAAAATTAACGAAATAATATTTTTATTAGTGTGTCTATCCATTTGATGTTTGGTCTTTTTATTTTTCACATCGAAACATCAATTATTTGAAAACTGATAATCAACCTATTTATTTATACATATGTATGTGCACATACAAGTTAAATTAAATATGAAAATCAAGATCCTACGGTCTGTCACTCACTCAACACTATGTATAAAATACATACTCACATAATAAAACACATATTTGTAAACATGGTTAATTCACTATATAGGACTTCCGGACAAATTACAATAGGTATAATATGTATCTGCATTCAAAGGTCAATTTGTATCCAGCCTTACTCAAATATTTGTTTTTTACGTGCATCAATTTGGTATTCATATAATGACAATATAGCGTGATACTAATATAATTATTACTAAAACATATTTTGGCGCAGAGACGCAATTTATACCTAACATCATCTTTCTAACATACCAGACATGACATTCTTACCTACATACCTTGAACGCGGCAACAATGCTCTCGTCACTTCTTCAAGCGAGGTAGGCCACAGACTCGACTCAATAATCATCTCGTACCGTGCACGATATATACGAAGTCAAAACTAACCTCGCGCCGTGCGCATAGTAATAAAAAGTTTTAAATATGTTCGCGGCATTCGCACGTATATTACAAACAGTAAGAGGATATCTGTTGAAACAGTGACGAGATGGAAATAAAAACCCGACGAGAAAGAAAGAAAAGATAAAAGATAGCTGACAAAGTAAGCCCACGACCTTCAATTTTTCCGTCTCTCCAATCTGTTTTTCTTCTACCATTATCAATCAAAATGTACTTCGAAATAATGGTGTAAAAACCAGATTTTTTGTTTATTTTACAGAAATTTTCGTTATTAAATATATTTATTTCATTGTTTTATCAATAAAACGGTAAATAAAACGCAGTATAATGATGTAAAAACCAGATTTTTTGTTTATTTTACTGGAATTCTCGTTATTAAATATATATTTCATTGTTTTATCAATAAAACGGTAAATGAAACGCAGTATAATGATGTAAAAACCACATTTTTTGTTTATTTTACTGGAATTCTCGTTATTAAATATATATTTCATTGTTTTATCAATAAAACGGTAAATGAAACGAAGTAAAATGATGTAAAAACCACATTTTTGTTTATTTTACTTAAATTCTCGTTATTAAATAATATTTATCTCATTGTTTAACAATGAAGCGGTGAATAAAACGCAGCCATTTATCAATGTGATACATTTGAAACAGATAAAAACTTATTGTAAAACACAATAAATTTGTAAAACCATCTATTGCCTACTCTCGAAACTAGACTCCAAATACAATTTCTATCCATGTTCAGAACCAGTCTATCTGACATCTTATTCCCCATTATAAAGGTTCCCCATGTACATTTGATTTGGCCGCAGGTTATCAAAAATAAAGTTATTAAGTTAGTATAGTTCGCATAAAGTTATCAAAACCCTGCAGGTGTCCTCAATTTTCCTATTTCCTGTGTTATCTCATTTTGTAACTTTGCTGTGATTCATCTAAAAACTACAGACTACAGACAACTACAGCTATTGAAAAACAGAATAAGACAACAGACAATGTAGTTCAAAACTATGGCTAGGGGAAAACGATATGGACAGCATCAATATTATTTATTTATAACAATACGCCTAACGATATTCTTCGATCTTCGATAGTACATCCTCTCCAGAAGTAGAATAGCAAATGAGATGAGTACAGTCCACAGCAGCATCAAAAGTGCCGGAAGAACTCTCAATAACGGTACAGGTTTGGGTTTCCCAGCTCCTCCCTCGCAGACCAACTCAACAGCACTGAATCTGCTCTCCAGACGATAGCTGATGCCGACCTCCTTTATCTTTACCAATCTGAAAATACACAAAAGAAATGTGAGTTTATAATTTTACTAACCACCATTTCTATCGGATAATAATGGGGGGTTTATAAATTGAAATTAAAACACATAATATGAATTAGATAAAAAGGGCAAAATAGAAGTTAGTAATTCACAGAAGTAAAATACTAACTTCCCCCATTTACAATTCATTAAAAATCCCAATTGAGAAATTTTACAAATATGGAGGAGATTATGTAGGTATATATATTTTTCTGAATAATTTGATTTCTAAGCATTCATAAGAAAGGGAGATTGCCATGGAGCGAAATTTTCCAATTTTTCATTGTCTGTTCACAATTTAAAATTCCGTGCATCAAGATTTTTTTAGTTTTTTACGATAATTTTAATCAATTTCGATAGTTTAAATTTACAATTGAAAATTCTATGCAACAATAAATTTACAGATTTCTTTTGTTTTTTGTCGATAAATTAAATGTAAACAGACAGTTTTCTTTAATTCTATAAATGAAATAAAAAAAATCCGCGCACCGAAATATTCTTTTTTTCGATTACAATGCGTGCCAAGTTTCGATAACGATGATATGGCCTAGTATGCAGATTTTTTTTTAGTTAAATATGTTTTTTTTTATTTTTGACCCATATTGTTCGCGATCCGCACTGAAACACGCGGAAGACCGCAATTTGACCAGGGCTGCATTACCTACAGTAATATGATTTCTTTTTCTTTTTGAATCTTTTACTGCACCCAAAAACCCATCGTACACGCATTTTGCATAAAAAGGGGGGGGCGTAAAAGTTTTCGCTTTTCGAATTAATCGATTTAACTAAAAATATTTTCAGTATAAGAAAATAAATAAGAGAAATAGCTGACCCAACAGAAAATAGTTCATTGAAAGGAGAATGTTTCTGTGTGACCATGAAGATGGGTTCCTTTAGCATCAGTAGCTGCTGGAGATCACATATCTCATCTTGATCAAAACTAACAGCAATCAATGTGTTAGCAGCCCCGGGTTCCGTTTGATATGCAAAACCTGAAAGGTATTTATTTCAATATAAAACCTACATAAGCATTAACCAAACTTTACATTAAGCATATTTATTTTATTTATTTATTTCATACATTTTACAAGTTCACATTTATGTACATATTATTCATATCCACCTCACTACGCATAGCGCCTACCAAAATATCTATAGGTAAGTACAAGACATCATATTTCATATTGGTACATATTTTAGCAACTAGCATTAAAGTGATACAAACTTTCTCAATAAAAATGAGCTATGAGATATCGCCTTAGAATATTGCTTCTACAATTTTATGTATTACAATCGTTTTCGGGTCCCGTTTGAGCCGGATATTTGAAAATACAAAAGTCAACAATAACATCTCATATAGTTCAGCAATTAGGATCACCACACTAGTGTGCGGAGATAAACGCATGTGTCATGCGTCCTCTTAGGTAATGCACACCCGTAGGTAGACATGTCGCTCTTTCTTTCTTTTTCGTGTCCGGGTAAGCTCTACCACTCCAATAAGCAGCGACTGACATCGCGTTGTCATTTGTCATAATCAGATCCCCAGGACTACAGACCACTCCCATCAGTGGGCACATCAGCAAGTGGCGACATGTCGCTGAATACCCCACTCTCTCTAATATATGACTCTCAAACAGTGTTACAAAACTATTCGAGTGAATTACGGTCCCAACATAATAGCACACTTACAATACCAATACACCACAACACCTATACCTAGTTACAACACCTTACTCGTTCACAGTTCATGCAGCTTGGATGTGGAATCTTTTGCCGGAGAGTATCAGAGATGCCACTATCAGAGATGCCACTAATTTGTTAGCATTCAAAAAGCGTCTGAAGTCACACTTTCTATCCACATAAACACAAATTCACGTATTTTCCCGTATTTTTTTTTTATATTTATATTTTGTATTTTTAAATGTTAGTTTTTTTTTTCTATTTGTATTCTTATATTCCTGTAACTGATTGTATTTACCATGGTGGTTGACTGGTAGAAATTGCCTGCGGGCAGTAAGTCCACCACGTCGTTTAACTCAATAAAAGTCTTTTATTATTATTATTTATTTTTGCAATTAATGAAAAACTGTTAATTTATTATTGAACTATTAGTGCCAACTCTTAACGAAGGTTAATGATCATTTTGGCCATCATATTTTTTGGCACTGATGATTAAGAGAGATGAGCACCCAGTGAAAAATATACTTACGAGTGGGCACCAACAGACTCACCTCCAGATCTAACTAAATCAATTCCTTCTTTCGGCTCCAAGAAAACTGGCTTCTTCCTCTTCGATGTCTTCACCTTCAAAGAAACCATTCTCTTCTCTGTTGTTGCCCTTGTCGATTGGAAAAAGAAATTTGGATTCTAAAAATATGATCATTTTAAAAATATGTTTAGATTGTGTTCAAAGTACCTACAAAGTTATCAAATATGTAGGTAGTACCTACTTATATTTTTTTCCGATAAATTTAGTTTGTTATTAAATGTATATAGGTATGTGTATAGTGCATCAAAAAAGATATTCAGGGATCGTCAACCTCTGAAAAAGAAAATAGTACAGGTACTCTGACTTATGTATGTACATTATGTGTTATGCCTTGTTTACATGAATGTAGTGTTTAGTTAAGTATTTTTCAACGCGGCAGGAAAAAAAATAGAACGTGTTTTATTTTTCAATGCGTTTTGTATCGTTTTTCGTAAAACAGAAATCTGTAAAATTATTCGTTGCCGACGAGTCAACATGGCTGCCGTTTGTAATGCATTGACTTTGACGTTCGCGGAATCTTTTGTTTATTTGGTTTCTCTCGATCAGAGAGCAATGTTTAAAAAAAACAAAAAAGTGAGGTTACAACAAAAATCAAATCGTGACAAATTCAAGTCAAATGCCGGGTAGTCAAATGTCAAAGTGAAACGAAGAAAACGAGAGAAAGATAAAACACTATTGAACAAAACGCGGAACAAGCAAAAAATAAAATGTTACTATTTTTCACATAAATGACATATTTTTTTTTTCGGATTGCAATAATAATGGTCGCAAATAACGGAGAAAATAATACTCATGTAAAGGAGGGAGATCGCGATACCACTTCCACGCCGGGGACGCTATAGGACCCATTGGTCCTGTTCAACACCGGACGCAGCCGCAACGTCGGACAACACAAATATCCCCTATCAAGCGAGTACAACCACTACCCCTAAGAGTCACGAGCAGCAGCTCCACGAACAACAGACTGCCACAGGGAGCCTTCACCACGCCCGTAGTACTTTCAGTTCTTCGATTTCCACACCAAGCAGCGTCGGCTGCACCTGTCTCGTCATCAACTCGGGTACCGCCGAGTGGGTCGTGCCGACCAATCATCACGGGGGGCTCCTCCACCCCTTAGTACTCATGTTGGCGAATTTCAGGTACACCGCCGGACAGTACTTTCAGTTCTTCGATTTCCATCGCCCAGTGATGCAGACTTACTCATCGCCACGTTTGATGAGTCACCGCCGAGCGAGGCCCCTATGGCCACAACCTAGGCCTATGTAAAGCGCCACGTTTGATGAGTCACCGCCGAGCGAGGCCCCTATGGCCACAACCTAGCCCCATGTAAAGCGATGTTTTCAGTAACCTGTATTTTGGATGCTGTAATCGGACCGCGTACCGTTGAAAACCTCGTTCGTGTAAATTGCGCTTTACGCCGTATAAATAGAAAGAGACGAAAGCGCGCTCGGCGCATATTTATCATCAAACATTATCCGATGTTTTCCGTTCATTGCGACGAAAGAAATGACACTTGACTGTCTGTAGTGTAAACGGTCACTGTCCATTTGCCACTTTACTTATTACCTGCCACTTGATTGAACACTAAACTTGTGTAAACAAGGCATTAAAGAGTCAAGTGTTTTCAATTGTTTTCGACTTGTTATGTAGATGTGCGTGTTATTGGTTGTAATTAAAATTTAAATAAAGACATTCGTACGTCAATTAATGCTCTCGTGTATCCAATATCCTCAAACACCAACTCTAAAGATCCTTCAATGAGCTTCTCCAGGCTGATGGACGGAAGAGGCGGTGCACTCAACAGGGAGGAGACGACACTGGATGTATAGTAGTTGTACAGAAGAAGGTTGAAGACAAATAAAGATAAGGTGATGATACGATTTGAAGGATATCTACACTCTTGCATCGAAACTAGAAAACAAGAACATTTTTTGATATAAGTATATATCTACTTATAAAACTAATGAGCAAACACACAACAACAATATAATATGTATAGACATGTCATAAGCAAGATTTCTTGATAGATACACAAAACTATAACTTTTGTGAAAATCACAAAAATTTGGTGGCAATCGATATTGTATTTGAATATTTTCGGAATGAAAAATGAAACACTAATATCAAAAAGGACATTTTGTTAAAAAAGGGATTTAAATTTCTATAAAAGAATATTTTTACTTATATATTAATGTATCATAAATATGCAATTTATATTAAAATATTGAATGTGTTATGGATACACCCGTTCCACCTCACTTTGTGTACAATCCCCTGGCCAAAAGACGTAGCTTATCTTCTTCTCATTTGCAATCCTAGGATAGGTCTGTGACAGCTATGGCTGCGTCTCTTCTACTCCACTCTGCCCTGTCCTTTGTCAGCCTCTTCATCTCTACGTAGCTATTTCAGCACATGTCGTAGCTTATATCAGGTCTGTATATTCTTTAATCTATGTGAACAAATAAATTTTTCACAGCAGCCTTCGTGACTTACAGTTCACACTTCACTTCGTGACAGTTGGTTAGATAGTTAAAGGTTCGATTCCCAGTGCAGACTCAGATTTAAATTGTGTTTTCAGTATGGATCTAAGAGAAGATATCTCCATAATGCCTTTACTTGTTATTGAGTGCACATTAAATTGATATTAATTTGCCGAAGAACCTGTTTATTGCTTAAGAAGCAATAAACAATACAATACTTGATTGTATAGGTAATGAGAGTGTCGAATCATTATGAAGCACCCTTGGCCTATGGGGCGAACATTTATAGTAATAGACACAATGAAATCAATGGAAATAAAGTCTGTAACAATTTACTTACCGCACTCTTCATCTTGAGAATTGTCCCCAAAAGAATTGTTTGGCTCCTGTTTTGGTGGCCCATCATCAAAAACTATAAAAAAGAACCTGATTATGAAATTTTCTATTACAATCCGTTAAAATGTACCATTTTTGTTGAGCATTTTTCTCTCATACTCGTATAACGTGTCTATATATAAAATGTCATAGTCCTGATCATTGTTCCGCAGCATGTCGCATAAAATTGGTGATTACTCAATTAAACAAAGAATTGTTTTGATTGTCATAAAAATTATTCATATTATTCAAATAAACAATATCACCTTGTTGACAGAAAGCAGAAAAAACTGAAAAGAATGCGAAAATGGTGCTGTCCTTGAATATGTCGCACCATTTCATTCCTCTGTTTCTCCTCTTGTAGTGGACAGCCAATGATATTGCGAGAGATATTGCCAGCAATGTGGAGCATAGTGCTGTGGCGCCCCAAGTACAACGAGACAATGGCTCCATGAAACGTTGGATGGAAAAACCACCGGACTCAGACTCGGGAGGATTGCGGTAGTAAAACATAACCCTATTAGAAAAAAAACAATATTTTGAAACAAACAAACAAAACCGTACTATACATAAATTACAGTCTAATACATCTATAGTACCTATATATACACGAACCAGTTGCTTCTCGAACTCTTTTACTAACACAGCAGCCCGGCTGTGGATTCGGGTATTTTCAAAACCCGAATCAATATCTTCCTAAGGAGATTGCAAACCCTTCCCAATGCTACGTATTGCGCTTCTTCTAAAGATTATAATGGACCCAAATATATTAATATTTGGTCTCTTACGTAGCCAAAACGTTTTTACTATCTTGTCACACATTCATCGCCTCGTCAACATTCATAGATCATCTTATACAAATTCGTCTGTTGTTCACGCTTCTTACAATTCCGTCTTTCAGAAAATCGTTCAAATGGTCGTGTCATCCTTATTTTGGGCGACCTTTCATTCCGTTCCTGTCAGCTTTGTAGATTTTCTTCGTCAGACTTTCTTCATTCATTCCTCGCAAGTGACCAAACTATCTCAATGTGTTAACTTTCATTCTATTGATAACATCTTTCTTCATCTTACATTCTTTCCTTGTGTCCTCATTTCTCACCCTGACACACATCGTTATATTACAAATTCTTCTTAGTGATATCATTTCGATTGCATTTATTCTGCTTTCGTGTGACTTCTGCCATGTTCAGGCTTCTTAGGAAGTGGATCACAAGCTATTATTTTATCTTTTGGGAGATCTTCCTCTAATCTCTTATACCTGATACTTCTTCTCTCGCTTTAATGTATTGTTTGGCAGCTTTTCGTTCCGGCATATCCTGTAAAACATTTTTCAGCTCCTCTTAGGTGCTACAGTCCTAGCACAGATCCTCTAAATACTCCCGGCTAGGGGGCCAGCTAGAATTCGTCCCTTCTGTCAACCCCTCAATTATATAAATAATATTGAATTGAAAAAGTTTATTTTACATCTATATTCTGTCGACTGAGTTTTTTTAAATGTGAATTTGCTAAATTATTTTCTTTTAAAAATAGTTTTAATGATACCCTTTTTATTTTTTTATTGAAAAAACTATAAGGCCTACGATGGGGAGATAACAAATGGCAGACCCCCGGGAAGACCACCCAAACGATGGAAGGATAGCTGGACGTCCACTTCACAAGAGCAGGCTCCGAGAATAACAGGACACAGTCCTAACTAAAGCAGAAAAAAAAGAAGAAGAAGAATTGAAAAAAAAACAATTTACGTTATATCCCAAGTCTTCACAATGAAGTCAGCGTGAGGCATCCTCTCTGGTAAAAATCTGATACCACAACCTACTTCTGCCTCTCTTCTCTGCATAAATCCCATCATACCCTATAAGGAAAAGAAAAATTGACACTATTTATAAATTTATTCAATCTATAAATTATCTACCAGCGCCCTTGGAGTGATCTTGTATCACTAAACGGCGCTTTATAAATTTTAATTATTATTATTATCTACATTAGGTACATGAGAGGATTTCGCCGTCTCCTACCCCACTCCATTGGGACCGTTGAAGAACTTTAAGGTAAGGCGCGCATAGAAGCTTAGTAAATCGGCCGATTATTATCGGCCGATTAATTTATCGGCCGATAAAAAATCGGCCGATCGGTTCTAACGCGCATGGAAGCTTCTAGAATCGTACAATTGGAAATAACACGGCGGTCAACATTCATATGATTAGAAATAATTGACAGATCATAATTTACCGAACTTAATCAAAAAATCATTAACTTGGGCTCCATGCGCCTGTACAACAAGCGGGAAAAAGAAAAACATTACGCGGGAAACAGAAAACTGCGGTACCTTTGTATTGCGCGGTAAAAGGTATGTATTGCACGGGAAAAGATAAATAAATTGACAGATCATAATTTACCAAACATAACCTAGAAATCATTATGATGGGCTCCGCGCGCGTACAAGCGGGAAAATACAAAAATTGCGCGGGAAACAGAAAAGAACTATTGTGTGACAGAGCAAATGTACAGACGCAATAGTGAACCAAGTATATATAATATAAAACTTTTTTTAAGGTTTTTTCATTGACACAGTTGAAGTTCATAATTATAAATTTAAAAAAAAAACACTTGAAACACAGTTAAGTTTTTATTCATTAAGCGGAATATTTATTAAATTACCTATGTAACTATTATTCAATTAAGTAATAACTTACCCAATTCAGTTCTTTTATTATGATTTAGCTGTTCCCAGCCAGTTATTAATATTTCGCTTATCTCCAACCATAATTTTTGCTTAATTTGGCAGTTACTATAATTTTTTATCATATAATGAAGAACGTGCTTCAACTAATATAATTAATTTTTCCGAATCAAAATTTATTTCATCTGACATTTCGTTTGGCAGCACTGACAACGTACTTCTCGATCTACTGCGCTCGGACGATTAAATTATCGGCGAGCATGCGCCATGAGCGCCCTCTCATACAACAAGATTGGTTACAAAAAATCGGCCGATCTCGATCGGTCGATTTTTTTGTGTCTCGTCACAGATTTTAAAATCGGCCGATTCTGTTAGCTTTCATGCGCGCTCTTACATGTAATTCGTATGTTGTAACTCACCGATTATTAATCGGCCGATGAAATTAGCTTCCATGCGCGCCTACCTTACGAGTCTTATTACAGGAGTTATTTAAGAATCATGTAAGAAAAATTTGAGGTCCAGTAAGCAGTATTCTCGCAGTACAGGACCTTACATTTTTCTAACATTTCTTTAAATAACTCTTGTTATACGACCCTAAGTCCTGTTTATCCCCGGAGCGGCTGTTCGTCAGACATCACAAGGACTACCATCAAGCTTATTTTATACCTCTGCCAGTCTGTTCTACATCAAGTAACAACAATTTAATGTACAGTTGTTTTTGCCCCAGAATGTCAAGATTGCTGATCTAAATATACTATCAGTTATTCATTATAGGATTCTACCGAATGACAGACTTCTCCTTCCTTCAGCCATTACTCCTGGATGTAGACCTCTTTTTAGTTCTTCCAATCGTTTTTTAGGATTTTTCAACCCATCTACTTTCAGTGACGGGGACAATATCATCGGCCCACTGGGACAATATTACTGAGGCCGACATATTCTCCTTTTCATATCCCATGGTCTCTATTTCAGAATTTTGGTTGTTCATCTGTCCATTCTCTGTCTGGCAACATGACCCGCCCATTGCCATTATAGTTTTGCAACTCGATCCACTATATCCACGATATCGACAACTTTTATTTGGCGTCTGATTTCCTAATTTATAATTTTGTCACTGACTTACGCCTAGCATTTGCCTTTCCATAGATCTTTGAGTACATTTTAGCTTATGTATGTATGGAGTGGCAGACTACAGACAGTAGTGATGGATTAGCAAATTTAAGATTAAAAAAAACGAATGTATCCAAGAATTAATGGATAGCGCAAGTGACTGAACAAGGAATGCTCTATCTAAATCGGCAAAAAGAGATTACTCAGAACATTGATTCTCTACGGATTCTAGAATAGAGTGTAAAATTATAAGTACAACTTACATCTTGGCTTCCATCGGTTTTGATGCCTCCCCAAACCTTGGCCTTTGTAAAATTTATTCTGTAAAAAAACACTACATTATTAATCACAGATTCACAAACTTAAGCTCTGTTTTCAGATGAACTAGACGCGTGAATTTCTTACGTAGCCAAAGCTGAAGAAATTGTGATCATTGTGAAGAAATGTTTTGTATTTCAGTTAAGAACAAGAGGTCTTATGCAAATTGATCCATTACCGCAGGAACATAATTTATTTTATTTTATATTATGTAAAATGTAATCTATGATGACGAGGGAACTATTATGGCAAATATTTAACTTTTCACGAGTTTGGGTAGCTGCCCCTACTTTCGTTCCTAGT
Organism: Molanna angustata; assembly: GCA_963576475.1. NCBI lineage: Eukaryota > Metazoa > Arthropoda > Insecta > Trichoptera > Molannidae > Molanna > Molanna angustata. The sequence goes on from OY754979.1 coordinate 34,050,607, forward strand.
ACTTTGATTTAAGCGGCTATCTTATTTTAGTGTTTTTTTTATGGGCTAGTAAAATAATTATGTATTATTTGTGTAATTGATATTAACAATCATATTAAATAATGCATGAAGTTTTTACTGGTCCACCAGTAAAGCCATGCAACATTTTTTTGTTTTATAAATTGTGTAGACTGTATATAACTCTCTATCAAGCAAAAATAAAAATTTAATTGGATTTAAGTAAATACATACATTCTTTTTAAAATTTAAGGCCCTTGTTAACATCTATGACGTTGGGCTTAAGGGATGTACAGGAATATGCACACTTATTGCCTTCTAATATATGAAACAGTAACATATTTTGTATATCAACAAATCCATGATATAGGTACAATATTTTTTAGTGAAAAAAAGTAAAATTTAATAGCAAGAAAAGTAAATAAAAAATATATAAATATTACTTCAAAGGCCTAAAAGTTTTTTAGTTATTTACAATAAAAAAAGGTATCATTAAAACATAAATACACCACAATTTAATGTCCTTGGAAAACAGACGATGTATTTGACATGACATTCCTGCACAAAATAGTGAACAGTATTACGAGTACTGACACCGATGCACTTCTTGCGAAAAATTCCCTTCAACATACCGACGAGACAAACTAGAAAAAATTATACATTCAGACTTCCCATCTGTGGCACAAATTATGCACAGCACTCTTTCATATACAGACCATGCAGAAATTATGATTCTTTCTTCCATGACATTGATCTCTTCAACTTATCGCATAGAAGATTTAAATTATCCATTTTGGCCACGTTCCCTCATCGCTCTGAGTGATCTTACGCACGCTTCCCATAATGCCCCATTTCCTTTCAATTTCCTTTTCCTACAGCAAAAAAATATTATAAAAATATTAATATTAAGGCTGATGTGCCTATACCCACTGTCGAATTTTATTATTTGGTTGTAACTATTTTGCTTTGTCCAAAAAAAAGTTATGTTACTATTTCTTTCTCAATTCATGTTTTTTAACCAGTAATATTCATCAAACATTTTAGGCTTATTCGTTGTATTACTGTCTGCTTGTCCTATGTACTAAATTGGCTGGATGTTTGTTTTTAATAAATAAAATAAATTAATAAAAAACTATTTTTAAAAGAAAATAATTCAGCAAATCCTAATTTAAAAAAAACTCGATAGAATATAGATGTAGAATAAACTGTTATTTATTTTAAAGTTGTATCTTTTGAGTGTTCTGGGGAAATTATTTTCAAAATTTACTATTTGGCATTCTATAGACTTTTATACAACATAATAATGATAAACCTGAAGTTGTAGAGTTCTGCCAGAACTTCTAATAGAGCTGCATTCATTTTACTGACACTATTTACTCCATAGCTGTGTCCAGGTTCTCTTAGTACTTCCACAATCTTATCGTCTGGAATATTGGACATCTTCAATATAAAAATAAAATATACTTTTACAGTGTTATTTATAAACGTGCATGTTTCAAATATTGAAATACGGTTGAACCGCTGTTTTATGACTTTCCTTATTTATAAACATGGATCATGGATTTCCTTATTTATAAACCGTGATTCACTCCAATATCAAATTGAACCGGCGACGGGGGTAGTTTAACACTAGTTCAACTTACAATTTCGAAGTAGGTACCTTTCTATGACCATAAGATATGAGAAAAACATATAAAAACCGATATGATCCATTAAATTTTTCGATTAACGTTGAATTCAAACAAATATATCGAGAGTCAAAAAGTGCAATAGAAAATAGCTAGAGTTTGACAGGAACTATCGTGTGGTGCGATAGTTCCTGTCGATCTGATACATAGGCAATCCAGCATAAATACCAATGCATTAATCAAGCCGAGACACGACGAATGCATTTATTTATGTGTTTGTCTCATTCTTGGGCAAGCTTCGACGAATATTTTTCAGTTGTCTTAGTTAATAAAAATACATAAACCGACCGCTTTAGAAATTTGCAGATCCAGTGACAACTTATTGTTCAAGTGTAAACTCAATAATTTGATACCGACAGACGGCACGAGTGTTTAAGATGTTGTAGTATACATAAGTTAAAATATTGGATGTGATCTGAGCAATTGAAAGCTATAGGAATTTGGATGTCTCCGAAACACCACGCTTACTACTAGACCCGTTAACTGTCTGCGTCTATTTTTAGACCGCTGACAGATCTGATCTACTAAAGGACCGCATTGTCAAGAAAAAGAGTTTTATCTAGCAACACTATTTGTTTGTGTATCGTTTATTAGTTCGCTTGGATTGTTGCAGGGAATTGTTATTGGCACAAGACTATCTGGTGATAAATCTAAATAACTTGGCTATCGATGTTGTTTTGTCTCCGATGAACATTGATAATGATGGTTAATTGCCCACTGGCCGATGGTCAAAAGTCTTCCGGCCGAAGGAGAAATTGTCAATTAATAATGGTGGATTCTTGATTTTAAACACTGCTGTCGCTGGCGTATCTATCGGCAGACAACATAGAGATGAAGTATCAAATAAACATCGAGTTAATAGCGATTAATTGGCGGTCTATTTATACAGCGGTGGCATGTGCAGAGTTGTGATGAAATTGATTGATGAAGACTTTGACATATTTTGAGAGATTTTCCTTCGTGATACTATATCATTGTTTCGTTAACTTTTCTGGATGCCAATAGAAATTATTTATTTGTGAACATTTCCTTGCATCTTGTGCAAGCGGCGAGTTTATTGACAAATGTCTTGTTTTACTACAACACAGTGTTTTCTAGACTTTTGATTGTCATATTTCCTGGCAGAGAATTAGTTTCCATGTTTCCAAACGTGCAGAACAACAAAACTTCTCATGAGGTTGATTGAAATAAGGTTAAAACCAGCTTTAGACATTAGAGACCTTTGAAGTTAAAATAAATTGAATTATCATATTAATTTACACAAAAAATAATGTCAATTTCACACTTAACATTGAGTTAAACAAATTTTAACAATTTAATGTAGATTTAGTTTAAATTTTGGTTATGTTAGTACTGATTTATACATTTTTAAGATTAAAACAAGATAAGTACGTATTAAAAATGTGTCATGAGAAGCTCCCCTGATAGATTCCCAGCGGACAACAGTTTGTCTGATGTGGTAATTTTAAATTTCACAATTATGCTTGCCCACAAAAAACCGATAATCATGAGTGTAGATAGAGTAAGTTCAATATAAAGAGTAAGAATATTTGGACTTACCACAGCAACGGACCTCAAGATAAAGTCTTGAAAATCTCTTCTTGCTGATACCTTACTGTCAAATGATATTTGAAGACCTAAAAGATATTAAATCGAACGGTTTATTTTATATCTTGAATGAAATAGAAAGATTAATTCCATTATTTATTGAATAACAATGAATATTATAAAGGCTGATACCACAGTAGGTGCATAATATGAATCCTGAGTAGTGGTGGCTTTCGAAGATAGCAGCCTTCAAAGTGTTCAGAGATAATACTTAATAGCTGTGAAGCACCGGCTTAGAATAGTGCTTCCACTCTTTTTTATTATTGTTTTCGGGTTTCCCGTAATAGCCGGGTAATCGAAAATACAAGAGACAAAATAACATTTTACAAAGTACAGCAAAGAAGTTCACCACCCATTCTGAATATTGCCCTTTGTTGGTGAGACGAGACTGGTGTGTGCTTTCTTTTATAATGCAATGCACACCTGTCGCTGGTTACCCCATTGTGGGATATGCCGTGACGGTATGAAAGTACAAATTAAAGTGTTGAAATTACTATTGTAACACTTCAGTTATTGTATGAAGCTTTATATATTTTTTTATATGTACTACGGAAAACTATTAGAAATCGTGACTCCCATTTATAGAGAGTTTAATAAACTGTTATGTCTTTGCTGGCTCTAGGTCTATTATGAAACCTAGTTGATCATTTTAGTGGTCCATAGATACTTATGTATAATATTAACCTGATGTAATATTCCATGTTCCCATTGAAGTAATTTTTGGTTTACCATCGATAAGATAAAAGACTTTGTATATATCGTAAAATACCAATGACATTGGTAAACTATCATTATCTTCCGTAATGTATGAACAGTCCATATCAATCAATTTGTTCCCGTCTGTCATATTTGAAACTTGATCTATAGATAATTGAGGAAACCGAGTTTGTTTGCATTCCTGATTACCTAAAAATTGAATTTTTATTTTATTTCATTTATTTAGGAATCATACAGTTGTATAAGTGCATTGTATCAGTATTGAAAAGATCAAGTAAATCAGCAGTTTCCATAAATGGTTAAAAATAATTTTAGGTGTGAGGCAACGGCTTAGAATAGTGCTTCCATTCTTTTAAATCATTGTTTTCGAGTGTCCCGTAAGAGACGGGTAATCGAAAATACAACAGGCAACAATAACATCTTACATAGTTCAGCAATGAGGTTCACCACCCATTCTGAGTGTAGTGCCTTTTTTGGTGAAACGAGACTGCTGTGTGGGTATACATAGATATGTTGTTCTCCCTTTTATAAGGCAATGCACACCCGCACACCTTTCGCTGGTTACCCCACATTGTGGGATATGCCGTGATGGTATGAATGAATGAATGAAACATTAGTTATAATAAAAGCAAGAATAAACATGAAACTGAATGAAATTAATCATAAAAAACGAGTGGGTTGTGGCGAACGATATACTCCTCTCTACCAAGTCACTCCACAAGGTATTAAAATTTTTGTATGAAAATTTGCATTTTCATCAAATGAGTTTGTTAAATTATAAATAATCAAACGTGGAGGCTTCGACTTTGTGGAAATTCATAAATTCAATTATTTAAATTAAACACCAAACTATACTTAAAAATAAAACAAAGCAAAATAAACTTTACATCGACCTGAGCAAGGGGACGGACGTTCCCGAAACATGTAGTGAATAAGTAAAATAAACAAGTATAGTTTTGTGTTTAATGTTAATGAAAACTTGATAATTCTCCAATGCCATTTTATGAAAGTGATGTGCTTTTTAGCAATTTACACTGCAAAAGAGTCTGAGATCTTATAAAGTGGAAGTGATTACTCAAAGTTAGAGCACTGTCTTCATAAGTCTAAAAAAATATATGTTTCGTAAAGCAAAATTCAAACCTTAATCTTAATCAAATGGTACTTTAAAAAATCTTGTTTTTCTGTCAAATCTCGGCCTTTGTCTATTCGATCTTTTAAACTCGCTGTCCACTAAACTGATCTAAGACCTAATTTTTGAAGTACAATCCTAAACAATGATGTAAAGTCTTCTCAACCCATACATATTTTTGAAGTACAATCCTAAACAATGATGTAAAGTCTTCTCAACCCATACATATTTTAAAGAAACAAAAAAATATAACCATCATTCCTTCTGCGTCATTCGATTTTCTCTTTTCTTTTTTCGTTGATTTTTGTTGTTATATTTCTTTGTCAAGTATCTAGGCCACCTCATCAACAAGGATTTGTCCGACGATGATGAGATAGAACGCCAGAGAAGAAGCGTAAGTGCTATATCAAACATGCTCGCCCGCAGATTCTATAGGTGTTCATTCCATGTTAAAAGAAGTCTGTTTAATGCATTCTGTACGAGTATGTACACGTGCGAAATATGAGCATCGTACAAAAGATCAACTCGACAATAGAACGACTTCGGGTGCAATATAATGACGCCTATAGAATAATCTACAATCGACAAGGTGACACAACTTCGCCAAAGCTATTCACGCTAGCCCTAGAAGATGTATTTAAAACCCTCAACTGGGATAACAAAGGAGTGAAGATAGATGGCACATATTTGAGTCACCTAAGATTCGCTGATGACGTAGTTGTTGTAGGTGAGAGCATTGATGAATTAAGTCAAATGATTAATGAATTGCATGAGGCTTCTAGCAAGATCGATCTAAGTATGAACATAGCAAAAACGAAAATTATAAGTCCAGAAAACAAAATCATCACTGTTAACAATAAAAATCTCGAAATAGTGGATGAATACATATATCTTGGACACAAGATAAAACTGGGCAAAGAAAACCAAACAGCGGAACTGCCAAGAAGAATAGGAATGAGTTGGGCAGCTTTTAGCAAACTTAGACACATTCTAGAAGATAAAGAGATTCCGATCTGTCTGAAAAGAAAAACATATGAATCATGTATACTGCCAGTGACTACATATGCATTGGAGACCATGGCCCTTACAAAGAGAAATGTGGAAAAACTCAAATGCACACAGCGATCCATGGAAAGATCCATGCTTGGTATAAGCCTAAGAGACAGAATAAGAAATGACTAAATTAGGAAAAGGACCAGAGTAGCGGACGTCATTGATCGCGTAGCTACATTGAAATGGCAATGGGCGGGACATATTGCTAGACAGGAACCCGCAAGATGGACCCCTAAAATATTGAGATGGAGACCTTGGGAAAGTAAGAGAGGCGTCGGAAGACCTCAATAAAGATGGTCTGACGACATAGCTGCTGTGGGGGGGTAGAAATTGGCTGCAAGCAGCAATCGATAGAAGGAAGTGGAAGAATATGGAAGAGGCCTATATCCAGCAGTGGAGGACAGAGGGCTGAAGAAGAAGATAGACGATATAGCAGCGCTTCAACTATGTTTGCAGAGGGGCGGTGTCAAGGATTTCTTGGTGTCCTCAGACATCGAATCGCCGCATATCGTGAGAGGGTATGGACAAATCCTAACTCAATCATAAAGGCTGTACAGGGGCACCAATGTCCGAGGCTATCACAAAGATGGACAGATGGACAGACGATAACTATATCATTTATACAGTGTTTTTCTTTTCTTGTGTTTCATATAAACTCATTTTTTTTTCTTCTCATTTTTTTTTCTTTTGTTCTATATAGTCTGTATTCTGAGAAATATTTTCTTCTTTTGTGACTTTTAGTGTATATTTTGCATGTAAAAATATGGTTTGTATGGTTTACACATTTCAATACCACACTAGGTAGGTATGTACTATATTCTACCAAAAATAGGTACTTGAGGCTTCAAGTTCCTTGGGTTGGTTGCAAGAGAACATTATGGGAATAAACCAAATGAAATGTATACTATTACCTTGAACAACAGTAATGTCAGCATCGATGCTGATGTTTTTATAGCTAAGAAACTCAAAAATGTCTGGTATATCAGCTGATCTACAGCATTCTTCTTCTTCTTCAGTGTCTTTGGAAACCGCTCGAGGATTGCAGGCAAATATCAACCACTTGAAAGACGAGTTGAATACTTCTAAATAAGAAGCCTGTAAGATGAATCAAAACTATATGCATACACATTCAATAGGAGAATAATATGAGAAACAAATCCAAACCAGCTACTGCTATATTGTTTGAAACGCATGCATAGTGCGCTGAAAATTTTGGATTAAAGTTAATATTTCTTTATTTATTTACACAATATACGGCATAAGCCATTTATTTTTTACAATAAAATAATTAAATACAAACAAAGATAAAAATATAGAAACAAATAAGAATAAAGGCACAGATAAAAATATAGATTCAGATAAATATAGACAAAAATGAATAAGACACCGTAAAAAAAGTATAAAATAAAATTAAACATTATAATGGTGAAAATATTAAAACAAAATGTAAATCATCTGAAAAAAAAACGATAAAATGTGCCCAACTAACGTGGTTAAAAGAAGAATTAAAATAACATTGTCCACATAAAGAAAGAAATGTATCAATCAAAACTTCAATGATATAATAATAAAAAAAAAACTTACAGGAACTACGTCAAATTAATGTTTATTTTACATGCACCCAATTACAAATTTCCATATTCTTGAGACTTGATATGTTATATTTATAAAGTAGGTACTTTTGATAATATCTAATTTCGACATGTCTCGGGCGGCTGATGGGTGCTGTGTCGGATGGTTATTTGAGACGCACCCAATAACAAGCTGCCAATAACTGTATAAAATTATGTATAAGAAAATTAATATCCGTTGTTAGAATTAGTTTAGAATAGTTTTTTTTTTCTCTTACTGTTAATACCATTTAAATGTTACTCTTGCCCCATACACAAGTGTCCGCACTTTTAATGGGGCAATACTTTTGAATTATTGTTTGTTTTTAATTGTCAAATATACTTTTGTATTCTATAATGAAAAATAAATATTTAATAATAATAAAAAAAAAATATTATCAAAAATGTCTGTATTCTTATTTCCCTTCTTATTTATATTCTTTTAGTTCGAATTATCAAAGTGTTTCTACTGTTTATTGTTTAAAAAGATTGAAATCCTTGACGATTTTTACTAAACCCGACAATGCATTCTTTATTCTTACACTGTTCCAGATAGTAATTAAAAAATAAACTTTATCTATGTACATACTAACAAATGTATGGAATTATAGGTACCAAAACGAGTATGATTAATTTTAAAATATGTTGTTGTAAACTATAGGTAAAAATATGAACGGAATTAAGATGAAATAACTCCAGATTTGGATTATATTTTGCAAGTATTTTTCCATGTACGATAATTTTTTCAATTTTTTTTTATAATTTTTATAATATGGTATATTGATGTGGTATTTCACTAAAAAAATATTTAATATGCAAAACTATATCAATACAAAATATGAAGAATCGCACCATTTCCAGAACATCTTGACTTCCATTACACGAATAATCCAATATTATACCAGAATCGCCAATTTTCAGAATACTTCGAAATCTTTCACTTGTATTCCTGTTCCATTCTGTGTTTAAATCCACCACAGCTGATCTGATGCCCACACCTGATAATGATTTACCCATGGATATGAGATCTGAAATAGACACAAGTCATTAAGCATTATTTATATTATTTTAAAGCAGAAGTATCTTAATATAGGTAAGAACATCATGATGAGTCATTGATGATAATATACTACACATATTATTTATTTATTTACAGTTTCAATGAGTATTAAGACATGTATAATGTACAATACATCGATTTTTAAGTTAGAGCATTTTAAAGATTTGAACTGATATCGGATGAATGATGGACAAAGGTTTTGATGGACTTGAGGCCAAGAACGGGACGCAAAATCATGGGAAGGCCCCAGACCAGATGTTCCGATGACATAAAAAAGTGGCGGGTCCAGAATGGCGGAGGATGACTCAGGAAAGGGACCAGTAGAAGTCCAAGCGGGAGAACTTTTTCCAATAACAGGCTGAGTAAGTAAGAGTAACTGAACTGAAAACTCATGGACATGATGATACGCGTTAAGAATATGATGAGAAAAAAAGATTAAATATTACGAAATCATCTTTCCACAATTATATAAATCAGGCTTAGTATAATGCGGTGTGCGCCAAGATTGCTAGAAGCTAATTTAATGGCTCCCAAAATAATAGCTCATTTATCATTTATTATCATTTATAATAAACATGATTTTTAAAGAAATGCTTTGACAACAACAATAGAGGCACAACAAAATAAAGCATTTAAAACAGAGAAAATGGAAGGGTACACGCCGTACACCGTATACATCCATACCATCGACACTCTTACAGTTTGCTGTCAGTTAGTGTTGATGCTTTCCAATATGCTACGAATAGTCCCTGTGTTATATTGGGAGCAGTCATTGTTTTTGTAAGTAAAACAACATTATTTTAATTAAACTTATTTTAGCATAATGAATCACACACTTTCTAGCTCTCCATACACACGTGCATTATCAGAGGTGCACCACGTGGATGTGAACTAGCTTTGCACCACTAGCTAGCTTTGTGATATAATAAGACCTCTAAAATGTGATGTCCCATACGATAAATAAAATATAAAATTAAATAAGGAGCTGTGAAGGACTCAAAGGGAGATGAGAGAAGGCTGACAAGATTATGATGATACATAATAGTAATAATGGGATAAAAATACAGGAAAATGAGCGAGGAGAGTACACCAAAAAAGATTCTTCACACAGAGCCCCGAGGTAGGCGCAGCGTTGGTACACCAAAACTCCGATTGTTGGATGGAGTGCAGTGGCTTCAGGAAATAGAGGAGTTCTTGTCAGGATAGGGGAAGATGACAACGAATACTAAAGAAGGTCAAGACTCGAAACGGGCTGTAAAGTCACTGGTGATTGAATGAATGAAAATAAAACACCCGATACCTACCTTTGGAGTCGATGCACACGAGTGCAATCAAAAAAGCCATTTCGTACTTCAGAAAAAAATCCCGTGAAACATTCGTTATGACTTCAGTATAGTCTGTCTGTTGATTTGTATAGTATAATGTATGACCATTTCCTTTTGATTGTGCTATACAAGTGACGTCCGTAAATACCAATGTTCCATAAATTGTTATAATTTTCATCGAAAGCATCTCTTCCAGAGACAACGTTATCTCTGTTAAACCATTGAAATTGATGTGGCTTAATTTTTATCTGAATTTTATTCATTTTACCTTTTCGATAACCTCATTTTTGAAAAGTTCTATGTTTGCTGTCAATTAAAGAGTTTATTAAAATTTTCGTCTGCCAGAATGACCAAATGACGTCTGCCAGACCGGGCAGGCATCCTCGGCTGCGGAAATACACAGTCCCAAAGCGGAGGTGCGGAATACGTGTGGAGATGCTCCCCAAGATGAACCTGGGTCTATACTATACAGTAGTGGGACATACATGCATGTGTCGTACCTACTTCATTTCATATGATTATGCACACCCACACACCTGTCGCTGGTTACTTCACATTGTGGGATATGCGATGATGGTATGCTTTTTTTAATAATTCATATTTTTTTTTTAATTGTATTGTTAAAATTTAAGATATTAAGTACATTATTTATCTCCACAACTTTGTCCCTTTGCAAAGGAGACTCTATTTTGCAAACTTTTTTTGAATAGGTTTGTAAAATGTAGGTAAACACGCGATTATTAGAAATAAATTGTATGTGCAAAATGGCTCAATGTATTTGACAGGTTCATCAATAATTCTCTGTGTTGTTTAAAACTGTTACGATTATGTTTAAGTAACTTAAATGTAACTAAGGAAGGAATATTCTGGAATATTACCTACAAATTGAATATTAGGTAAAGCTCCATTTGATTATCATGAAATATGTTTTAATAAAAATACCAATGATGTTAAAACATTTTATTTTTCAACATTCTTATTATTTTTATTTATTTTTTGTTGTAACGCCATCTATTGAAAGAATTGGTTTTTTGTAAATAATGAAAGCAACAATTCTTATACCTAAGGTGACAATGCATTTTTTCGCATAGAATTCACCCCTGAATTGCGCCAGACTTATAAGGTCATTTTTGTCTTATTTACCTACTTGTACCAATGTGTAAGTAATCGAATATTTTTTTATTATTGCATATGCGAAAACATTGGATTTTTTCCCTGTCGGGAGTCAAAGATATTTTTTAACAGATTTTTAATTATCTCAATAGAGACGAAGTTGGAATATTTACTGTAGGAGAACCGGGAAATCAAGGCACCTACAGGGCTTACTACCTGTCATCGGCTGGTTTACGTGATCACTTTATGCGCTTGCGCAACGTTCTCCAATTATGCCTTTTTTAATGAGATCCCTATCAACTCAATTTTTGAAAGTTCTATATATTGCAATACTGAAATTTTTTTCACTTGAGGGAATAAGAATTTTTACTACAGAATTCAGGGGTGACTTCTATGCGAAAAAATGCATTGTCACCTCAGGTATAAGAATTGTTGCTTTCATTATTTACGAAAAACCAATTCTCTCAATTTTATTTTTCAACCGAAAGGTTGATGGAATTCAAACCCATTTGACAAATAAATAATTTTTTTTTTTTTTATTTTATTTGAAAAAATGGGCAACGTACAATAATATTTTTTTAAACAAATATAACATAAGTAATTGTAAGCAACATAAGTAATTGTAACTTAATCAGCCCACCTTTGATTTCATGGTGCATTGTACTCACTACTGGTAATAAAAAAAAAATATTATTCCTGTCTAACGTGGCTCCTGAAAAGAGTCCTGGACATACAGAATATGTCCACGGACCTGATCTTTTCCAAATTATTATACGTGGTAAGGCATCGGTACAATGGCGAATTTTGAGCGGCATTAGTGTTTTTTTTGTCTAAAAAGAACGTTGAGGTGTGTCTTGTTCGTCTGTTTGGTATGTTGAAGTTAATAATTTTCAGAAGGTCTGTACAGTCAATATTGAAGTTTATTATGTCATAAAGGTACATTAAGTCTGAGGTCCTTCGTCTTGTCTGTAAAGTCTGCAATTCATGTTTGTAGTTATTACCAAATTTGTACTTCATATGTTTCAAAAATATTTGTTGTATTCGTTCTATATTGTTAATATAAATATTATATTGTGGATTCCAGATGACTGATGCATGTTCCAATTGACTTCTAACAATTGTGTTATATAGTAAGATAAATGTTTTCACTTGTGTGAATGGTTTGCATACTCTCATCAGGAATCCCAACATTTTATAAGCTTTCAGTGTAATTGTGTCAATGTGTTTGTCAAATAAAAGTTTACTGTCCAGTTGTATACCTAAGTCTCTACAGTCTGATTTCTTATCAATCGCCTCCCTATTGATTGTGTATGTGTATTGTATTGTACTCTTTTTCCTAGAGAATGTAATGGAGTGACATTTTTTTACATTTAGTAACAGCTTATTCGAGACACAATAAGAAGTTAGTCTATCAAGGTCAAGTTGCAAGTCCTCACAGTCAGTAATGTCTATAACAGTTTTGTAGATTTTCATATCGTCAGCGTATAATATGTAATTACTGTTCCTGAAGCATAATCCAATGTCATGTATGTAAATATTAAATAAGAGAGGCCCCAAATGGGAACCTTGAGGTATAAATAAAAAATTAAGGACAGTCTATTAAAATTTTTCTTCAAATTGAAACGTTAGTGTTGAAATAAATTTATAAAAAATTCCTGGTTTTATGCAATAAATTTTCTTTATTGCTTACTTTGTATGAAATATAAAAAAAATCATTAATATTTTTTTTCATAAACATACCCCCAAATGATTGTGTAGTCACTTGTTTTCATTTTCATATATTTTTGTACATTTAATTTTTATTTTATTTAATTCAATAATGTTATATATTATTGTGGGGATTGAGGAGGCAAGCCCCTCTGGCTTGCCTATATAAATCCCCACCAACGACGAGCCAAGACAGTTCTCATTCAACATTCTCGCGGGCCAGTCATTTCCAATAAACAATGTAACCCAATCAGCAGTTTCAATATCATCCCACTATAGGTACCCACCATACTTCTATATAGTGGTGAAACCCGACGTGATATATACCTATAGTGGGAACGGTGTTGATGTTTAGAAATTTTGTAATTTGAGCCTTCGTGAACCGTGGACTAGATAACGAATTCGTCCTACACGTTCGTCACAGTGCAAGCTTGCAAAAATAAACATCAAGCGATAACACCGCTGTGAAAATTCAATACTGCTGACACTTACTTTGTTTTGTCGTGAGAACTCATAATCTGAGAAGTGACTACTGCCCCATCGTGATGTCTACCACGCTACCAGCAACTCCCGCCTGCGAACTTTTCTGCATCCCGTCAAGCTAGATCCGCTAGATCTGGCAGCATTCACTGATTCAGTGTGACTAAGTATGTAGGTAGTTATTCACACCATTCATTTTTATATACATTCATTCAGTAATATTCTTATGTTCATGCCTTGTAATTACTTTATTTTATTTGAGTTTTTTTATTTATTTATTCTTTGGTTCTTAAGTTATGTACTTACTATCGTGTTTAATTTACCTTTCTTTTATTATTTTAATAATCCCAACACTGCAGGAACGCCGGAACCGTGGGGATATGATTGAGACATACAAAATTTTACATGGCTATTATCACTGTAGTGTTATGGATAACTTGTTGAGTCACAATCCACAACTGAGGGATAACTTGTTGAGTCACAATCCACAAGTGAGGGATAACTTGTTGAGTCACAATCCACAAGTGAGGGGCCATCACTTGAAACTGAATAAAACATCCTTTTCCCTGAATCCAAGGAAACACTTCCTGACCAACAGGGTGGTGGATGCCTGGAATAGTTTACCGGATAAGGTTATGAGTGCTGAAACACTCAATCAATTTAAAAACAGCTTGGATGCACATTACAAAAATAAGCACATGATACAGGCCCATCAGCAATAGCTGCCTGCCTGTTAACTAATAATAATAATATTTTATTTTTTTTATATATTCTCTGCTACCGTTGATATATTGTATAGTTGTTACGAATGTTTATAAATTGTATTTCTTTGGTTAAGTTTATGCTGTGTCAAGTAATATTTTGTTTTGTAAAGCTGTGAATGTCTCAATAAATAAATAAATAAAATTTCAAATGAATCAAGCTGAACATACATAAAAAATTGTACGTCGAATTGATAACCTCTCTGTTTTTGGAAGTTGGTCAAAAAAATATGTATGTGGTTGGTATAGGTATCAAAATTTACATTAATTATTTTTATTCACATAATTGTATATAATTTGGTCGAATAAGATAAGAAATCATCACTAAGTATTTACATTATATTAATAGTTGACAGCTTCTGTTACATATATACACATTGTACAGAGTTACAACAATATATTTTATGGTATTAGGTAGATATCTTTGCAGACCTGTCCAACTGATTTTTCTACGGTGTGCCCATTTATTTATTTATTTATTTAATATTGCTTCTCGGGCAACTGACAGGTACTTTGTCAAATAATAATTTAACTCGCAACCAATAACAAGTTGCCACATTCTGGAGACTTACGATATTAATCGTCTCACAGATCCAGACTGAAAACACAATTAAAAACTGTGTCTCCACCAGGAATCTAACCCAGGACCTTCACTTCCACATTCGAGGAAGGCAGAGAGAATCGAACTCATCACTGGCCTATCGTAAAATTAGCAGTCTTCTGGATTACATAGTTACTTTCTCATCTTTCAGAATTTAATAGTGGTCGAGTACCTGACAAAATTTTAGGGTCAAAATACAAACCAGGGGGGCAAGTCTGGTTCGACCGGCGAAATCAAAACCCTAGTGATTACCCTTATCATGGATATAATTATCGTATGGAGTTCTATGACATCTAAAGATATTGTAGAACTCCATATAATAATTATATCCGTGATATTTCGCTGATTGAACCAGACTTGCCCCCCAGCACTGTTTAATACCCATAAACACCTATGGCCTGCAACAATGTGATGCACTGTATTTCCTATTATTTAATGAAGTACTGGATAAATCCATCAGAGATGCCAAAATTTATTCTGTCCCTAATTTATAGAAGAGCCTCAATTTGTCAGATTTTCAAGTATTATTTAGTGTCCAAATTGTATCCTTACTCCAACATTAGCCGTCATCCAAGAAGGATGGGTGATATAAAACTACCTTTATTAAGGACAACTACCGCCCATTTACACTACACTTACCAAGGTGTAAAATGGTATAATGAGCTGAATGGGAGATATAAATTCAATAATACATACATCTGGTTTTTCAAATTTCAGACAGACAATAAAATCTCTCATAATCTAATATTGTTTTGCGATTTAGGTATACATATATGGTTAGGTATACTATTCCCTGTATGTTTCAGGTGTGTTCCTATAATTTTGTTTTTTCTCATTTTTCGTAAATTGTATGTTAAGCTTTTAAAATTATCTGATATGATGTCCTATTATTATGTACTGTAGTCTACATTGACCTGTTTTTTTTCATTGTCTTTTAATATCATTATGCTCTACTGTACTGTTGGATATCCAAAAAATAAATAAATAAATAAATAATTATAGATTTTCGATTTCTTATGTTATAAGTTAGGTATACATAAATATTTATAGATTTGGTAGAATCCCCTCCAAAGCCCGAGTGTAAGCTCTTATTGGGGGGTAATGTTATTAAATATAATGTTATTGTAACAACTGTATTATGTATCCCTTTTTTCTTTATCAAATAAATAAATAAAAAATAAAAAAAAATTTGAAATCACAGCAATAATTTTCCGCAAATCAAGCCAAGTATTTGCATTTTCTGATGATGTTGACATAATTTTAAGTACACCAAATGATGTTAAACAAACGTTTATACACCTGGAAAATGCTATGCAAGAGCTGTGTTCACAATGAACGCCGAGTACACTTAGTGACGCTCTAAATTGCTCTAAGTCATTCGTAATGACTGGAAGCAGACGCTCGAAAGACACTCTATGGCTGATTGAACGTCGAGTCTACGCACCAAACCAAAAATCTTTTAAATGAAAAATAAATGCATTGTCATCAGAGCTCTAAATGGTACAGAAGTTAGTTATAAATCGATTGCAAAATTCCAGGACAAACAAGTGAAGTTAAAGAAACGGGAGTAAAGAAAGGGTGACATTTATGCGAAAGTAATGCCACCTCATTTACTAAAAATCGTAGCTTTCAATGTATACAAACCAATTTCTCAATAGATGACGCTAGAAATTGATAAATTTCATTGACATTTCGATAGATGGCCATGGTGTTCACAACTCATTTTTAAAAGATGTACCTACAGTTGATTTATAACATATCTAGGTATATAGAATTTTCAAAATTTGGATTGAATTGGCGAACGTTGCACAAGCGAGTGATCACGTAGCTGATGACAGATCGAAAAGCTCTGTAGATATCTGATTTCCAGGTTCTTTTATAAATATTTGTTCCCGTTTTGTCTCTATTGAGTTATTAAAAAATTGTCAAAGACATATAAATACTCTTTCATTTGAGACTATCGACCCATTAGATGCGCATCTACCTTCTATATACAGAACATTCGAGCCACATCTCGAATGTTACAATTTCATTTATTGTCGAGATTTTTGAGAATCCAACCTTCCACTCCATACAATAGTACTGACAACACGTATGCTTTAACAACTCTCCGTCTTGTACTTAGCTTTAGATAGGTATCTGTTACACGGCAGATTTTGCATTTTGTTGAAGGTGGATCTCTCCATCTCAATCCTGGTCTTTATTTTGGAATCTGGGTTCCACTCATCATTCAACCAGCACCCCAAGTATGTATTTAATGGGACAATATTAGCCAATAAAATCAGGTCTCTCAATCAAACGTAATGATTTTTTTTACTATTACTTATTGATATTAATAACTGATATGATATGATGATATTAATAACAATTAAGTACTACCAATAAAACACTATATTATTACTTACTTAACGAGTCCGAGCACTTCACCACTAGGCCCTCCCACTCCAGAATACAGCAACCCCAACGGCATTGTCATTAACAATCTTCAAGTCCTCTGCGTCGCATCTCACTGGCATACCTTGACAGATGAGGAGGTGTTCGTCAGTTTGTATCTCGCCGCAATTGCAGGAAACATCCTCTTCCACCCTAATACACCACCTTAGCATGTTCTCTTTGCATCTCGTGACACCGACACGTAATCTATTAAGTGTCTTCCATGTCAGGTAAGGTAGTTGGTGTCCCTGTCCCAAACTTTCCGACAGGTCGACCTGATCTCCACCGTATTGTGCTTGCCAAAGATCTTTCCTTGCCCTATCTGGTGGTAGTTTTAGGGGGGATGTAATTCTAAGAAAGCTTTTCCTTGATTTTAGTCTTGCTACCGGTGGTTTGTGACCAAACAAAGGATGTCTCGGGTCCGTTTCCTGTTTATATTATTACTATTACCATTTAACACTTCCTCTGACTAAAGAATTAGTAGATCAATTCATAAATTGTAAATTATTTAATAGATCAAAATAAAATGCAACAAACGCACTGATCGATTTTTCAATTGTGCAAAAATCACCCATCGTGATACTAATTAAAGGATTATAAAGATATCAAAGGATTAGGCTCTGAGGAGTCGCTATACTACCTATAAACCCTAATGATTCCTGATTATCAACATCCAAAAAATCTTTGACTGGTTTACGTGATCACTTTATGCGATTGCGCAACAGTCACCAATTATGCCTTCTTATTGAGTTCCCTTATCAATGTAATTTTTGAAAGTTCTATATATATTATTTAGATGGGTGGATGGCAGAGCGGTTAGCGCGCTGGGCTAGTAATCCAGTGATCGCGAGTTCGAATCCTGTCTCGACCGATTTCGTTCACCTATAGCACAAGCATTTATTTGCTTATTTTAGGGAACGTATGAAGATGTATATGTACTTGTTTTAATATTTTTTTATTTTATTTATTTTATTTATTTATTTAAATCCACAATAACCATACATAAAAAATTACAACAATACGACAGTGAAACATAGAACAAAAAAAAAAAATTTTTAAAAATTGACAATTTAGTATAACATGTTGGCACTGACAAAATGAATACAATCTATCAGTACCAACATCCAGTGGATAAGAACTATTCCACTAAGCAGTGCTTGTGTCGGAATAGCTTTACAATTCATTTTAACTGACACAGTCTTTACTTATGTAACCCATTTATGTCTAATATATAATTATAACATATAAAAAAAATCAAAAATACAAATTATAATATAAGCTATAACATCACGGTTTTATAATCATTTCATAATTTTAAAAAATATATCTTCAATGTTCATTCTACCTTTGTTGAGAATCCAAGAAGATAGTTTATTTTTCATAGCACTTAGTGATTTTATATTATATATCTCAGAACCAATCAATTCTTTTGTAAATATGTTTAAAATACGAGGCAAAATAAAATCAAAATGTTTTTGAGCAAACGTGGTATGAGCTCTGGGGATGGGTAAAAGTCTGTGTCTAATATTGTAGGAATTTTCAACTCGAGTATATTGTGTTATATTGAGCTTATGTGAGTAAATGATTAATTTCTTGAGGTATAGCTGACGAATATCTAAAACTTCAAATTCAAAAAATAATGAATTAGACGGATATCTAAAAGGTTTTTTATTAATAACTCGAATGATACTCTTCTGGGCTATTTCAATGGGACTTAGTGCGGTTTTATACGTTCCTCCCCAAACTATGATGCCATAACATAGTATAGATTGAGCAACTGCATAATAGATGAACTTAAGGTCATCTATTTTAAAAACATTGCGAATACGTAAAAATAGATAGATTAGTTTTCGAATTTTTATGGAACATTCCTCAATATGCTTTTTCCAATTTAAGTTATTGTCAACAACAACTCCTAGATACTTGATCTCGTTACATTTTTCCAGGGGGGTACATTGACAGAAATTTTTGTAGCAATTGTGAACTGTAATAGAATGTTGATCCAAAGGTTGTCCTCGTGTGTCAATACTGAAGGTCATAAATTTAGTTTTTTTTATATTAAGAGATAAGACACTGTTATCTAGCCATGATTTTACTATATTGACTCCCTTTTCTGCCAATACGTACGCTTTTTCCCATGTGTCACTATTGAAAAGTAGTGCAGTGTCATCTGCAAAAGTAATAATTTTTCCTCCAATTTTAAGAAAACAGAGATCATTTATGTAAATTAAAAATAAAAGTGGTCCAAGGGTACTACCTTGAGGAACGCCATAATTTATTTGCTTTATGTCACTGGTTGTGGTTCCAATTTGTACAAACTGGGATCGTTTTTCAATATATTCTTTGAAGAATTTTAATTCTGTTCCATGAATTCCCACGTTTTCTAACTTTTTTAATAAAAGTTTATGAGAAACCGTGTCAAAAGCTTTGGCTAAGTCTAAAAATATTGCTATGGTTTTTCTATTTCTATCAATGTTACTAGCAATATCTTTGATTATTGACAGAAGAGCTTCGTCCGTACCCTTATTTTTTCTAAAACCATATTGATTTTCTGCAAGAATATTGAGCGTTTCTAGATGTTTTGTAAGTTGAAGGCTGACACATTTTTCAAATATTTTTGATAAAACACTCAAAATGGATATTGGCCTATAGTTGTTGGGATTTTTATGGTCACCTCCTTTATAAAGTGGGATTACCCTAGCACATTTGAACGCCTCAGGAAACTCACCATGTGATAAGCTACAATTTAGAATATGAGTTAATGGTTCAGCGATTTGATTTTTTACTGATTTTATTATTTTGGCTTGTATTTTATCGTATCCCTTAGAATTATCTGTACGAATATCTTCAATATACTTAATGGTGTCATCTTTGGTTATGTTCATTAATTTAAACTTTGCGTGCGTATATTTTTTCCGTTCATAATTTTTAAGAATCTCTTGTTCAGTTTTCTGTGATTTAGAGAATAATTCAGTAGCTAGTTTATTACCTATACCTGCAAAATGTTCATTCATACAGTCAGCAATTGGTTTATCTCCATGAATCAGAGAATCGCTTATAGCAATTGATTTAATAGTTGTTTTGTTTGAGTCATTTACATTATTTAGTTCTTTCACTATCTTCCAGGCAGTTTTTGAAGAATGATCTTTTTGTAAAATTGATTTGTAATATTTTTCTTTATGGTGTTTTATGATTTTATTACATATATTTCTGTATTTAATATAATATTGATAGAAAGATTTATTATGAGGATATTTTTTAACCTCTAGATGTAATATATCTCTTTTTCTGACACAACTTAGAATAGATTCATTCATCCATGGTTTAATAGGTAATAACTTGGGCTTTTTAGCTTTAATTTCTGTACTTTCTAACAAATGTTTTTCTAAGATCAACATAAAAATTTTCAGTGCAGAGTTTGTGCATGTTTCATTTAATACGTCTGACCAATCTGTTTTTGTAAGAGCATCCATTAGTTTATTGACATTTGTAAATTTTATTGATTTACTTGGAGTTTTGTCTTTAGCGTGTGTGTTTTCTTTCTTAACAAGGCCACAGATAGTGCTATAGTGATCTGTTATGGTAGATTTCACCACTGCTGCAACAACTGCTAAGTTGGATTTAACATAAATGTGATCAAGACACGAGTGAGAGATGTTGGTTTCTCTCGTCGGTAGATTTATAGCAGACAATAGTCCTAGTTCAGCCAATGCACATTCGTACTCAAGTGACTGATAGTGTTTCGATCCAATTGTGTTTATATTTATATCACCGGCTAAAACTATATGTTGATACTTAGAATTTTGTTTGATTAAGTCAGAAAGTGATGTTATGAAAGGTTTAGTATTCACAATATGAGGCGACCTATAGACACCAAAGATTGAAAAAGAATTATCGATTATTATTTGCACACAGTTTGCATCGGTCACTTCACATTCAATTAATCTAGGATTTAAGTATTCTTTAACATACACGACCACACCATCTGCCTTATTGAAGGATATATTAGATCTGAACATTTGGAACCCACTGATAGCTCTTGGAATAATATATTGATTTGTCCATGCTTCAGTAGCTATGATAACGTCAAATTTTACATGTGAGTCTTCAAGAAAAAGTAACAGTTCATCATGATTTTTCTCAATACTGCGTATATTGAGATTTAATATTTTTAACGCGTAGTTGCTTGTGAAAAAATCTTTGCAGTCATTAACATGGTTGATGAGTTTAGTATCAATCGATACCAAATCTATATCGATATTTTGAATCATTTTTCTATTATTTATAAATAAATATGTACTTTAGTGTAATGAATAGTGATAAGCCCAATATAATCAACAGTTGGTTATGCTCATTCAAAGTATTATAATACAATAGAATATTGATCAGTGATATTTTCGATAATAAATTATATCTAATATATACATGAACTATCTCACGATTTTGTTTTATGGTATAATATATAAGTGCATTACCCAAAAAATATAATACTATACATTTCAAAGATATAAATTTATACATGAACACTAATAATAAATAAGTACATTCTGATATTGAGTACTGAACAGTGATATAATGACGGCGAAAATTTTTCACAGAATATATTACAATGTTCTTTCCCTTAAAATGCTTAGAAATAAAAATCGTGACTAATGCTTTATGTAGTAGGCCAAACACAACAAAGTATCCACTCAACATGGTGTTTAAGTGTATACAATAATACAATATAATAATAATAAGGTAGTTTGTACAGTAACACAATATACCACAGTACATCATATTATTATGTTAATTTGCACAGTAACATGCATAATTTATTATTGACTCTAAACAAACAAATATTGTTATAAAATCAAACCCCACACACATTGATATTAAATCAAATCCCATACATAGTGTATAATATACTTGAACCATTTTAAGAATTCTATTTTTTAAGATAAAAATATATATATGTGTTAATATAGCTTTAGTAAATTTTACCTTAAAATACACTTTTAAACATATTCTTACTGAAATATAATATATCAAAATAGTGACATCTGTGAATAACAATTTAAAACCTTTACAAAATACATAATTTGTTTCTTTCCAAGTATATTCAGGCAGTAGTGTAATAAAACGCCTCCACATTGATGTAGGTAGAGATAACTTTTTCGTTATATAATCAATATTTACTGTATCCGTCTCATATAACAATATGTTTTTTGTGGCAGAAATATATGCAGTATTCAGTATAAGTTCATATATAAAGTTACATAGTGATATTTTAAAATGCTCTGTCTCAAAAAATATAATATAAAATAACAGTTTGTGAATTTCTGACGCTAAAAAGTGTGTTCTGTGTTCGAAGTTATTAAAATTTAACCTCCAATAAAATAAACATAAATTCACACACGTATACACATTAAAGTATAAACAATAATATATAACTAAAACTAACATAAGATCTCTTGGTATTAAATTGTAAATGAAGTAGGGTACAGTGCATAAAATATAGTTATTAAAGTTTATATAAATCAGATTCGTTTTTAATTCGAAATAATCTATCATTTTCATTTTTTCTCGTACAAATAGAGCCATCTTGAATCCAAACATATTTAATATTTTTATCTATAGCAATTTTCCTAGTTTTAGCTAACAAAAATTTAGTTTTAGGGGTAATATGCTCTGACAAAAACAGTGGTGTTGATTTTTCTGTGTTCTTGAAGTGAGATGTATTCAATTTTTGTGTTGGATTACATTTATTAAATATTTTTACCTGTTTTAAAATGGCATCGCGAGATAATTTATTAGCAAATTTAATAATTATTGAACGAGGTGTAGTTTTGGAGTGGTGTTGCTTTGCCCTCATTATAGAAAGAATATCCGTTGACTTGACATCATTGCAGTTGATTGTAGAGATAAGTCTGACGGTACTGTTTATTAAATCCTGGGGAGTTTCATTTAAATCTTCCGGACATCCGCGAATTTCTATTTCATTTGCAATCTTCTGGTATTCCAGGTCCTGAATTTTACTCTCTAGTTTATCCAGTTTGTGTATTATTTCCTCCTTCTCAAGCTTCTCCGATTCAAGTTTTTTACATCTGCCTTCAATGTCATGTACTTTATTTAAAATATCTTCATACTGTGCACTTATAAAGTTGATACTGTTTATAATAGTGGTGTTTTGGTCAGAAATTTCCTGCCATTTTTTGTTTGTTTCCTCCAGTTTAAGATTTATATGGCTTATAAGTGTAGTTTTCAAGTTCTCAAGTTCATTAGAGTATTTTGATGCCGCATTATAATCAATAGTTATCAGTGATTTATCAAGATTTAAATCATCGGATTTGGTGCAGTGCTGTGTTAGCGGGGATTTGCCTTGCGGTTTGTTTGATTTATTTTTTTACAATTTATACACTTCCATGATTTAATATAATCTGTAGACATTTTTTTGAAGTTGTCAATTGACATGCCCAAGCAATCAGCGTGAAAGTCATGTTCGCAATTTTTGCAATGTAGAAAGGCTGAATTTTTATAAGATTTGCAAATATTGCAGTTTGCCATCACGAGAAGATAGTTGTTGAGCAAAAAAATTGTAATTTTAAAGTGTAATTCACTCTTACCAAAAACTGTCAGATGGAAGTATTGGCGCCTTTTTGACAGATATGAAAAGACACTGAAAAAGAGTGTTTTAACTCACGATACACTTGTTTTAATAATTTTGATATGAATTATTTATTTTTAATTAAACTGTCATGAAAATTGATACTAGAATATGCCAAGAATATTGTCCTAATTTGAAAATTTTTGAAGTGCTGCAAATTTGCAGTGTAAGTTAAGACCGGACGTGACGTATATGACATATAATAACAAGGACATGACGTATAATAACAAGGACATATTCATTTTTAAAAAAAAAAAAAAAATATTTGATAGTGTGTAACAATTCACCTGAAAATAAGGAACTATACTATTGCCATCTATGATGTGACGGAAAAAAAGACTTTTTTGTGACGCCATCTATTGAGAAATTAGTTTATTTGTAAACAATGAAAGCAACAGTCATTATAAATGAGGTGACGGTGTCTCGCACAGTTTGGCAATAAAATATCATTTAATAATAATAATAATGAACACTTCCTTGCACCCTGCGCAAGTTGCGAGTTTATTGCAGTATGGCAATTTCTTCCAACTAACCAGTGTTTCCAGCCCAGAGAAGCAATATTTGCAATATTTCATTTGACTCCCGAAAGGGGATACAGTGTCCTTGTACACTAATATTTGTTGGGGTGGATATTTGCAAGTAAAAGATGTCTATTCTTTTACACTTTATTAATACAACACGTTCAATATAAGATACAATTCAATGTCAATATTACTATACTATAAGGAGGTAATTTACTATCAACGGTGAAACGATGAATGGCCGCCCGCGCGTCCAATCCAACACTATATACACACACACACAGACATGCTATCTCTTTCACTCACATATCTCACAGGGGAAAAAATCCAATGTTTGCGTATATGCAATTAAAAAAATATTCAGTAATATTATTATTTCACGAAAATGCCATTAAAGTCTTTTAATCTCGATACATGACGATGTATATTTTCTATTTTTTTCAACAAAATATTTTACAATATTACTAGAATTTGGAATAGCCACGTCGCAAATATATATTATTTTTTTATTGTATCATGTATTATGTTAAGAAATATATTATTATACATTTTTGGTAAATAATACATACCTTTTGAACACGGTTGTTGATTACTTACATCTTATTTTGTTTACACAACATTATCAGTTACAATTTGTGGTCGCATTACTAAATATTTATTAATGAAACATTCACTGTCAAGACAGGGTAAAAAACGGTTATATTTTTTTATATACCTTTTACAAAAATCCGCATTCAACCATCACTTAATATATTATATAATTTCATAGTAAAAATTTGACAACTTATTTCTTAATCGATTTATATATTTGTGACTTTTATTAATCTCGATTAAATTTGTTATTATATTTCATTAAATTAAGTTTTAATCTGTCATTGTTATTACGCGCAAGTTATTCAGTTGAAATAATGAAACTATCTAAAATATTTATTTGAATTTTTGTGATATAGTTTTGATATTTTAGTCGAATTTGTGATTCAGTTTGTGTTGTATCGAAAAATGCTCGATAATGCTCCAGTTGAAACAAAATCGTCCATCAAAAATCAACTATTTGCTGTTGTAGTTAGTAAGTAAAATAATACATCCTAATATTTTAATACGAGTTATTTTAAAAAAACCTTAAATACCTTCAATATTGACGTTATAAAAACAATATTCCAATAGTTAAAGACTTATAACGTTTAAGACAACACAATATTGTCTGTAATAACAATAATTTGAATTTTTATAGCAGCGCCATTCAATTCAATGTTAATGTGTAAGGGCGCGGATTGTTTCTAAACTCTTGTGTTGCTGTTTTTTTTTTTAACTTTTTAGAGAAAGTACCGTGAACGTCTGGAGTTAGTCCATTCTCTTCATTTATAGGGTCACTCATTGTAAACCAACGTTCATAGTTAGACGATTTGTTGACTCTGCCCCTTTATAATTTTACTTCTGATTTTTTCTGACAGCTCTTGAATATATTGTAGTTTGTAATGCCAAGTTGTATAAAAGATTGAAAGGTTATGGTATGAAGGTACTATTTCTAGCAAAGAAGATTCTCGATTGTTAATCGGTACATTATGTGCACGTTTCCAAAATAACAGTATTTACAAATCTATGTTTTCTTGTAGATAATCGGATTATATCATTGATCTGAATTACATTAAAGATTATGTACTAAAAACATCAAATTAAAGTTAATCGTCTACCATTTATTATTATTTTCCTAACATTCAACCGAGAGGTTACAGGGTTCTCCTACAATATTATGTTCCGTGTTTGTCTCAATTTTCAGATATTTTAAAATTTTCAAAAAATAACATTTTGTCATTTTTTGTTTCAGTAAATATAATAACATTCAACCAAGGATGTGCTATCGGATGGGTTTCTCCGTCTCTTCCTACCCTCTTGTCTGATGAATCTCCATTGGGGGCTCCGTTGACACCCCAGCAGACCTCCTTTATAGCCTCGGCCTTCTGTCTAGGAGCCATCTGTGGCACAACCATATGGGGATGGCTCTCGGATAAACTCGGGAGGAAACGAGCCGGTCTCGTAACAGCAGTGCCTTTCTTGGTCAGTTTTCTTTTAAACTTCACAATAAAATTTCTACGTATACATAAAACATACGTCATCATTAAAGAGAGGATTAAACGGGGAGAGGGATCTAATAGAGGGATCGAGGGATATGCCTACATGAATTTCAATATAGTTATTCCAACAACTATGTAAAATGAATAACGAGAAAACTTGAAAACTTGAGTACCTACCTATGTGTTTATGTTTGAAAAATTTATTCATATCTTGCATTTTGCCCAAATGTCGAGTTTATTGACCAATGACAATTTCATCCATCTTTCCAGTGATCGCATCTCTATGAAGCAGTAAATTCTTTAAACCATAATAGGATTGCGCGATCAAAAATTTTTTTATGTAGGTACTACTTATCAATATATTATGTTCAATAGTATGTAGGTAGGTACGTAAATGTCTAATGAAAACACCATAGCAGGTAGATAGATATGCATTCATTCAGAACTCCCCTTATTTTGATAGAATTTCCACAGTCAATTGATTACAAATTATCTATGGCTATATTTTAAAACATATTTTTATTCCTTTACAGTTTTGCTGGAGCCTGAAACTTCTTGTCCACAACCCGTATGTCCTGATCTTCTGTAGATTTTTGGCTGGAGTTGGTGGATCGGGTATGCTGTTGGTGGCTCCAATATATTCAGCTGAAGTGTCCAGTGCGGAGTATAGGGGTGCTCTGGGATCGCTTCTCACCTTAACATTCAACGTGGGAATAGTATTTGTATACATCTTAGGGGCATACCTTAGTTATACCAATGTGTTGGTAATTATGCTGACAATTCCGATTATATTCCTTTTACTGATGGTTCGAATGCCGGAGTCTCCGACCCACCTCGCCAGGATTGGAAAGTATAAAGTAAGAATTGTTTTTGGTTTCACTTATAAATAATCTTTAATTTACATCAAAATGGTCTCAAATATCATACATTAAACCAAACCTTGAGGTGAACTCTGAGACATCGTAATAGAAAACATGAATAATTGAAGATTCAAATGTCGCTTACCGACCCTTGAAACGACCTCGTCAAGTTCACTACAAGTCCTTCGACATTTTATGCAGAACCATTAAATGCTATTTCAAAAGCCAGCTATCATAAATGAAATGCTATTTCTGAAGCCAGCTTTTTCTATTTCAATACTATTTTTAAAGCCAGCATTTATTTTATTTATCTTTCCGTTTATAATATAAACGAATTAATTTTAAACTGGCGGGCTTATTTCCTTTAGGAAATTTCTTCCATTCAACCCGATTACTAAGTATGACAAAATTGTGTATGTACATCAACAAAAAAAAAATCAAAGAAAATATAATACTTCTTAACAAAAAAAAAGATATGTTGGGGACAAGGAGATTAAATCAATCGGGATCAGGTATTCAAGATAAATAATAGCTATCGCAAAGGTAATGATATTTCTAAAAGCCAGGTATCGCAAATGAAATGCTTTTTCTAAAACCAGCTATCACAAAGGGAAAGATATTTCAAAAGCCAGCTATCGCAAATAAAATTATAAATATATATATATATATATATATATATATATATATATATATATATATATATATATATATATATATATATATATATATATATATATATATATATATATATATATATATATATATATATATATATATATATATATATATATATATATATATATATATATATATATATATATATATATATATATATATATATATATATATATATATATATATATATATATATATATATATATATATATATATATATATATATATATATATATATATATATATATATATATATATATATATATATATATATATATATATATATATATATATATATATATATGTTATATTTGATGTTTTCACGGGTGAAATATGTTATAATATTTTTATCTCGGTTTTCCCGTGTCAGTAGGTCTTGACTAAGACCATTTGTCTTCCGACGTTTCGCCTGAATATCACCAGGCATTTTCAAGGACTTAACGAAAAGCACGCGCGCGACACACGTCTACTCACACTGAAAGCTCACCGTCAAATGACTCGTAGCGTACAAGATGGCCGCTTATGTCAAATATTGTTAGCGCGACGTGATTGGCTCCTTGTGACACGCCCACCTGCTGTCGTGTTCGTTGGTAATAATATTTTATCATTATTTTTGTGTTGTGATTTATTGTTAATTTTAGTTGTGACATTAATATTATTATTGTAGTGTTTTGGGGTTATTTTCGCTATGGTATTATTAATATTATTATTGTATTGTTTGTCATATAAAATGTTCTTCCAGGTACTAGGCAAACGAACTCCGTCGTCCCGATTGTTCATTATATCCCTTCTCTTATATATTTCTATAGCTTCCCTGTAAATTCTGAGAGGTTCACTGTTTAAACTTGCTATTATTTTTGAATGGTCAAAATCTATTGTATGTCCTTCTGTGAGCGAGTGTTGTACAAGTGAGGATGTAAGTTTTTTGTTTCTCATGTCGACTCTGTGCTCCGCTATTCGTGCTTCAACTTTTCGATTGGTTCTTCCTACATAAGTCTTATTGCACGATCCGCACGGTATTTCATATACTCCATGAGCTTCAAGTGGAATGATGTCTTTCGGGTTTCTTAGAAAGGTTGATATTTTATTTGTTGTGCTGAAAACGGTACGTATGTTATTTTTGTTTAATAGACGGCTGATTTTATCGGTGACGCCTTTGATATATGGTAGTCGGGCTGTTGATAATGGTGTTTCATTGGATTTTTCTTTCACTGTTTTTGGACTCTTTAATGCTTTGTTTATTATATAGTCTGAGAAACCATTACAACGTAGAGCATTTTTCGTGTATTCTAATTCTTGTTTTTTATGCTCGTGGTCTGCAATTCTTTTTGATCTTGTTATTAGTGTTTTTGCGACTGAGCATATTTGTGCGGGGTGATGATTGGACGATTAGGCGAAACGTCGGAAGACAAATGGTCTTAGTCAAGACCTACTGACACGGGAAAACCGAGATAAAAATATTATAACATATATATATATATATATATATATATATATATATATATATATATATATATATATATATATATATATATATATATATATATATATATATATATATATATATATATATATATATATATATATATATATATATATATATATATATATATATATATATATATATATATATATATATATATATATATATATATATATATATATATATATATATATATATATATATATATATATATATATATATATATATATATATATATATATATATATATATGTTAAATAAATAACAATAAATCACAACACAAAAATAATGATAAAATATTATTACCAACGAACACGACAGCAGGTGGGCGTGTCACAAGGAGCCAATCACGTCGCGCTAACAATATTTGACATAAGCGGCCATCTTGTACGCTACGAGTCACTTGACGGTGAGCTTTCAGTATGAGTAGACGTGTGTCGCGCGCGTGCTTTTCGTTAAGTCCTTGAAAATGCCTGGTGATATTCAGGCGAAACGTCGGAAGACAAATGGTCTTAGTCAAGACCTACTGACACGGGAAAACCGAGATAAAAATATTATAACATCTATCGAAATATTGTAAAAAAAACTCAACTATTTACACGAAGTTCTTTTTTTAGTCCTAAAGTTAAAGTTGGTACCAAAATAAGATATTTTAAATTTTAATTTCAGGAAGCATCAGAAGCGATCGCTTGGTTCCGAAATATTCCAGTTGACAGTTCAGTTGTAAGGAAGGAAGTTGAAAATCTAAAATATGAAATGCAACTAGCTTCAGGGGGAAGTCAAGGTAAACGTAGTTCCTTGTATCTATCAAAAGTCAAAATAGAGTTACAGAGATTTGGTGGTTGTACCTACATAGTTTCAATGGGTGCTTGTCGAGCTAAAGAAATTATACCATTACTATCTTATCTAGCGACAAATACATAACATCTTTCTTATTTAATAAAATATAAAATGATATGTTATTTTTATCAAGAAACGTGTAAGAAAGAATGATTAGATACATATTTGAAGAAACTTAACATGTCAGAGATGTTGACGTCTGTTATCTTCCTCAAATGGACTGAGTATATTTGGATTCCTGTAGCGAAAATTGTCATTTTATCATCATATTATTTATAAGTTTACTAACACCTTGTCACAAGTCATATTTTATTTTATTAACTTTTACCTTGGAAACATTTGCAGATGACGAAAAATCGCCTGGAAAAAATGCGCGACCTTCAGCCGTGAAATTTCTTTGTGAGTATTTAGACTGGTACCAATAAGAAAAGATTTGTTATGAAACATAAAACCGTCTTGTTTCTTTCCTTACATAAATATGGCATATAGGAAAATTGCAAAATAAAATTTTGAATAATAATACATTTCTTAATACTTATCCGTCAAATTATATCTCTACCAATTTATTCTATTAGGATACCTACTAGGTACTTACCGTCCTTAGAGATGTGAATGCACGACAGTATATAAAAGTTATTCAAATCCACTAGTCGGGATTTGGAGGTACAAGATAATTTTTTTCGCAATGATCTTTTGACCAGGAATTGTAATTGTTGTGATCATCCATGTAATCCATTTATCTTTAAACTCCCATTTCTATTTTCTTCATTACAATGAGTTATGGGACCAAATAATGGTTTAGGTATGAAGTTGTCCCTTATAATCACAATTTGTAGTTTTTAATTTTGAAAATTCTGTTGTGGTTAAATTATACATGTTTTCTCCCTTGATCAGCGTAAATTTAAAAGGTTGCAAAACTATCTCAACTCCATGTTTTACTAAAGAACATGGCATATGTATGTACCTATACTAAAGTATACTTAAATTAATAAGAATTTGTTTTGCTAAATAATTAAGTAGGTACCTAGTATTCAGTTACATTTTGATCGATCACTAACTGACCACATTTTAATATTTTCAAAAAAAGTTGAAATTTCAATAGATTATTTTGTTATTTTATTTTATATTCTTTTTCGGGCAACTAACAGGTATTATTAAATTAATACGCACCCAATAACAAGTTGCCACATTCTGGAGACTTACGATATCAATCGCCGCGCGCCGGTGGAGACACAATTAAAAACTGTGACTCTACCGGAAATCGAACCTGACCTAACCTAACCTAACCAACTGAACCACGAAAGGCGACAAGGCGACATGAAGACCATTATTTTAAGAATTTGAATTATTATATTGTTGATGTTCCAGTGAACTCTCCTCCGTCTCTTCGAACCTTGGGTGTGACATCTTCGCTGTTGTTTGCCCAGTGTTTCATGGGTCTATTCGCCGTGTTGTCGTACGCCAGTGCCATCTTCAAAGAAGCTGGAAGTACCCTATCGCCATCGGCCTCCAGCATCATCGTGGGAACTCTTCAACTGTTGGGCTCCTTAGTGGCCTCATCACTTATAGAAAGACTGGGAAGAAAGGTACACATATCTTATAACAAATCATTCAACACAATAGGCGTGATGACAGTATGAAAAAATCATTGAAATTATGATTTTATAAATTAAAATAGGTTATAAAGATTTGAAAAATTATATTTATTTTCATTTTAAAAGAGAGAATAGTATTAATATTAAATAAAAATACAGAATATGTTAGTCCGCCATTTTATGAGAAACACCAATCAAAGCGAATCAAAGCGCATGACGTCACAGTATGGTCTTCAAGAAAGATACCGAACGACATCTTCAAAATCAAAAAATATACAAATGACGCGATATACAAGTACCTACATACCTATTTTATAAACTGGATAATTTTATTATGGTTTTTTATGATTATTTTAAAATTCGGAACATTAGTATCTTTCATTCATTTTGATGTTATTTCATATATTATTTTCTAGATTATTTGTTCATTAAACCAAATGGTTTTATTTCCAGGTTCTATTAATTTCTTCTTCCATTTGCGTAATTTTCTGCATGGGTTCCCTTGGAACGTACTTCTTCTTCCGCGACTCTGGCTATGACATGTCCAGCTATGGATGGATTCCAGTTTTCTCGTTGTCCACTGCTGTCTGTACTTTTGCTATGGGAATAGGGCCAATCCCATTCATTCTTCCTTCGGAGATGTTCATGGTGCAGGTTCGTTGAGTTTATTTTTTCATGAATACTGATTTTTATAGTTTCATTTTATTATAGAAATATTTATTTATCATCTAATAAATGAATAAAATAGTAAATGAAACGAGATCACTCCTAATTAGGGCTGCACAACAATGATCCAAATGGATAGGCCATATTATCAGCCATCCAGGTTTGCTCGTTACTAACGCCGAAGGTATGACGGAAATCAAAAACTCTAGAGGTCGCTCTAGAGACAGATACATAATATGGATCAGGTGATCAGTGATATGCGCTTTAGGAGATACCAAGAAATGAAGAGGCTGACGGACAACAGACACATGTTTGTAGAGAGATGGAGTGATTGGTGCAAACCAATCTAAGGATTGTAACCCAGAAGAAATGAATTAATACTATGCTGCGGAATCTTGGTCTTGCACAATGTTTGCTGGCGTCATTGCAAGACCAGACAAATCTGAATATGTATGAAAAAGAGTCACATAAAACATGAATACAAGAGTTATTCAATCTGTTTAAATGACAATTGTTTTATTATTAATTTAACAGATGCCTCTTTCTTCTTTTGTGTGGTATCAGTTCTCCTCTACGAGACGTTGACATCACTCAGAAGAAAGTTGATTTCTCTTCATAGTGATATCCTGGGAAAAATTCTACGATGAAGTTTTATTTTATTTGGGTAATCTACCTAAGAGGGAGGGTCTTGTTTTAAAGCCATTCATTCTCTCATTCTGAAGCACTGAAGAATTAGAAAGCAATCTTGAAATGTGTTAAATACATATATTAAATTAAATGAAGCGATCAAATATTTCAGTAGTAAAAATATAACTTATTCCAAAGTATCCCCTGTTAGAGGAAACCAAAAGTTTTGAAATATTTGTTTGTAAGGAATTTGCTAACTTTTGGCTTATTTAGAATACTTCGTAGTTTTACCGCTAGTCAGCGATTTGTAACAGAAAACCTTAATCATAAAAACGTAGTTGCATTATTTTTACTTTTTTTGTTGTGTACAATTTATTTGCTAAAGAATTAAGGTGACTTGGGTAGATTATCCCATCTTTATTCGCTTATTTTTACAAATATTAATTTGTTTCTTTTAAAATTTTAGGTTCGAGGTTTAGCCGCAAGTCTCGGATTGATCAGCATGTGGATCTGCACCTTCATACTTGCTCAGTTCTTTGGTCCAGCTGTGGCCTTATTTGGCAACCATATTGTCTTTTGGGGATTCGGTTTCGTCGGTTGCATCGCCATCTTCATATGTGTTGCATTCCTGCCTGAAACTAAAGGTGTACCGCTGGACGAGATTGTCAGATTCTTCGGAGGAAAGACGGATGTCACATTGCAAAATAGTGCGGATGAAGAAAATGGAAAATTACTATTAAAAAATGTTGAAATGGATGATAAAACAAAGATAAGTAATGTTAACTGAGGCCCTACTCTCTGTATTCGTTTACCCGAATTAATTGCTCGTTGACGGGTGTACTTTTTCTTACTGCGTATGTGAGTTGTTTCCTTTCTTTTCTCACATTCTTTTACTTCTGGTGCCCTGTCACTCCCGACGTTGGTCATCCTGGTGAATCCCTATCCTGTGCTGCTCGGAATATCTAATCCACTGTTCTAAATCCCGTCCTCTTCCGAATGTTGCAAACTTGGACATCTGTCATCTAACCTTTCAATGCTCGTTTATCACCAGTTCCTATTATTCCCGCTCAAAATATTAGTACAATGATAATCAATTCCAGCCATCTCCCTCCTTTCAGCCCATCGGCAACTCTCTTTCTTGCCTTTTTTAATACTCTTTTATTACCAGTTCCTATTTATCCTGCTAAACATATTGGTATAATGATAAGCAATACCAGTTTTTGTTGTCTCCTTAAAAATAGATCAAAATGTCAGACCCTTTAATGAGAACTGATTATTATTAATATTAACATCGAATATCTTAAATAATCCATCGGATTGCAGTTGAGATGCACATTCCTTGAATGTTTTACGTCTTAAATGTCTGTATTTATTCAGTAAGATAAATAAAAGATAAACATATTTCAGATATGATACAAAAATTATATTCTAATTATTTTTTAATGTATTACTCGATCCCTTTACACAATCTACTTTATTAATTATCTTGCAACAAAGTTGTTGCGGTGTTGTCGACTTCTCGAAATTACAAATTTCTAGTTGGATGCGTAAATTGTAAGTTATTTTATCAAAAATATGTAGAAATACTATTGACATGAAGTAAGAAAGTAAATATATTTAATTTATTTTGGACTGTAAGTTTTAATTTTCATACATAGAACGACATTCTCTGAATGTTTTTTTTCTGCAGGATAGAATTTTTCTATTGGGATAACTTCTGAGGTGGTTCCAAATATATTGAAATGTGACCACAACTTCTAACTGATAATGAAGGTAATCAAAAACCTTGTGCAACAGGTATTAACAGATATTATTTATTAAAAAAAAAAAATTATGCATAACCACATATTTTTAACAGGCTTCCGAAAACCGAGGAGGTTATCAATTCGACGTGAATTTTTATATAATTTTTTGAACAGCTTTAGCGATAGCTTTTTACCATGTTGTCCCATTTCGATGGTTCTTTTTACATTAGAAAGCGGGTATCTTCCGATTTGTTTCGTTTCAATCTGGCCAATATCTGATGATGAAATCCATGACGAAATGATCAAATTGCAAAATCAGCTATTATTCTTTAAGGGGGCGACTGCTGCCAACGTACCTATTTTTCAATTTGATATACCATCATTATTTCATAGCAAATCGTTTTGAAAAAAATAATTTAGATAGTTTGGGTATTAATAAAGAAAAATATATCTTAACTTTTTGATGATCATGTTCTGTATAAATTCTTGTAGAAAAATAATGGCATACCCCGATTTTCGACGTTTATCTTATATTTATATGATAAACCATAAGGCGTAGAGCAATATATATATGTTTTAAATTAAAGGAGACAAAAATATCTGGAAAATATGTCGTGACGTTACATTAATATTTCAGGTTTAGCAAAGAAACCTAAAAAAAAATATATTTCATTCAGCGCCATTGCGAAATAAAAGTTTTATTTAGTTTATTTACTTAACCTGATGCATTTGCAACGTCACAACATATTTTTTCAGATATTTTGTTCTTCTTTAATTTAAAAAAAACATATATTGCTCTATACCATATAGTTTTTTAGAAATTTAATAAAAATGTCAAAAATTGGGGAATGCTTATTATTTTTCTACAAGAATATATTATGCAGAACATAAGTGAAAATATATATTTTTCTTTATTTATATCCAAACTAAGTAAGTTATTTTTTTCAAAATGATTCGCTTTGCAGTAGTGATGCTATATCAATTTGAAAAAATAAGTACGTTGCAGGAGTCGCCACCTTAACACGTAGTCCGAATTCGTTGATTAATTTTTCATTGGAAAGAGATTAGGTTGTGGAGTGGTTCAATTTGAATTAATCCAAGAGATTTGATGATGGGAATCATGAGAAATATGTATGAAAGAGTAAGTAAAGTATGAAAGATAATATTACTTCATACATATGTACATACCATCACGACATATCCCTCGCGGGGTTGGCAGACAGAAACGAGCACCATATTTTCTATCTTGGCATAGATTCATTTTGAAGTCGGTTTTTTATATGAAAGATTATTGATTATTTAGTTTATTTAAATTCTTAGCATATCACAGCGTTTATAATATGTTATAAAGAATGACATGTTATAAAAAATTAACAAATATTTGATTTCATTATTATACTACATACCTATAATATACATGCATAAAGTATTCTAAAAACTTACTTTAAGCTTAGGCACATTAAAACTATAGAAAGAGTGTTTACTAACTAATAAATGCACAGATATTATATTTGTACCAATGTATTGTCACATTTTAATTTTTTTTTTGCAATATTCAATGACAAGTTAATTAAGAGCTATCGATGTCCAGTAAGTTCCATCACAACGAAGACATACACTTCCAGGATGTTTAAGGTGAAGGTAATTTTTGAATTATATTTTAGTGGCACTAATAAGGGAAACTTATTGATAAACAAATTCTTCGTAATTTGAGATCAAAATATGACTTAAAAATATGTTTTTCTTATAGTGAAAATAAAGTCATAATATTATTTGAAAAATATAATACTGAATATATTTTTTATTCTAAAAATACACAATATCCAGTAGGCATTGTTAAAAGCTGAATATAGCAGAGTACATACGCATAAGGAATATCGGTAAGTACATACATTTTGTTGAGTATAGACGTCGTCAAAGTTCTTGATCCTTTTCATCGTGAATGCACACATAACAACCAAACAAAAAAATCTTCGAAAACATTGCAATCTCTCGTACTAGATGGTATGTTTCTTCCTCAAGGCAGTCTAAGACAGAAGTTGCAAAATCCTGTTGAATGCAATATGTATAGCAACTGTGCTATACATATTGCATTCAACAGGAGATTTAATAGGAAAGGAAATTTTATTATGTAAGAAAACATTAGATTTATCATCTTTAGAGAAAACGACTGCCTGTGTTACAGAGGTAGTCTGAGGAAAGCACATGCTTCATTTCTAAACAAGCATGGACAAAATATGATCTCAAAAGAACAAGAGACTCACTCGCCAGTCATATCGGTATTAACGGGACACTAGCTCATAGGA
Source organism: Molanna angustata (assembly GCA_963576475.1). Taxonomy (NCBI): domain Eukaryota; kingdom Metazoa; phylum Arthropoda; class Insecta; order Trichoptera; family Molannidae; genus Molanna; species Molanna angustata. The sequence goes on from OY754979.1 coordinate 34,087,925, forward strand.
AAGCATGCCAGAAGGCTAGGGCTGGAGGCATACCATTACTGCAAAGCATACCAAGACGAATAAGAAACTGTGGTCCACTTCCTCTGTCAATGTCCTACTCTCTCGAGAATTCCTTGGGAAGTTTCTGCTATGATGATATAATGGACATAGCGTCAGCCGATAACGGAGACGTTATAACATTCATTAGCCACTCACGCTGTTTCAGTTGGATAAGTAAGGGTAGGACTTGTGGTATCACAAAGGGCCAATTGGCCTAAGTGTGTTCTCCTTGAGAACTGGCACCCGTAAAAAAATCATCATTATATTATGACGTGCAGTAAGTACCTACCATCACATCAATAATTAGCTTTTGGAGGCATTTTTGAACACATTTAAGGTTTTGGGTTTTCCAGTTCAATATAAATGACACTGACTCTTTAATTAAAGACAATCGTTTGAGTGTCAGATTTTGATTTTAATCTGTGTTCAATTTTTTTTAACATTATCATAATATGATAAAATTATTTTTATATTTTACGCACTTTTCAATCTTTCAAACTTTCAATTGTGACGGCTTCTAATTTGTAGAATTACATTATTATACATGTGTTCATATTCATCATTATAATTTTATATTTTTAGTTTATCCACACTCTCATATTCATCATTATCATTTTATATTTTATATTCATCATTATCATTTTATATTTTTGTTTTATCCACACCCTATTTTTTCGAAATCTATGTTTTTTGTAACCAATGACAACGGTTAAAAATATTGTTGTAACATAAACTATAATATTAATGTGATTTTTAAATAGCTTCATCATTATGATAAACTACACGTTGTTCTGTCAAAAGAACTGGCTTCCGTAGTATAGTGGAAATCTAACAAAAAATATACAATACCAGATTTGATTCTAGAGATAGGGAAAAAATGATTTATAATTAGGTATTCCTTACACGAATCTTGCTCCTCTGCACCGGAAACACTGCTTAGATGAAATAATTAGTCATTCGTCAGTAAAATCGACACTTGCACAGGTTGCAAGGATTGTACATAATTACCAACTCCCATATGTATGACAGTGAGTTTCATTTATATAAAGTCCTCTTTGCGTTTGCTCTGAAGCGGTTTTTTCTTCTCGAAAAACTTTAATATCTCCTCCTGATTCTTTCCCTTGGTCTCGGGAATGAAGAAATAGCAGAAAAAGGAGCCACTGAAGGCGATGATGGAGAATCCCCAGAAGATACCATCAGAGCCGATAACATTGACAATGTCTGAGTAAAATTGAGACTGTGTCAATTGTGTCACCCACATCCAAAATATTAAAATTGTTGTTGCCAAGCCACGAGCCTATAAAAAAAAACAATTTATAAGTGAATAAAACATACAAAATATCTTATTTCACTGTTAATGTGTAAATGATCAAAAACCACCACTGTTTCATAATCATCATCAAAAGTCTCAATCCTATGGATTGGTTTGCAGAAGAAGTCTACATCTCGCTATCCACTTCTCTCTATCCTGTGCAGCCTTTTTCACCTCAACATATGTGGCGCAGTTCATGTCCTCGCACACCTGGGCCAAATATTCCCGTCGGGGGCATAAAACCATAATCAAAACCAGTATAAACAGTTTCAATAAACGTGTTTATGAAGAAGGCAAAGAAAATTATCACTGGCTACAAATCTAGTGACTAAAACATGATATATTTAAGCCACTATGAAGATATACGTGTTAGTAATGGTAACTATCGCATGCTTTAAAAACGGTTTAAAATTTTTTTTTTTTTTGATTTTAAGAACAAACCTGACATGAAAAAACTTTATCGATCATTCAACATGATTAAATGCACTTTTAAAATTATGAACTCATTGAAAATAAGGTTCAAAGAGAATTTTATGCTGAATTTTAAAATTGTGTGACAAACTAGTGAAATGTTAAAAAAATGATGTGTTTTTTAGAAACCCACTAATTTACATATTCAAGAAATTTTATTTGCAATAGGATTTAGGTTTATACGCCCTTAAATAGTTGGTTGACGGATTATTCTCGGTAAAACTCCATATCAGATTATATAGAGTCCTTTTACCCTTTCTTCCAAAAATTCGTTCATTTAATTGTGCGAGTAGTTTTTTTGGAAATATCAAAAAAAATCAAAGATAAAAATGATTTACTTACTTGTACAGTGAAAACTTCGTTGATTACAATGAAAGGTACTGGTCCCACACCAGTGGCATCAATGCAGACTCCGGTACACAGAGCTATGAGAGGAATCCATCCCAATGTAGAGACGTCTTGTCCGTGACTTTGAAAGTAGAAATATGTTCCCATCACAAAGAGAGCTAGACCGAAGACTGACGAAGACGTTATGAATAGAACCTAAAACATTATTTAAGATTTTACAAAAGATATATTATAGTTGATTCAGTAATGAGTAATTTCTTACACAGAACGATCATTTCGGCTGATAAGACCCGTATCGACTGTAACACATAGGAAAAAAAGTTATCCACGCCATAATTATAAGTTCATTTTTGGCTTGTTCATTAGTTCAGTTTTAGGGGTTCAGGAATGACATCTATGCGAAAGCATTGTCACCTCGTGTATAAGGATCGTGGCTTTCGTTGTTTTCCAACCAATTTTTCAATATATGGGGTTAGAAAAAAGTTTAATTGTCATTTGATTCATGACGATGGTGTTCTCAAATTATTTTCAGACGGTGTAAATCTTCAAAATTTGGATTGATAAGGAAACATCAATAAGTAGACACAATTAATATGATAAATATAGGGAACTTCCAGCTATTGGAGCATTTGAGCACGAGACAACTCCTAAAGAGGGTTGCCCAACAAGGATCCAAATGCATCCGAGTCTGCTAGTTACTATCGCCAAAGGAATACACGATGGCAGAGACCAAATAAGTCGCCCTAGAGATAGTTATATGGACCAGATGATCAGTGATATGCGCTGTGGTAGCTAACAAAGAGATGAAGATGCTGGCGGACAACAGAGATATGTGGACTGTGGAGAGATGGAGTGTGCGGTGCAAACCAATACTAGAATTGTGGTCATGAAGAGTAACGTTTTTAGAAATACTATCAAATATATTTTACTGCCCAAAAATATAAATGTAACTGTGTTTCTATAAAATTTGTTGAAATAATAGATTATTTTCTGGGTATTGGCTTTGACTATACAGCATTTGTTTTTGGAATACGTAAGTTATTAGACGTATGTTTTCCAGAATATAACTTAATTATTTTTGTCGTGGATTGAAGCGGTTTGCGCATATAACCAACTAAACAATCTGCGCACTGCACGTAACGTATTCAAGAATTTTATCGCTTTCTATATGATGTGGTTGCAATATATCACTTTGAATATGCCCGAAAATTTTCAATTATACTAATAAAACAAAAAATACGTTGACTAAGTATAAAAATGAAATGATACCTTTCTTCCGACCCTTTCTACCAAGAGTGTTGAAGCATAAGCTCCAATAAACTGCAGAGAGGACAGGACTATAGCAGACACATTTGGTGAGAGCGAACTACCAGCTGCTTGGAATATTTCGCTAGCAAAGCTGAGGATGGCGTAAATACCAACGTATCCCTGAATTCCAATCAACACGAAGCACGTGGCGAAAGCCTTCAGGGTCACGTGAGATGTCACTAGAATGAGAAAACAATGAATTAGACCAGAATTTGCAAATATTCAATGGACAATCAAAATCTGAAGAAAACGATAAATAATATTTCACCACCGAATACCAAGCCCTGAGACAGTCTTTGATAAACCGATATTGGTGAATATATTTGATAAATTAACAGTGAAAATATTGTTATCATCGCGGAAGTTCACCAAGAATTCTACCTACTAATTCAGTCAAGCGAATATTTATTGTTCAATTGTATTATTTACCAATTTCCTTAAATGTTGCCTTTCCTGTAGTCGACTCCAGGAGCGCTTCTTCTTTCAGTAGTGCCAGAGCATTTTGAGAGATAGTATCATCTTGTGGTATATTCCTCAGCCAAGAAATGGATTTAAGCGCTTCCTGATCAACATAAATAGAAAGGTATTCAATAAATTATATATCCATAGATGAAACCATAGACTAATAACCCTTCATTGACTGGTTTACGTTAATTTTTTAGTATCAAGACCAAGACCTCCACTTGGTGCATTTACTTATTAAAAGAAAGTGATCTATATAAATAAAATAAGAACTGCTGATGAACCGATTTGGCTATATTTTTTTGGCAAATTTTCTTAATAGTCCGAATGAATGTAAACCAAAATTTTAAAAATAGCTGGAAAAATTCGGAAGAATGAAAGTGGTTTTTGTATGGGATATTTGCTAGTTTAGTAGGCAAATGTAGGTGACAGCCGTTTTTAAAATTGTGAATCAAGCCAATTCAAATCAAGTCAATTGTGAATCAACACAAGGAGAGGGACTGAAGGGTCTGAATGGACTGAAGGGGCTGAAGGGACTGAAAGGATTAAAGGGATTGAAAAGACGGGAAGGAATGAAGCGACGGGAATGACTGAAGAGACATTTCAACGCATGTCGGGTACCAGTTAGTGTTTCAATAAAAACAAAAAGATTATAAGTTAATAAATATCATAAATCTTTTTGGGTTTTTGGATGCGTGTTATATAAATACTTAACATATTACATGTAAATTGCCAGAAAAGAAAAATAATAATAAAATTAAAAAAAAACGAGTTCAAATATTTGGTTAAGAATACACATACCAAATATTTCCGCTGTTTGACCAGAAATATCGGCGTCTCCGGCATGAAGTAATATGCTATCAGGTAGACTATCGGAACCATCAGATGAACCCAGAGGACTGCTCTGTACGGAAGGAATGCACCAATTGTGTAGGCAAAGACCAGCCCTCCGTTCATGGCCAAGATGGCGATGGAAGCAAGAGCTCCTCTCAGCCTATTGGTTCCGATCTCAACACAATACTGAGGAGCCAGCAGAAGACTTCCACCCCCGCTGAGACCAGCTATTGTGCGAGCGATGATGAGACCCGCGAAGGATGCTGTCCACAATTTGAGGACCCAGCAAATCTAAAAAAAGAGACTTTCTTTTAATTTATGTCTTTTGCTACACTACAGAGGATATAAAATTGCATTCAATTAGTACGTCATATACTTGATGCCCAAAAATGTCATAATATTAAACTACGAGTACCTGTACACATTCAACATAATTGTCAAATGTTAAAATTTATTTAAAATATAGGCTTGGAACTATCCAATATAATACAGAAAACTACATCTCAAATGCACAATTGTTTTATTTCTCATAGAGTCCATTAAGATGAAAAATAATAGAGAAAACTACTGATATCGCAGAGGTCAAAATTTGACAGTCATTCATTAAATTTTTAAGTTTGAGAAGTTATCAGACCAGTGGGGCAAGTCCCGTCAAACGGTGGAACCGATACCCTCGTGATTACCCATGATATGTGGAGTTCTATAATATCTTAAAATACTATTCAACTCCATAAGATAATTATATCCATGACATGGGTTATCATGAGGGTTTTGATTTCACCGTTTGACGGGACTTGCCCCCTTGATCAGTGATAAAAAACATCATATGTTTGTGTTTGTATCAGGGGATACAAAGTTTTCTTTTCACATCGCATATTGCAAAATTAAATTGTTTAAGTACCATTTATATTGTTTAAGTACCATTTTAATGAAATTGTTTAAGTACCATTTTATTGAAATTGTTTAAGTACATTTATATTGTTTAAGTACCATTTTATTAAAATTGTTAAGTACCATTTATATTGTTTAAGTACCATTTTATTGAAATTGTTTAAGTACCATTTATATTATTTAAGTACCATTTTATTGAAATTGTTTAAGTACCATTTATACTAACCATATTTGAATTATAAATTAGCTATAAACCACTTGTTTTTTGTGTCACTTCGCGACATATTTCGGAAGCATGTTGAGAAGTGACTCAAAAAACAAGTGTTTTATAGCTAATTTATAATTCAAATATGGTTAATATTAACTACCACAAAATATCTGCCGAATCATTAAATGATACCATTTATATTGTTTAAATACCATTTTATTGAAATTGTTTAAGTACCATTTATATTGTTTCACGGTAGATTATTTAGGTACCTAATTTTCTTTTTGCGTTTTTATCATCAGTTCCAATGACTTTTCAAATTAAAAATTTAACTAATATCGACATCTGAATGATCACAAGTATCGATTATTATACATGTTTTTATGATAAGAAAAACTTACAATATAAGGTAGTGCCGTCGCAAGTCCTGCCAATCGTCTTCCCATTCTCTGAGCCATGAGACCAAACAGCAGTGTCCCAACGAGAGCCCCCGCGCAGTAGAGGGAGGCCAGTGCTGCAGTCTGGGGAAGATTGAGGGGAGGTTGGACAGGAGATGTGGAAGACTGGAGAAGAGCGATGGATGGGGACACCCAGCCCAAGGCACAACCGTAACAAAATGTACTGAGACTGGCTGAAAATAAAACAAAACGGCTTTATAATTATCAAGTATTTATATATTTCCTTTTAGTGATACAAGATCCCTCAGAGGGTACTTGAGATCAATGGTTGGCCCTACAAAACATAAAATAAATATAAAGTCACAAAGGATAATGAAAATAAATATATGTAATTTTAAGTTCTATTTAATTTAGTTCGCAGAAGCGACTCCCATTCACCGGTATCGCTCAGTGCCGAGCATCGTCAGAATGGTGAACAAGTAATTAAGACCATCAATACATGGTCAGTAAAATTACGCGTACATAGGTCCTAAAATATTTAACCTCTTTAAAACTGACTTTCCACTTATAAGAACCTACTCACATATCAAATTGAAAGTTATAGCAAACAACTGGTTAATTACCAAAGACTGAATCTAGTGTAGAGTCGAGTTATTCAGAGCTTTTAAAAGACCATCAAGTGAAATTTGTAGGAGTTCTGGTCGCAAATTAATTTAACTGTAAAACAGGTTTGTATTAAATTGAGTAGGATATTCAATTTCTCTTCATTGCTCTTTTGCGACCTCTTATGATTTACCACTTACCCCCACTTTCACCAAGGTTCCTAAGCGCTAAAATCATTTTTTTGATGCGCTTAGCGTAAAATTTCATTTCACCAAACAATCTTACTACCGTTAAGTGACGCCGGCGACTCAACTCTTAAGTGACGGTCTATTGTGGATCAAGTAATTCATCAACGTATTTTGTAATAATTTTTTTTTTTACATTTTAGCACTTGTTATATTTTATATTTGATTTCTATATTATCCAGATATTATATTATTATCACAAAAGACTGGGTTTGTGAAAATAATAGTTGAATTAGCCAATGAAATATACAGGAGCGCTTACCCAGGGCGAAATGAACAAAAGAATTTTGGTATTCATGATGTCAAAACATTGCTTTTTGTATTTATTAAATAAAATTGTATTTCATTTAAAACAGCAAAATCGATGTCAACGAAAACAATAATGGCGATATGTACAATAACACAGGTAGCAAGGGTAGAATAGCAGGTATGTGATGTTTGTAAACATGGTATCATGTATACAGCGCTCGCAGCCATTCACGACACTAATGTAAATATACCTACTGATGAGATCAAAGTAATACTTTTTTTCAAACAATTTCAAAAACTTGTAATAATTGTGAACTACATACTGAATAATATTTGATTGTTATTTTAATAAAGGAAACAAGATAAATTATGTGTTCTTGATTTTTAAATATTTCTATATAATTTAACTTGAGTTCGTATTCCTGTACACCGGAAATTTAAGGAGAGTTGAGCCTAGGGCTCAATTAAGAATGTTGGTTTTTAGTTGGTGAAATACAAATACACTGAGTGATGCATTCAAGGATTTGAGCTCCGAGCAGGTAGTTAGTTGATGATCCATTTGATGTTCCTTGGTGAACACGGCCATTAGTGCTTTTCCAGTTTTTGGCTATCATCCCAACAGCTGGTTGATTTCTTGGATTAACTGGAAACTTCGTTGGCTTAAATGAGAATCTACAAGTACAGAATGGGAAGTATTCGAAACTCTTCTTGTAGGTACAGAAGAGGAAACAAATGGAATAAAAATGTACACTTATCCTTACCAATACATGTTGCTATATATTGATGACTAACACTTTCATTCGCGCGAACGTCACATAAATCTTTGGCAATATCTTTTTCCATTATTTTTATATCCAACCTGAAATTAACATCACAAAATTGAAATCAATTAATTATTCACTGCATTTTTTACCTATGACCACAATACATAGTTTCCAATAATATTTAGCACGAATAAGTGAAATTCGAAAACTAGTAGTAAAAATTTAATATTGATTTGGATAAACAAAAAAAAAAATCGAAGATAAATAGATAAAACAACGATTTGCTTATGACAGGACCGGGAGTGAAATTATTTTGCCCGCTATATATTTAGTTAAATTTTAATTGTGAGATCTCCGTTTTATTTAAACTTGTGATACTTGAAAACTTGTGTTTATTTTTTTAAATTGTTTTAAACGAATATTTTTTTAATTGCATATACGCAAACATTGGATTTTTTTTTCTCTGTCGAGAGTCAAATGATATTTTTATTGACAAACTTTTTGACATCTCAATAGAGACGAAGTTGGGTTATTATAGAAGAACCAGGAACTCATTTCTGGCTCAGTTTTGGGGTGACATCTGTTCGAGATACCGTCACCTCATTTATAAGGACTGTTGTTTTCGTTATTTACAAATAAACTAATTTCTCAATAGATGGGGTTACAAAAAGATTACTTCATATATGGCAATAGTATAATTTCTAATTTTTAGACGAATTGTTACACATTATTCAAATATATATAGAACTTTCAAAAATTACATTGATAAGGGAACTCAACAAGAAGGCATAATAAATTGGTGAACGTTGTGCAAGCGCATAAAGTGATCACGTAAACCAGCTGATGACAGGTCGTAAGCCCTGTAGATGCCTTGAGTTCCTGGTTCTTCTATAATATCCCAACTTCGTCTCTATTGAGATGTTAAAAAGATTGTCAATAAAATTTTTGTTATAATTGTCACTGCAATACCTAAACTGCATAGGATATAGGTACTGTACACCTGTAATTCTAGGACTCATATTCTTACATACTCAAATTTACTCATTTCAAATTGTATACTTTATATTGATAAAATGAGAAATTCTAGGATCATGGTCAAAGCGTACCCCGATAGAAACGGGACAAAAGCGCTAAGGGTATAGAAGAAAATATTGAGAAATGAAACTTTTACCTTGGATTAAGAGCCTGCAAAGGAATTTGCGACTCGTCCTCGTTGGGAATCGAACCTCTTGTCATGGTTCTGTTTGCTTATTTCACAGTTACACTTATTAAAATAGTTCAGTTATCTAAAATGAAAATTGATAATGAGATACAAAAATATATTAATACAATATAATATCATACATTAACAAGTCCAAAAAACGGCTTTTTGTTCTGTGAGGTAAATGATATCGTTAGTATAGTGTGATTTAAGAGACACTTAAAATCATCAATAGGATTTGTTTTTTTTTTTAAAATATGTTTTCAACTAATTTGCCTTCTAAGTTACTTTCAATCAAAAACGTATTTTTAATGACGACATTAAAATTAGTTTTTGTTATTATAAATTTTTAATTAGGTATAATAACATAAAAAACTCGTTTGAATCATAATTCCTGTAATAACTTAGTAGCACATTTTATCCGATTTTATGTTAAAACAATTCACTTATACAATCAGGGAGCACAATATACTTTTAAGTCCACAGTTCACGTTACCAGTCCAACTTATATTATTAAACCACGGATGATTTATTTACACTTATTCATGGTTTAAATCAAAGTGGGTTCCTATTAAATCAATTTCGAATTGATACTGAGTAGGTATAACCTCAAGTTTTATTAATTTATTACAATCATTTTTGTTTTAATCACGACATTATTGTATTTGAACGGTTTCAAAGCGACTGCTTCTTTTCATTTCATTACAATTCACTTAGTATTAATCATATTTCATGTTGAAGTGAATAAGAAATACATGTTATGTCAGTTCAACTAACATTGCTAAGAGATTAGTAGTACGAAGCAAATCGACCAATTTGGTCTGGATCATATTACAGCATACATACTTAGTTAAACATCTAATTATATAGTACCTAATGCATTCGTTGTTAATAAATACGTTAACAAACACAATTCAAGACATAACATAGCAAAACCGAGACAGATGTTGTCAATCTTTTAGGAGCGCCACAATATTGATTACGATAGTATACCTATACAATTTATAAGTATTTAATGGATTGAAGAAAACAGTATCCACTAGGTACTTATGTACATTATGCAAATGTTAATTATGTCAATACGAATTAAATTGAACTCTTGGTTAAGGCATTGCAGAACAGCTTCCCTAAACAACGTGTCATTTAGCTCAAGAAAAGAAACAAGAAAAGAATCAAGAAAAGATAACTCAATGTATGTTTAGATATGCTTCCTCAAAGTACTGGAATGAGTTGCCGCAGAACATACGTGCGATGAACTCTTTGCAGAGTTTTAAGAAACACTGCAAGATATGGTTATTGAACCAACAAGGGTGCCAGCAGTGAAAAAAGAGAAGGAAGAAATACATTTTATTTTTAATTACTATTAAATTTTTATAGGTTATGACATGTGGTCTGTCCTCAATGTATTGTGTTGTCCCAAGGCTTTGCTGAAAACCAGCAGTGCTCCAGGGATATGTACGTGGTAGTGCGCAGCTGAGCCTTTTTGTTTTCAATTGTAGTTCAAAATTGTATATATATATTCTTTTTTTTGTTTGGTGTAACATTAATGGCAACAAATAAATGGTTTATTTATTTATTTATTATTTATTATGTAAGTGAAAGTTGTCACGTGACTGTCAACTGTCACTTCCATACATTAATTATGTTTTCTCGTTTCTTTTCTTGAGCTAAATGACACGTTGTCTAGGGGGACAGTCCCCCTAGACAAAATGTCATTTAGCTCAAGAAAAGATAACTATGTGTGTCACGTGATATGCAACTTTCACTTCCATACATTGAGTTTCTTTTCTTGTGCTACAATGACAGGGGGACTGGGCTCCTAGGTAAGTCTCGCAAAACCAAACGTTTCTGTCAAGATAAAAGTCTGTTTTTTACTCCTCACTAACCCATGGAGTTATGTGTTTAGTGGGGAGTTGTGATTTCACAATTTTTAAGACTATTTTTTTATTGCAGATTATCAACTAGAATCTTACTGAGATTGTATTCTGAAAGTTTCATCACCAAGTATCTAAAGTACTCAATCGATTATTTTCAAATTTTGCTAATTTGTGCAAATTTGTGTATCTGATACTCAGACTTCATTAGATTTTAAAGGATATCTGAATAGTACTGCTCAATTTTTATAACTGTCAAATATTTAAGTGACCCCAAGCTCAGAAGACTCGAAAATCGTTGTTTTTATTTTCAAATTGGTAAAAAAGCACGTCACTATCATAAAATGGCATTGAAGAATTATCAAGTTTTCATAATAAAATATATAAATCAAAAATAATTTAACTACCTCTTTCATGATACCTAAATACAAAATTTGAATATTTTGTGGAGTGACTTGTTAAGTGAGGAATTTAGCGTTGGACACAAACCACTCGTTTTAATCTTAATTAGTTTTTGCACATGTTTTTACTCTCCACACTATGTAATAGTAGAGAGTCATGATTTCACAATTTTTAAGCGTTTTTTTACATCAATTTCTCAACGGGTATCATGTAGAGCAGCGGTTCCCAATGTTATTTGGCCATGGAACCCTAAATGATCATACTTTTTTGGCGGAACCCTAGATCTGGCTATTTTGATAACTAAATAAAGTGTTTACCTTGTATGTACATAGTTTGAATATTTTCATGTTAGACTGTATCAATAAATCAAAACTGCTGCGCAGCGAAAAATTTTTAAGATTTTAATGTTTGCACCAGTAAACCAAAAAAGAAAAATGCCGCGTAGCGAGAAAATTTCAGTCCTGTTGTGTTTGTATCAATAAATCAAAACGAAAATTGCCGCACAGCGATAAAATTTTAGACTTGTAATGTTTGTCCCAAGAAATTAAAACTAAAATTGACGCACAGTGAGAAATTTTTTATTTTATCGTGTTAAATATTACCTGAAATTTTCTCACTGCGCGGCTATTTTCGTTATAATTTGTTGAGTCAGTCTTGTTGTGTTTGTATAAATAAATCAGATGAGTCATGAGTGTGCTGTGCTGTGTGCTGTGAAATGCACCGCTCGTCTCCACGTCCCGCACCGCCCGCACTTTTTATCGGGTAGACGCGACGGCGCGCGGTAACAAGTCTTCCACGAAAGTTTTATGTTTTATTTTGATATTATTGTAAGCTTTTAATAGATTGATGTATGGATTGGATATTTTTTGTAATGTAAGATTTATCTGTATCTATACTTAATTCATGTATTGTTAGCTTCAATTCGAATAAATAAAAAATAAAATTTCTCTCGGAAAGACCGCGGAACCCCTGTGACCCTTCCACGGAACCCCAGGTTTCCGCGGACCACCATTTAGGAAACGCTGATGTAGAGAGTGCACACTGTGAGTTTCGTGATGATGTGTTTGTATGTATGGCGTACGGCTTACGACATATGGCGTACGGATTATCCTTTTTGTTTCCTCTTTACAGCCTAAACTATAAGTCCGATTGACTTCATATTAACATCATATGTGTAAAGTGCATAGACCTAGAGCTGATTAGTTTTCCATAGATATTCGTTAATTTCTTCTCTATGATTTCATCTGTCCAAATTTTCAAAATGCTCTCACGGTTTGGAAAATCGAGGAATTACTGTTTGAAATTGTGATACAATAAAATACACTAATCAAAAATGCATTCAAGGATATCGAAATTTAAAGAAAAATATCTATGTTCTTCCATATCAATGTGAAATAAATTTCATATTTGTATGAAAAATGTATATAACAGAAGTAAACTAGCTTCTGTATGGGAAAATTGAGTAGATAATCAACTTCTTATTGATATTGTATGTGTCTCTATAGACAAGTGTATTTTTTACTCTCCACTTCTATCTTCCTCAAGGAGTAGGCATGAGAACCGAACACCCCATTCTTCTATCTTGACACATATGTACATCGCCTCATCAACATTGATACACTGTCTCATACATGCTCATCTTGCTGGTAATGCAATTTTACTTAAAATTACTCAACAGATATCATGTATAAAATGCATACAATGATTTCCGTGACAATGTTTTTGTGTGTATGGTGTATTGCGAAAACTTTTGTCCTCTGGGAATCTCATATCTGTTTAAGAATCTGATAGAATGTACTTCATAAAAATGCATTTAGAGATTGTCAACCTTTCAAGAAGAAAAATGAACAATTACTTTGGTTTGGAGAGTTTAGTGTTGGCCACAACCCACTCGTTTAAATTTATTTTACTAATGAATAAAAAATTTCAAAAATAATCATGTTTTATTTAACTACCTTCAAGTTTAATGTAAATTTTACTTTATTTGAACAAGCAAGCGTATTGATTATTTGTAAACATTAATACTGTTGATAAGTGAAATCGATAAATATAGATTTTGCGAATCTTTGTTTGAGGTGCATTGAGTTTGCATTTGTGACGTCAAAATTCAATTCAGGTTTAGTGTTTCACCTTGATTTGAACACTACAGAACAGTATTGAGATAATCATTTATCCAGATATGAAATGTGCAAATGTGTTATCACAAAAACCAGCCAAAGAAAAGCCGTAAATATGCATTATATTTATTTTTTTTATTTCATGTACAATGATGTTTTCAGTGGCAGTTTCTCCCAACTAAACAAAGCAACGTGAGGCCATAAATAGTGCAGTAGTAGGTACCTATTAGACTTTATATAAAAATCACAAATAGAAAGACAAACACGTTAAATTTAAAATCACAGCGACAAAGAAAGGAGAGACATAGAGATTGTGGGAGAATAGAGATGATGGTAAGAGTTATTAGAGTGATAAAACAACTTTAATCTTTTTATAAAATGATAAATCGATTGATAGTCGTAATATCATCACTTAAGATGTACCATAGTCTTGCAGATTGTAGGTACTTGAAAAGAGGAACTGAGAAATTCAGTAGAAAGAATTGGAATAGTTTGTGTAATTCAGGAGAATGAATGGGAATAGTTTGTGTAATTCAGTAGAATGAATGGGAATAGTTTGTGTAATTCAGTAAAATGATTCGGAATAGTTTGTGTAATTCAGTAGAATGAATGGGAATAGATTGTGTAAATCAGTAGAATGAATGGGAATAGATTGTATAATTCAGTAGAATGAATGGGAATAGTTTGCGTAATTCAGTAGAATAAATGGGAATAGTTTGTGTAATCCAGTAGAATGAATGGGAGTAGTTTGTGTAATTCAGTAGAATGAATGGGAATAGTTTGTGTAATTCAGTAGAATGATTCGGAATAGTTTGTGTAATTCAGTATAATGAATGGGAATAGATTGTGTAAATCAGTAGAATGAATGGGAATAGATTGTATAATTCAGTAGAATGAATGGGAATAGTTTTCGTAATTCAGTAGAATAAATGGGAATAGTTTGTGTAATCCAGTAGAATTAATGGGAATAGTTTGTGTAATTCAGTAGAATGAATGGGAATAGTTTGTGTGGTACTACCAGCAGATCTAAGGGGCAGACCGTGATTTGACAAGAAAATAACACTTTTCTCAAGATAATGTAATGAATTAGTATTACAATTATATTATATTTAGGTGCAGTACATAGTGAAAGTAAATTAATGTTATGACGTTGACATATTTTGATGATCATATAATAGTTTGTTTCTTATTTGTCTTTGGGTACTTAGATAAAAATATTTATGAAAATCTCTATATTGTTTCACTGTGGATTATGTAAAAAACTTCATTGTCCCCTTTTCAAGGAGAGAATTAATGCATTGTGGCAATTTTTTCCAACTAACCAGTCTTTCTATTCCAGAGTAGTAATAATTGCGTGTACCAAAATTATTTCAACTTAATTTCTCATTTGATGAAAATAATTTCAAACAAATTTCTCATTTGCTGAAAATTATTTCAAATTAATTTCTCACTTACTAAAAATAATTTCACAATATCTCATTTGCTGAAAATAAATTCAAACAAATTTCTCATTTACTGAAAATAATTTCAAATAAATTTCTCATTTACTGAAAATAATTTCAAATAAATTTCTCATTTGCTGAAAATAATTACACATAAATTTCTCATTTGCTGAAAATAATTTCACATAAATTTCTCATTTGCTTAAAATAATTTCAAACAAATTTCTCATTAGCTGAAAATCATTTCACATAAATTTCTCATTTGCTGAAAATAATTTCAAATAAATTTCTCATTTGCTGAAAATAATTTCAAATAAATTTCTCATTTGCTGAAAATAATTTCACATAAATTTCTCATTTGCTGAAAATAATTTCAAATAAACTTTTCATTTGTTGAACATCGAACACAGGATGCCACCACAGACGCTACAGAAGACACTATGCTGCGGCAGTCGACAAATTAAAAAATATATAAATGTCAACTATATATAAATGGTATTGTAAATACCACCAGGACATGACCTCGTCGGAAAACGACATAAGAGAGATGGAGGGTTGCTGGATCTCATCTTCCCAAGAATTACTTTCTGAAGAAAACACAAATAATTCACGATCCACACAGAGAAGCTGAAGAAAAATACTATACCTAAGTTCGCCTCTGTTGTTCAAAAGAAATTCCAATTTACTCTAAGTTTGGTGATGCCCCGCACTTTAATGTGAATGAGCCTGTTCTACATATGTAGTACCCAAATACATACACCGCAACGTTTTTACATGTCGTATTTAATCCGTTGCAAATATTCCTTATCGATCGAATGTGGATTACAGACTTGTTTCATTTTATCTGTTTAAGTCACATATGAAATGTCACTCAATTTATGAATTGATTAGGTAGATACATAAAATAAAAACATATTATTTTTATCAAATTATGTAATGAATTATGTAATGTCATTACTAGAATGAAAGTGAACACATTTTTATTTATTTATTTATTTATTTATTTATTTATTTATATATATAGAAATAAAAATTTACAATAGGTAGGTACTTATAAAAGCATACACAAAAAATATTTTATTCATATTACCCCCCAAAAAGAGCTTATGCTCGTGGTTTGGGGGGAATTCCTATATAAACTAAAAATTATTCTTCATTATCATAATTCATCAAAAATTAATAATGTACACAATATCAAAGAAAAATAAAGAACAGAAAAAAACATGCAATTAAAATACAGAACAGAAAAAAACATGCAATTAAAATACATTAAATATTAAACAATTCCATTAAGAAGTTATAAAATAAAGAGAGACTTAACAGCATTTTTATAGCTTTCAAAATCAGTTGTATTTAATTTACCGGTCAGCTCATTAAACCATTTAACACCTTGGTATGTATAATGGAGCTGGCCGGTAGTCGTTTTTAATAATGGTATATCAAGGTTTGTCTTTCTTCTTGGATGTTTTCTTGAATTAGAGGT
The DNA here is from genome assembly GCA_963576475.1 of Molanna angustata. Lineage (NCBI taxonomy): Eukaryota > Metazoa > Arthropoda > Insecta > Trichoptera > Molannidae > Molanna > Molanna angustata. The sequence continues at coordinate 34,104,576 of OY754979.1, forward strand.
TGGATATAAATTTCTTGTGAAATGATCTTTAAATATCTGGTAAAGAGAGGCTCTTTTAAAAAGTGAATTTATGTTGAGAACATAAAAATCCTGATAAAGTTGGTTTGTTGGATAATCAAAAGGTTTCTTAAGGATGATTTTAACAATGGTGTTTTGGACTATTTGTAAAGGCTTTAAATTAGTTTTGAATGCTGCACCCCATACTATAATCCCATATTGTAATATAGATTGTGCAAATGCAAAATAAACCTGTTTTAATGATTTTAATGGAATTATTCGACGTAATTTAATGAATACATAATATAATTTTCTTATTCTAATGACTATTAAATTTATTTGTTCTTTCCATTTAATGTTGCTGTCGATCATGATACCAAGATATTTTATACTTTTCGTGCGGTTTAATTCAGTGCATTTATTCTGGCAAATCTCATGACTTTCATGATGATGAATTTTCAGGAACAGGTTATTAGGAGCATCTCCAACGACAACATTGAGATGGTTTGGTCACATGTGGAGAATGAACGAGGAGCGCCTGACGAAGAAAATATACAGAGCGGAAAGGAATGGAATGAGAGGTCGGGGACGCCCAAGAAAGGGATGGCACGACCATGTGAACGAAATTTTGAAAGACGGAAATGTTAGAAGTGTGAGCAATAGACGAACATGTATAAGACGATGCATGAATGTGGACGAGGCGAGAGATGCATGCCAGGATAGAAAAATGTGGCGTTCGGTTCTCTCTGCCTACCCTGCAAGGGACATGGCGTGATGGTATGTATGTATGTATGTATGTTTTTTTTCAGTACTTCGAGTTGGTACATGAACCAAGCTATCAACAATGTATGAACCACCTCACAAACAGGTAAAAAAGACAAAAATAAAACCAATGTTTGTATTTTAACACTAGTTACTTCTTTAATTGCTTTCTTTTATTTATTTTAACTGTTAACTCTATTTTCATTTAATAAATACGAAAATATCATGTCATACTCAACAATCAATGGCGTGACGGTATGTATGTATGTATGTATGTATGTAAATTATGTAATAGTTGGAAGATTCTTGCAGCTAGACCAGATTGTGTTTCATTAAACGTGGATTTGACCAATAGTAATTAAAAATAATAAATACGTTTCTCACGTTACTATTGTTTAAAATCGGTAATCAAAAAGTAAAGCGCATAACTCACTTAATTCTAACCTCAATTTAGTTGTATCTATGATGAAACCATCTATAATTTATACTATAACTGTGAAGGATCGAACATATATAGTATTTATGTTGTATATTTCTTCAATAATTAATATATTTATATCAGTTTTTCGATATCCATTTTTATTTTAAGTAAACGAGACAGAGAGTAGTCAAGACTTATTCGCTTGTAGGTATGCAGAGGGATTCTGTTATTGTATTATCTTTTTCACACAGCTATAACATAATATAAGTTCGTCTCTTTCGCAGTCATTATTTGGTAGATAGATAATTTTGATGTGATTGCACACTGGAGTAAAAGATAAAATATGTCTGCAGTATGTGTCTATTATTGTATGATCTCTTTCACACTCAATGTATTCTATCGTGTGTACTCTCTCTTGGTGATATTGTAAGAATTCGTTAAAATTTACCAATTTTGTAGAGCGTCGATTTTTGTACGACTAAGTATGCATGGCATAAACGATTATGTAATGTATGTAGGTTATACATACCTACTATGTCAAATCCAAGAATGCAAGACCAATAAATATATTCATAAATTCCTTATTCATCATTCATTTTTTTATTTATGTATTTGTTTTTATATCAATTTATTACGCACTCGAATACAAGTTGCCACATTCTGGAACACCATGATTTATTTATTTATTTTATTTCATTTAATTCTGGAAACATCATTTATAATACACATTTTTGTGAGAAAATACAGTACATAAATTATTTTTACTCCTCATTATCCCAACGGGATAAAGTGGGGAGTTTTCGCATTTTTAAGGTTGTTTTTATTGCAGATCATCAACTAGTATCATGCTGAGATTGTATTCTGAAAGTTTCATCACAATTTATCTGTGTGCTGTATACTATGTGCTATGTGCTGTGTGCTGTATATGTACGGCGTGTTCATTTTAATTTATCGATTTTAGAATAAAGTACTCATTCAATTCATTTCAAATTTTGCAAATTCGTATATCTAATACTCGCTTAGGCCTCATTAGATTTTGAAGGATATCTGATCAGTGCTTATTACTTTTTTAACTGTCAACTATTTCAAAATGACCCCAAGCTCTGGAAACTTTGATATTTTTATTTTCGAATTGCTAAAAAGACACATCACTTTCATAAAACGAAAATTCTTCAATAAAACAATACCTACTTATATTTATTAAAATTATTTGATTTTGTGCACTGTTTTTTTTTCCTTTCCCAAAAAGCATATAATGCTTGTGCTGAGAAAAAGTTTACGTTTTCAAGTTTTCGTTAAATAATATTTAAATCAAAAATAATTTTAAATTTCCCAAAAAAAATTTTAATACTCTGTGGAATGACCTGGTTATGAGGATTATAGCGTTGAACACAAACAAAACTTTTATATAGGTATTACATGCTATGTTGAATTTTAAAATTATAATATTTAATAACTAAGAATATATAAACTTACTAGCGGACCCGACAGACGTTGTCCTCTCTCTCTCTCTCTCTCTCTCTCTCTCTCTCTAAAGCAAATGTATTAGAATTATTATATTGACTAATAAATTCACAAAAAAAATACGAAACACAGAATCCCCTAATAATTGATTCTATTATTTGAGTTGGATATTTAGAGGTTTGGAGAAAGACTGTTCAAAGAATAATCTTGGTTCATATTGAATTTTGTCCAGTTATCATTTAAAAAAATTAGAAATGCCATAAGATTATCTGTATGTCTTTCAAACAAAATGTATATTTATAACCTTATTTTATAGTAAAATATATATTTATAACCTCACTTTACATTACGGATGTTTATAAAATTCGGCTATCAAGAACAGAATATATCACAATATAATAATATTACACGATAATATAATGATAATATACATAAAACTAAATAATTTAATATAATATTCATAAATTAATTTAAATATTTAAACGTAAATATTACGAAACATTACATTGAGATAACTTTGATATACCTATCGTCATAATACCACTTAATAAAACAGAATATACTTGTAAAAAAACTATATAGCTTTATACAATAATAATAAGAAAATATACAAATGACTTAATAATTTCATAAGATATTAAAAATATGAAAACAAAAACATCAAGTTTTAATGACATAACCAACATTGCATAATATTATGACATATTGGAAACCAATGTTCCCACTATTCAAAATGCGTATTCCGAAAATATTTATAACGATTCCCATTTTTATTATTCTTTTATTAAATTCCTTTTTGTGAATCTAATCCATTCAGGGACTCACATAAATACACACAAAAAGTTTCATCAAAATCGGTTCAGCCGTTTAGGAGGAGTTCAGTGACATACACACGTACGGAAGAATTATATATACAAAGATGTATGTAGGTTATTGCTTCGGAACACACTTTGTCTAGTGGAGCAGTTATCCAAAAATAAAATTAATACATACATACCATCACGCCATATCCCTTACGGGGTAAGCAGAGAGAACCGAGCGCCATACTTCTCTATTTTTGCACACATTTCTGGCTTCCTTTACATCCATGCATTGTCTCATACATGCTCGTCGATTGTTCAAACTTTTTATGTTTCCTTCTTTCAAAATATCATTCACATGATCATGCCATCCCTTTCTGGGGCGACCTCTGCTATTCACTCCATCTCTTGCACCCATTTATATTTTTTTGGTCAGTCGTTCATCGTTCATTCTTTCTATATGTCCAAACCACCTTAAAGCATTCACTTTAATTTTACATATAATATCCTTCTTTAACTTGCATTCTCTCCTTATGTCCTCATTTTTTATTCTTCATATATCGTTCTATTACATACTCTTCTTAGTGATCTCATTTCTACAGCATTTATTCTACTTTCATGTGTTCTTTGCCAGGTCCATGTTTCACTAGCATACGTCAAAGAAGGCACCACAATTGCATTGTGTACGCAATTTTGGCTTCCTTTGTGATGCTTGGATCGGCCATTACTGGTCAAAGTGCTCCGTTTATTCTATTCCCTGCCATAACTCTTCTTTCAATATCTTTATCGGGTCTTCCATTCCGTTCAAACATACTCCCCAAATATAAATATTCCTCAACTTGTTCTAGCCATTCGTTCTCTACTTTTATCATACATACAGTTATACTTTCAGTCTTTCAAATACCAATATCTTAGATTTACTAACATTCATTCTCAGCCCATTTTGCAGACATCCATCATACACTTTATTCGCTAAAATTAATAAAGATCCATAATACGTTTATAAAATCAAATAAATAATAAACCTATCCATTTTACAAATGCAGAATGAAAACACAGAAAAAAAGTGTGCCTTCACCGGAAATCGACAACTGGGACTTACGGCAAAGGAGCCAGAATCTAACTGACAACAGGCGACAACAAATAAAAAAAGGTTGTTATAATATAATCATTTTCGTATATATAAATTTTGTGTCAAAATAATTATAATGGATCTACTCAGTTGCAATTAAATACAATTTTTTGATATACAAACAAGAAACTTAATACGGATCTTGTATGAATAATCTCACAGTTATTTCATAGATGGCAGCACAAACCCTATTTTGAGTAAAATATTTCTTTGAGTAATAAAACTAGGTATTACATAATATAATAACCGTAGTTTGAGCTTAAACTTAAAATTTGTTTGTTTGACGTTGTCTATGGTTACAAATAAGAACATTATTGTGCTATGTGTTTTCATTTCATAGTTGCGAAAAAGATAAGATTTTATATTACTTTTTGATAAGAAACGTCTCAATTTACGCGGTTTTTAACCGACTTCCAAAAACGGAAATCGCGATATTTTTATACTGTTTAAAATTTTGATACAATAAAAATACACTAATCAAAAATTCATTCAAGGATTGTCAAAATCTAAAGAAAAAAATCTATGGTTTGCCATATTTATGTGTACTGAATTTCATATTTGTATGAAAAATGTATAAAACAGAAGTAAAATAGCTTCTGTATGGGAAAACTGAATGATCAACTTCATATTGATATTGCATGTGTCTCTATAGACAAGTGTATTTTTACTCACCACTTCTATCTTCCTCAAGGGGTAGGCAGAGAGAACCGAACACCGCATTCTTCTATATTGACACATAATTCGCTTCATCAACATTGATACACTGTCTCATACATGCTCATCTTGCTGGTAATGCAATTTTACTTAAAATTTCTCAACAAATATCATGTAAAAAATGCATACCTACAATGATTTCCGTGACAATGTTTTTGTGTGTATGGTGTATTGCGAAAACTTTTGTCCTCTGGGAATCTCATATCTGTTTAAGAATCTGATAGAATGTACTTCATAAAAATGCATTTAGAGATTGTCAACCTTTCAAGAAGAAAAATGAACAATTACTTTGGTTTGGAGAGTTTAGTGTTGGCCACAACCCACTCGTTTAAATTTATTTTACTAATGAATAAAAAAATTTAAAAATAATCATGTTTTATTTAACTACCTTCAAGTTTAATGTAAATTTTACTTTATTTGAACAAGCAAGCGTATTGATTATTTGTAAACATTAATACTGTTGATAAGTGAAATCGATAAATATAGATTTTGCGAATCTTTGTTTGAGGTGCATTGAGTCTGCATTTGTGACGTCAAAATTCAATTCAGGTTTAGTATTTCACCTTGATGCAATTTTACATAAAATTTCTCAAAAGGTATCATGTAGAAAATATATACTATGAGTTTCGTGACGATGTTTTTGTGTGTTTGGTGTACCTAATGTGAAAACTTTGTCCTCTGGAAATCTTATATTTGTTTAAAAATCTAATAACTATGGTGTGGAGAGTTTAGTGTTGGCCACAACCCACTCATTTTTAAATATGTTCAGCGATCTATTTTTACCACGTTGACCGCTTTCGATGATTATTTTTTAATTAGAAAGAGGGTATCAACCGGTTGGTCCAAATACAATTTGGTCAAGATAATAATAATATGATCATGGAATCCATGAGTAAAGCGGGGTTTACACGGATCGATTTTTGTCGTGCGGCTAGTTGCTTCACAAATCGACTCAAGAATAGGTGTTCGTGCCGGAATTGAAATAGTTAGTTATTCAATTATTCAAGAATTGCTGATCGTTTTACACGGTCGATTTTAGTCACCAGCCGCATGCGGCCGGTCACCGTGCGGCCAAAGTCGGATGCCTACCAACTTTGGGGCTTGCGGCTTTAATCACTTGCGACCTAGTCGAATTGCCATTTAGACGGTCGATTTTCGCCGTGCGGCGGAAATCGTGCGGCTTTAGTCACCCGTGTAAACCCCGCTTAATTCATCACATTCTTCAACATGCACTTCAGCGATAAGAACTCTTAACAACGTTGTCCGATTTTAATGATTTCTTTTTTAATATGAAGGAAGTACTTCAGAGATGATCACACATATGAATTTCATCCAGTTCTGATGTTGGAGCTCACAATAAAAAAAATTATATCACTTCAGTTTGCAAAATCGTCTACAATTAATAAAAACTCTTTACCACGTCGTTCGAAATCAATTCTTTTGTGATTAAAAGAGCGTTTAGATTATGATTTTAGTGATTGAGAAATGGGTTCGATTATGATGTGATTAAAAAATCATTTGGTTCATTATTTGAGTGATTGAGACAGCGTTTTGATTATAATTTTAACGATTGAGACAGCGTTTTGATTATAATTTTAACGATTGAGACAGCGTTTTGATTATAATTTTAACGATTGAGACAGCGTTTTGATTATAATTTTAATGATTGAGACAGCGTTTTGATTATAATTTTAACGATTGAGACAGCGTTTTGATTAAAATTTTAACGATTGAGACAGCGTTTTGATTATAAATTTAATGATTGAGACAGCGTTTTGATTATAATTTTAACGATTGAGACAGCGTTTTGATTATAATTTTAACGATTGAGACAGCGTTTTGATTATAATTTTAACGATTGAGACAGCGTTTTGATTATAATTTTAACGATTGAGACAGCGTTTTGATTATAATTTTAATGATTGAGACAGCGTTTTGATTATAATTTTAACGATTGAGACAGCGTTTGATTATAATTTTAACGATTGAGACAGCGTTTTGATTATAATTTTAACGATTGAGACAGCGTTTTGATTATAATTTTAATGATTGAGACAGCGTTTTGATTATAATTTTAACGATTGAGACAGCGTTTTGATTAAAATTTTAACGATTGAGACAGCGTTTTGATTATAATTTTAATGATTGAGACAGCGTTTTGATTATAATTTTAATGATTGAGACAGCGTTTTGATTATAATTTTAATGATTGAGACAGCGTTTTGATTATAATTTTAACGATTGAGACAGCGTTTTGATTATAATTTTAACGATTGAGACAGCGTTTTGATTATAATTTTAATGATTGAGACAGCGTTTTGATTATAATTTTAACGATTGAGACAGCGTTTTGATTATAATTTTAACGATTGAGACAGCGTTTTGATTATAATTTTAACGATTGAGACAGCGTTTTGATTATAATTTTAATGATTGAGACAGCGTTTTGATTATAATTTTAACGATTGAGACAGCGTTTTGATTAAAATTTTAACGATTGAGACAGCGTTTTGATTATAATTTTAATGATTGAGACAGCGTTTTGATTATAATTTTAATGATTGAGACAGTGTTTTGATTATAATTTTAATGATTGAGACAGCGTTTTGATTATAATTTTAACGATTGAGACAGCGTTTTGATTATAATTTTAACGATTGAGACAGCGTTTTGATTATAATTTTAATGATTGAGACAGCGTTTTGATTATAATTTTAACGATTGAGACAGCGTTTTGATTATAATTTTAATGATTGAGACAGCGTTTTGATTATAATTTTAATGATTGAGACAGCGTTTTGATTATAATTTTAACGATTGAGACAGCGTTTTGATTATAATTTTAACGATTGAGACAGCGTTTTGATTATAATTTTAATGATTGAGACAGCGTTTTAATTATAATTTTAATGATTGAGACAGCGTTTTGATTATAATTTTAATGATTGAGACAGCGTTTTGATTATAATTTTAATGATTGAGACAGCGTTTTAATTATAATTTTAATGATTGAGACAGCGTTTTGATTATAATTTTAATGATTGAGACAGCGTTTTGATTATAATTTTAATGATTGAGACAGCGTTTTAATTATAATTTTAATGATTGAGACAGCGTTTTGATTTTAATTTTAATGATTGAGACAGCGTTTCGATTATAATTTTAATGATTGAGACAGCGTTTTGATTATAATTTTAATGATTGAGACAGCGTTTTGATTATAATTTTAACGATTGAGACAGCGTTTTGATTATAATTTTAACGATTGAGACAGCGTTTTGATTATAATTTTAATGATTGAGACAGCGTTTTGATTATAATTTTAATGATTGAGACAGCGTTTTGATTATAATTTTAATGATTGAGACAGCGTTTTGATTATGATTTTAATGATTGAGACAGCGTTTTGATTATAATTTTAATGATTGAGACAGCGTTTACGGATAGAGAGAGAGAGAAACACTCGTTACAATACGGATTACATGAAAAAATCAGACCATATTTCTACACAATATAAAATTTAAATATAAATATCCGTGAAAATATCTATAAACAAAACCGTGAATATCAAAGACTGTTTAACTTACTTTCAATACACGATTTTATCAAATAAGTGTGATAAAATAATATACATTTTATCTCTTATGATTAATAAATATCATTTTAATAACTTGATTAACGCACTTATAATCATTAGGTTAATTTCAAACGATTTATAATTTGTTTTCTAATATTTCTTTAGATACCGTCAAACATTATCTGTCGATTTACACTACTTCGGTTGTAAAAATTCCAACACAACTAAAAATGAATTAGTATTTTTTTCTTATCAATTAACTGTGCGAAGTGTTGGTCGATTATCGAATATCTTTTGTAACGATAAGAAAAAATAATATATAGCTATGTGAGTGTACTATAGGTACTACATATATTATCTATGTATCTATTTATACGCATGGAGGACTGAATTTAGTGTATGTACATCTTGTAATTAAGTAACAACCTAAAAATTGATATATTTTTCACATAACATACATGACATTTTAATGAACTGGGCTAGACTAATGAAACAATAGCTATTGATGGTTGATTCGTATACATAATAGAAGTAATTTGATGACATAATTTGGTACAGAATTGAAATATACTGTCAAATTAAAGTAGTCAAAACACACATGTATACGTTGCACTTTTTTTAAATATTTTTAAAAATCTACCTACATGCCAAAATAAAGACATTTTGACCATATACACTTTACAAAATTTGCAATAATTTGATTGACTCGCCGGACATACTCAATAATATATCATTCCATATACCAAATAGACATACCCACTCACATAATTTATTCCACTTACCAGTATGCCACACTAATTACAGATACTTTGCACCTTTGTTTAGAATTCAGCGAGATTACAATACACATTTCAAACACACGGACATTTTTCACGACACATTACAGCATTATCAAAGACAGATAAAGATGTTCTTAAACCCTAACACACAATCCAACAATCACCTCCTCAATCACTAATGATCCCGGTCCTCCTTGTCATCCTAAAACATATTATGTACCTACTTGTTTTTTTCTTATATTATTGTACTTTTATATTATTACTAGTTGCATGTAACACATGAGATCCAACTGTCGATAGCGATAGTATGTATAGTTGAAGAATATGTACCAAACTATAAACCCATAGATACAAATTATTGAATATTTTCAGATATTTTGTTTTCTATACAACATATGTAGGTATGTATGTCAAGATAGGATAGTATGGAGGAAGATCCTTTTTCCTACCCAGAATATGCAAATAGCATGATGGTATGTATGTATGTTTGGAGATGAAGTATCAAACTATTAAGTCTTCTTACATATTGTGTATAGGCGACTGCCATACAAAATGTATGAAGCGATGTCGTCACTAAATTCAATTTTTAAAAAAATTGTTAAAAAAAAATTGAGATCTTCTACTACAATGTAAATATTTTTTATAGAAAATTAAATTATCTAGTTGGGGTGTTTCGGCTTTTTTCGATAATTGTAAAAGTTTTGGAAATATAGGCAGTTAAACTCATAAATTTATCATAAAAAAAATATTTTTCTTAATAAAAAATGTTTGAGAAACCCTGGAATTTTTTTGAAAAAACTTGTTTGAGATTTTGTATTTGTCTATGTTTGTACCAATTTTCAGCGTTCTACCGTTTATGGTTTCTGAGATATATGGAAAAATAAAATAAAAATTCAAAAGTTAATAACCCCTGACTGAAACAAAAATTCAAAATTCCGAGTATAAAAGTTTTGTAGGCCTGTAACTGTTTATATATTCTGAAATTTTAGGCTCTGTAAATTGAGCGGATCAAAAGTTATAAGGGGGGGGGGACACACAGACACACACACACACAGACACACGAAATGTTCTACTCCGAATTCTGAGTAAATCCGTGTATGGAACATATATGCTGCGAAGCCTCTAAGTTGGTGTTTTTTGACTTCAAAGTTGGAAAAGCCGTGAAAAAAGTAGACCTCTCCATACAATTCTCGCGTATTCTGGCTTGATACATTGTCGATATGTTAAGAGAACAAAGTTCTCCTGAACAAATCGACAGTTGGATTATTTTTTATGTATCTTTTCTCTTTTTACTCCTCACTAACACAAGGTGATATAGTGGGGAGTTATGATTTCGCAATTTTTAAGGGTATTTTTTTTTTTGCAGATTATCAACTAGTATCATGCTGAGATTGTATTCTGAAAGTTTCATCACAATGTATCTGTGTGTGTGTGCTATGTGCTATGTACGGCGTGTTCATTTTACTTTATCGATTATAGACTAAAGTACTCATTCGATTCTATTCAAATTTTGCAAATTTGTATATCTAATGCTCACTTAGATCCCATTAGATTTTGAACGATATATGAATAGTGCTTCTCAATTTTTTTAACTGTCAAATATTTCAAAGTGACCCCAAGCTCAGGAAACTTAAAATTTGAAATTTTTATTTTCAAATAGGTAAAAAGGCTCATCACTTTCATAAAATGGCATTCAAGAAATATCAACTTTTCATAATAAAATAAAAAAATAATTAAACAAACTCATTTCATAAAATCGCTGAAAATTTTCCATACAAAATTTGAGTACGGAACATCTTTGACTAGGTATATACCAAAGACCTTATAATAATATATTCTGACTAAAGGTAATATATTAACATTATTATTGTGAAATTTGCTCTGTTTTTGTTAAATTATTATTTAATTTTACTCTTTTACATCATTTTTCATAATATCTTATATGAATATTAGGAAAATGTTTATTTTATCAGTTTTTTTTAGAAACCGAACGTCATGATAGTTTATTTTCTAGGAATATACTAGTTACAAATAAATATTTTGTGTTTTTTTACATACATACTATCATGCCTTGTTCATATTGAGGTAGGCAGAGAGAACTGAGCGCCATACTTTCCTTTCCTGATATACTTTTCTCGCTTCACTTAATCCAAACATTGCCTCATGCACACTCTCCTACTATCTACACATCAGATTCCATTCATGTGATTTAAATGAGTCTTTCTCGACCGACCTCTATCTCTTATTCCGCATCTTTTAGCCATGTATAATTTTTTTGTCAACTGTTCTTCATCTGTTCTTTCTATGTGGCCGAACCACTTAAGGACATATATTATATTTTTATTTTGCATGTGGTGTCCTTTTCCAACATACATTCTGTTCTTGTGCTTACTTTTTTTATTCAATCACACATCGTCTTATTACACATTTGTCTGAGAGACCTCATTTCAACGGCAGTTATTCTACTTGGGAAACTTGATGTTTTACTATGTTGTTTTGAAAAATATATAAAAAGAACATTATTTACATTGAATTACATTCATGTATTCTCAATGTAACATAAAGAAATTAAGTTTATAAAAAATAACAAAACAAATAATATTCATCAACTACTAATTTCCCATGTAAAGTTTGAATTTAGAACAACTTGTATAGACTTAATATTGATTTTTGAAATCATAATATTGTGTATGTTCATCATGAGTAACAAACAACTATATTTTTCCAGACCAGCCATTACATGTCATGCATAGAAAGCTTTCATATTACTATATATAATTTATATTTCACAAAGTATGCTTTTGAAAAATTTCTTTTAGAATTTTTGGTTTATTGTCTTAAAATTATGCACAAAAGCTAAATAAATATTTCATGGTATTAGTTAAAGCAGCACTTCAGAGATCAAGTGAATTTTTTTTCCTATATTATGTTTAGTATTATATATTAAAAGTGTTCTTTGATTGACCAGACTCTATTGAGCAGTCTCTCTCGCACCCACACATTTACAGATCTATGTCACTGTGCACTACGAGCTCAGGAGATTAGTCTGTGTATAATAAATCGTTAAATTTTAGTGACTTTATATATATATATATATATATATATATATATATATATATATATATATATATATATATATATATATATATATATATATATATATATATATATATATATATATATATATATTTGTAAAATAGAAATAGAATAATGTTTATAAAGAAATGCTTTTACTCATAAGCAAAATTTGAATGAAAAACAGCTTTTGTTATACTGAATGAGGGCAATATAGAAATATTATTTTCAATATTTGTCTTGTTTGTAGTAAATCATTTGTCTAATTTAATTATTATATTTATAAAATTTCTCATACCTAATGTATGTGATTCTTATACATACCATAATGCCATGATCCTCACATGGTAGACAGAGAAAACTGAATGCCATATATCTTGACACACAATCATCGCCTCGTCAACATTCATACACCTTCTTATACATGTTTATCTGTTCTTCACGCTTCTAACCTTTTCGTCTTTCAAAATACCATTCACATGGTCATGCCATCCCTTTCTTGGGCGGCATTGATTTCTCATTTCATTCCTATGCGCATTGTATATTTTCTTCGTCAGGCATTCCTCATTCATTCTCCCCATGTGGCCAATTAATGAATGAAATGAATTCATCATTTTCATTCTATTAATGACATCTATCTTCATCTTAAATTCTATTACAGATTCATCTTAGTGATCTCATTTAAACTGCATTTATTCTGCTTTCATGTGACTTCTGCCATGTCCAGGTTTCACTTGCATACATCAAGGTTGGCACTTTTAAGATAGCGTTATCAATGGCATCTTTAGCATCCTTTGATATGTTGCGGTCATTCATAACTGGTCTAAGTGCTCCATTCTCTCTGTTTCTTGCCATAACTCTTCTTTCGATCTCTTTATCAATCCGTCCATTCCGGTGTTCCGTTGCTTCCCAAATAGACATATTCGTCTACTTGCTTGAGCCATTTGTTCTCTAATTTTATTTGGTACGCTGTTCTGCTATCACTCTTTTGAAACACCATTTGAACTTCGATTTGCTGGCATCCATTCTCAGTACGTTCTCTTTACATCCTTCATATACTATACTTACTGAATTGTCAACGTTTTGACATTTCTCATATACCTACTAAAATTCAGACAGATAAATTTAGACGAATCGGAATGGGACATATTATGAATATTTCGATTTGTGTGATAGATTTTGTATTTTAATGAATCATTGTGTTGTTTTTATTTTTAATTGTTGTGTTGTTTAATACGAGTTTTATGTTTTATTTTTACCATATTTTTATAATGGCTAAGAGGCCGTGTATGTGAATATAAATAAATAAATTTCAGACCCTTGCTATCCTCCATAAAAGTTCTGATGCAACATTCAACGTATAGATTGAAGAGCCATGGAGATAGCATGCACCCCATTATTTATAGAGAACTATGTTGTTACTGTGTCGGTGACACAAACACGTGATATTCAGTAGTGTCCAAAAGAATGGAAACTTTTTATTTTGACTACATTTTTCAACTTACTAGGTGATTCATTTTACTTTTTCATTGAAATTTTATTGCAATCTTATTGTTTTTAATGACAAATATTTTCTTTTGTTTATTTCGCAAGAAACAATAAATATTTTCTTAATTATTTTAACTTTTTTTTACAAAATTAGTTAATCCTTTCTAATTTGTCTCATAATGAGTTGTAAGGAACATATACCTTACTATTTGATGATATGAATCATCATTATTACTCACATTTTTTTCTGGAAATTTGTTTTTTTGATGTCTGTGATCATTAGAAAGTAATTATTGAGGATATTTGAAATCCTATCTAAGCAAGAGCTATTAGTCTGTCGTTCGTCCTGTACTGTGTCATTTGTAAGTGGTTGGAGTGTTTTTTCAAGTTCTGAGATTATTTTATTCTGAAACTTCTTCTGAAACATGCTTGGAGGCTACTGGTCACCTACAAAATGTAGTAGAGCAGTTACCCTGCGAGAAGAGGGATATACATATAAACAAATTGCTGAAAAGTTGGGACACAGAGCGTCCAAGTCTGGAGTTCAAAGGTCTGCGAGAGGTTCAAAGTCTCCAAAAGTTTACACAATGCTGTAAAATCTGGCAGAAACCAGAAGACGTTATTGATAGACGACAGAAGGATAACGAAATTAGCTCTTCAAGACCGTAGATCCACTTCGAGTGATATCCAACACATCCTTGCTGAGAGTGGTATAATTGTAAGCGATAGGACGATTCGACGACGCCTAGTCAACAATGGATTAAGGGCCAGAAGGCCAAGAAAAAAGCTTACTTGAATAGTAAACAAAGGGAAAAAAGACTCATAGTTTTTTCAAGTCAAGTTTGTTCAAAATGCAGAAAAATATCAATAAACATTAGGTTTCCGTTGATTTAATTCACGTATAAAACTTTTTTAACGCACGTGATATTTATCTTAACTAACATGTAACTTCATCATGTATTAGGATGTTTTAATAAATCATATTATATTCAATTACTAGATTCAGCGTTTTATGTTCTCTTAATTTCTCCCAAATGTAAAACAAAATGTTTAATTTTGTTTTATAAAAGTCTGTACTTAACATCTATAAAACATATTGTCATATAAAAGGAATATAACAGGTTCATCGACAACTACATATTATGTTTTATAAAAGTTTTTGTTTTTCATTTATAAAACCAACTGTTGAATAATATAAACGTCACACTAATAATTTTATGTCCTATTGAAGTCATCCATAATACCACTATACAATCGTCTATTAAAGTTTTTTCTAAAACGTTTATAGGCCAATAAGTTGTTTAGATGTTATAATAATACCCTTTTTATGACGATATTGTCTTTTTAAAAATCTTTATACAACTGAAATCTTTTTATGACATACAGCTTTGTTAAGTTAACATTTCGATTAAGACCATTATGTGATCCTTGTATAATTACGTTGCAAAAACGTTTATGGGACGTTGCAATTAGACTATTTAGTTAGACGACTTAACCGTCAGATGTACAACGTCTATACGACTAACAGAGTTAGTTAATAACCACTATAAAACTCCTATACGACTAAAAGTCATAGGTATAACTCTTATTTATACGACTTGTTTGCTAGTTGGATTGTCTCTGGGGGAAACATAAAATTAAAATAGTCGCATCATTTCTATCTTCGGCCTTCGTGGCTCAGTTGGTTAGGTATCTGACTACTGATCCAAGGGTCCCAGATTCGATTCCCGGTGGAGACACAGTTTTTAATTGTGTTTTAAGTCTGGCTCTGTGAGACGATTAATACCATAAGCAGATCGTAAGTCTCCAGAATGTGGCAGCTTGTTATTGGTGCATGTTAAATAATTATTTGACATTGTACCTGTTAGTTGCCCGTGAAGCTACATAAAACAAAAAGTTATAATATAATATTATGCTGATTAATTATTTAAATGTTTTATCAAATGACAGAACGAACGCGTATAATATCTGTCAAATGACAAATGTCAACCACGGTGGACGGTGCTGCCAGGACTTAAATTTTTAGATATTATTGGAATTGCACGAAAAAAATATGAATCCTTATGAAGAAGGGGTTGAACTTAACATTGTTTTTACTCCTCACTACCCCAAGGGGATTTATGAATTCGTAATTTTTAAGGTAATTTTTTATTGCAGATTATCAACTAGTATCATGCTGGGATTGCATTCTGAAAGTTTTATCACAATGTATCTGTGTGTGTGTGTGTGCTGTGTACTATAATATGCTACGTACGGCGTGTTTATTCTAGATTATCGATTATAGACTAAAGTGCTCATTCGATTATTTTCAAATTTTGCAAATTTGTATATCAAAAACTCGCATAGACCTCATTAGATTTTGAAGGATATCTGAATAGTGCTTCTCATTTTTTTTAACTGTCAAATATTTCAAAGTGACTCCCATGCTCAGGAAACTCGAAATTTGTTATTTTTATTTTCAAATTGCTAAAAGGGCACATCACTTACATAAAATGTCATTAATAAATATCAATTTTTCATAATAATATATTTAAATAATAAAAGAATTAAACTCACTCATTTCATAAAATTGCCGAAAACTTTCTATAGAAACTTTGAATACTCTATAGTGACTTGTTAGTGAGGAGTTTAGCGTTGGCCACAACCCACTCGTTTTTAAATTGATGTTACTTTTTGTATATTTTTTTTTTCATAACTAGGTATATCACCAAACATTGTACACTCATAAATGTAAATAGAAGAAAGCATTTTTGGCCATGTTAAAATTTAAAAACTGAATTGTAAATAATATAATTAACAGCTATAGCTTTCTGAAAGTAAATAAACTAGTTGCATGTAACACATGAGATCCAACTGTCGATAGCGATAGTATGTATAGTTGAAGAATATGTACCAAACTATAAACCCATAGATACAAATTATTGAATATTTTCAGATATTTTGTTTTCTATACAACATATGTAGGTATGTATGTCAAGATAGGATAGTATGGAGGAAGATCCTTTTTCCTACCCAGAATATGCAAATAGCATGATGGTATGTATGTATGTATGTTTGGAGATGAAGTATCAAACTATTAAGTCTTCTTACATATTGTGTATAGGCGACTGCCATACAAAATGTATGAAGCGATGTCGTCACTAAATTCAATTTTTAAAAAAATTGTTAAAAAAAAAATTGAGATCTTCTACTACAATGTAAATATTTTTTATAGAAAATTAAATTATCTAGTTGGGGTGTTTCGGCTTTTTTCGATAATTGTAAAAGTTTTGGAAATATAGGCAGTTAAACTCATAAATTTATCATAAAAAAAATATTTTTCTTAATAAAAAATGTTTGAGAAACCCTGGAATTTTTTTGAAAAAACTTGTTTGAGATTTTGTATTTGTCTATGTTTGTACCAATTTTCAGCGTTCTAGCGTTTATGGTTTCTGAGATATATGGAAAAATAAAATAAAAATTCAAAAGTTGATAACCCCTGACTGAAACAAAAATTCAAAATTCTGAGTATAAAAGTTTTGTAGGCCTGTAACTGTTTATATATTCTGAAATTTTAGGCTCTGTAAATTGAGTGGATCAAAAGTTATAAGGGGGGGATGGACACACAGACACACACACACACAGACACACGAAATGTTCTACTCCGAATTCTGAGTAAATCCGTGTATGGAACATATATGCTGCGAAGCCTCTAAGTTGGTGTTTATTGACTTCAAAGTTGGAAAAGCCGTGAAAAAAGTAGACCTCTCCATACAATTCTCGCGTATTCTGGCTTGATACATTGTCGATATGTTAAGAGAACAAAGTTCTCCTGAACAAATCGACAGTTGGATAAATTAATTAACAGTCAAAAATAGTTCCTACAACTAAGTTTGCTCATAAGTGTGGAAGATGCCACGATTCTATGAAGATTCACGTCATTTTGACTTGTGAGTTGATTCAAAATAATTAATAGTTATTCATATTGTTACAAACACGCCAACGAAATGAATTTTTGAAAGAGATAATCATAAGAAGCTTGAACAATCGACTATCATTTATGAGACGACGCATGGATGTAAAGGAAGTCAGCAATATATGCTAAAATAGAGAAGTTAAGCGCTCGATTCTCTTTGCCTACCCCGTTATCTAGTATGAGCGTACTGTGATATGGATATTCTAGTGAAACTGTGAAATAGGTACTTGTCACGATTCGTTCATTCCAGACCCCCAATAGGGAAACGACATGATGGGAAATAAAAATGTGTAAATTATTAAGTAAATATCAACGTGAAAAGGACTTCTTCATCTCCTTCTTCTGGAGACTGCCTCTTGTGATCTGGATGTCCAGCTGTCACTCCATCTTTTTGCTGGTCTCCCCCTTGCTCTACGACCCTCCGGGACTTCCTTGGAGACAATTTTGTGTAGTCGATTGTCTCCCATTCTCTCTAAGTGGTCTCTCCATTGACACCTTCGCCCTCTATCCCAGTGGATGATGTCGTCTACATCGCATCTCCTCCTTATATCCTCCTTATATCCTCGTTCCAGAATCTATCCACGAGTGTTACGCCCACTATGGAGTGCAGTGTCCTCATTTCAGTAGTCCGGAGGAGATTTTTTGTTCTGATGGTATAGGCTCTGGCTTCGATGGCATAGGTCATTATGGGTCTTACGCACGTTTTGTAAATTCTGGTTTTACTTTCTGTGAGCATATGTTTGTTTTTCCAGACAGTGTCCCTGAGGCAGCCAGCTATAACGGCTGCTTTATCGGTTTGTTCTTTAACCTCGTCATATAGATCATTGTCATTTGATATTTTGGCGTCCAAGTATTTGAATGTTGTGACTTCCTCTATTTAATATTTTGGCGCCCAAGTATTTGAATATTGTGACATGTTCTATTTGCTCATTTTCTACCTCCAATTCGCATCTCAGAGGTGATAAGGACATTTGAATAATTTTAAAAATATAAAGACTATGTATACATAATATTTATGATGTATATCTAACGTTGCTGTTTTTAGTTCAAAACGTGATTTTTCCGCTATTTTAGGAAAATTTTCAATGTTAAAATAACATATTTTATCTGATCCTGAAATAAAATAATATTTGCACACGTTTAGGACGTCTTTTTAGCTGATTTATTAACTCTTTACATTTCGTTGATATTTCTTTTGTAAACACCAGGGTTAGGCAAACTTTTTAAAATTGTAGATACGTTTCAACGCCGAGCCTAAAAAAATATGAAAGATTGTTTTCATCTGTCAACTTCTTCGTTTCGGCTATATTTTTTATATCAGAGTTATTTTATAATATTTCATATAAAAATACCAATTTCAAAATGAATAATAATAATAAAACTCTTTTATTATGCAAAACAAATCACATTATGTGGCGAACTTATTGCTCGTAGGCAATTTCTACCAGTCAACCACACTAGTAGGTAAATACAGTAAGTAGGAGCAAGTACAAAAAATACACATAACAAATAATTAAAACTAAAAGGTATACATGACAAAGAAAACGTAAATAATATAAAAACACAAAATTTTATATAAAAAAAACATAAATAATAATGATAATGTCCAAAAATAGAAAAAGGATGGGTTGAGAAGGGATGAAGGATAAAGGAATTATAGGTATGAGGATAAGAAGTGTGACTTGAGAAGCTATTTGAAGTACATTAAGCTAGGAGTTTCTCTTATACCATTGGTTAATTGGTTCCACAGCCGGACTGCGTGTATTGTGAACGAGTAAGTGTAGGAGGAAGTGTGATATATTGGTGATAGTGTACTTTGGTTTTGAATGTATGTCAAAATAAAAATAGATGGTGTTCGTATCTCTCTGCCTACCCCATGAGGGACATGGCGTAATTGTATGTATACATGCAGTAATATTATCTTTTATACAATCCGCCTATACAATAACAGGCAAATCCTTCGCAAATTGATGATTTTCGTAACTACTCATGATTACCACCATCAAACCTCTTGGCTTTGTTCAAGTGGAATCATCCCAGATGTAATCTATTTCTAATTTAAAAGGAATCATCGAAATCGAACGACGCGGTGAAGAATCATTATTAATTGCAGACGATTTTCCAAATTGAAGATTTCGATATTTTTATCGTGAGTTCCATCATCAGAACTCGATAAAATTAATTTGTGTGATCATTCCCTTCACTCCCTTGTTATTAAAAAACAAATCATTGCTTTGTCTAATATTATACTAACGGCTCACCACATCGATACGCGATAATATTTTAAACGAGTGGGTTGTGTCCAACGCTATACTCTCACTAACGAATCACTTCACAAAGTATTCAAATTTTATATGGATAATATTCGGCATTTTTATGAAACGGGTGTGTTAAATTGTTTTTATTTAAATATTTAACTATGAAAAATGATATTTCTTCAACGCCATTTTATGACAGTGATGTGACTTTTTACCAATTTGAAAGAAAAAATATCAAATTTTAATTTTCCTGAGTTTGGGGTCACGTTGAAATATTTTAGAGTTAAAAAATTGAGAAGCACTGATCAGGGGGGCAAGTCTGGTTCAATCGGCGAAATCAAAACCCTCATGATTACCCATAATTATTATATGGAGTTCTACAATATCTTTAGATGTGATAGAACTCCATACGATAATTATATCCATAATATGGGTAATCACTGGGGTTTTGATTTCGCCGGTCGAACCAGACTTGCCCCCCCCCCCCCATAAACCCTTTAAAATCTGGGGTCTAAGTGAGTATTAGATGTACAAATTTGAAAAGAATCGAATGAATCTATAATTGATAAAGTAGAATAAACACATACCTAGCACATTGTAAACAGCACACATACACACCGATACATCTATTTATTTATGGTTAGGTACAAACAGTAAAAATTACAAAATACGAATATGTCCTTGTTAAACAAGTACATATACATCTTCCTACGTTCCCTAAAATAAGCAAATAAATGCTTGTACATTAAATAAGACAATAACCCACATAAGGACCAGAATAATTTAACACTAATAATACAAAGTTAATAAAAACATGTGAATGATGGTGTATCTGAGTCAAAAGGATCTAGGAGAGGATTAAAAGGGAATATTAACAATATTACTACATCCCACCATGATGAAAACTCGATTTCGCCATAACGATTTATCCATAGAATTATATGATACAGAAGCCGCGTGCAATATAAATTTCTAATTCAAATGTATGTCAATTTTTATTTACATGTGTGTGTGAGGCGGTAGATCGGTAGGTGTACGTATACTGCATAGAAAAGACATTTTACGTGTACTACTATGTGTTCTATGACTGTATTGACGGCCGAGCGAGTGAAACTCAGAACTTTGTTCTTAGTTTTAGCTGTCATACTTTCATTGCGCTGACTAGGTATCTTTATCATAATATATAATCTAAGGATTTATCATGGTAATTACATATTGACATTGACATAACAGCATCAAAAAATCCAATTTATGTATATGCATGTACCAGTAGGTATACCTAATATGTAAAAAAATAAAAATGGAATAAGTAATTGGGGTGGAAATAATAAATTTAATGCGCCTTCAATTTATTTTACTCTTCATATTATTTTCATTTAGGTACTCGTTTGAATACTAACTTACATCCCAAATCAACGTCGAGCAATTGTTAACCGACCTCTGATAATGCTATTTTAAACTTGACATGTAGAATTTATGTTCATTATTATTATGATGGTGAAATAAAAAAATTCCTTTATTGATTAATCTAAATTCAAATGTTTGTTTTATAACACTTGGTCAACATTGAAACACCAAAAAAAAACTAAAATCATAAAATAGATTGATGAAAAAAATATAAGTACTTACAAATAAAATACACGTAAGGATGTTATTCATGCCAACTTCAAATTTTTGCGACATTTACATCCAAACATCTTACAATGTATCGTATGTATATACCTTAGAACTACACAATCGACTATTTTACCGAAAGTTCTTATTGACAACGTAATTATTCCTTTTTCTTCGGAGGTCAGAAACCTTGGTCTTATCATGAATTGTAACCTCTCATGGTCAGATCACATAAAGGGAGTAAGCCAACGGATTTTTCGATCTTTCCATGAACTAATCCGCCTTAAAAACTGCCTTCCTCAAAATATCAAAATTACTCTTACACAACAGCTGATGTTACCTACCTCTACTCGACTATGCAGAACGTAGCTTACCTAGACGCTACTGAGGATTAACTTGACAAACTTGAGAGACTGCAAAATGTCTGCATACGATATGTGTTTGGACTCAAAAAGTTTGATCACGTGTCTGAAAGCAGGAAACAGTTAAAGTGGATCAAAATCCGAGAACGAAGAAATTCCCATGTTCTTTCCTTATTTTACCAGACACTTAAGAACCCTCTCACACCTAAGTACCTCAAGGAGAAATTAGCCCATCTTTCATCTCATGGCCTAAATTTACGGTCTCAAAACCAAAGTATACTATCAATACCAATACACCACACCTCCTCCTACACTAACTCGTTCACAATACACGCAACCCGGCTGTAGAACCAATTACCCAATGGTATAAGAGAAGCTCCTAAGTTAATGTACTTCAAGAAGCTTCTCAAGTCACACTTCTTATCCTCATACCTATAATTCCTTTATCCTTCATCCCTTCCCAACCCATACTTTTCCTATTTTCAGACATTATCATTATTATTTTAATTTATGTTTTTATATAAAATTTTGCATTTTTGTATTATTTACTTTTACTTTCTCGTTGTCATGTATAACTATTAGTTTTTTTGTATTTTTTTACTTGCTGGTAATATTGTACTTACTAGTGTGGTTGACTAAAATATTATAAAATATTATATTTATTACGTAAAATATTAGGACCAAGACCAGGAATTGCGGCAGGAACCTGGAGACCACGAATCAATGAGGAAATTCTCGCATTGACAGGACAACCTTTAATCACCAGCGAAATCAGATCCAGAAGATTAGCTTGGATTGGACATGTTGTCATATCAGGGGAAGAAAAAGCCGCAAAACGTATTCTACAAAATAACCCTGTGGGCAAGAGACCCCTGGGAAGACCAAGGCAGAGATTGATGGACAATGTTACCCGAGATCTGAACGTGCTGAATGCTTGTGATGACTGGGAGTCCACTGCAGCTGAAAGGAAGGCTTGGAAAGCTATTGTTCAGGAGGCTAAAGCTCTACCGGAGTTGTATGGCCATCGGAAGTAAGTAAGTTAATGTGGTTGACTGGTAGAAATTGCCTACGGGCAATAAGTCCGCCACATTTTTTTTTGTAACATAAGAAATAATATACAGGTACACATCAAAGTTTAAAAATACAATATTTTTACAAAAAAACATACTTAAGAACTAGATGCGGAATGTAAACTGCTTCACTAGGTTAAAAACCTGTTCTGAAGCAGCTTATAATTATATAGGTATATTGTTTAGGTGTGCGTGGTATGTTAACGTAGAGTTGTTTATTTATCACTGTCTTGTCTGTTTCTTTTACCCACTTCTTTAATCCACATTTAAAACTGTTTATATTTGTAGTTTTCTTCAATTCAATTGGAAGCAAATTGAAAATTTTTACTCCAAGGAAATGAAAATTTCTTTGTCCATAAGTCGACTTGGTTCTCGGTATCTGTATATTTGCTTGTCTAGGCTGTCTAGTCTGACGTGTAGTTTGGGTCGATTGGAAGTCATTAAGGTGTGAATAGATATAAGTGCAAATGTTTTTAGCATATAACTGTGGTATGTCTAGGATGTCATGTTTTTTGAATAGTTCGGCTGAGGCTGTGCAAATCGGTAGGTAGGTACATTAAATATTATTTTCAAAACGGATTTTTGAGCTTTAACTATTGAATCTATATTTGTTCTGTAAGTACCACCCCACACTATAATACCATATTCTACTATTGATTGGTAAAGTGAATAGTACATTAATTTATTGACAGATTTTGGTAAAACATTTCTGATGGAGAGAAAAATGAAATTATTTTTTTTAAATTCATGCTTAAAATAGAGATATGGGGTTTCCATTTTAAACATTGGTCAATTGTTATTCCCAAGTATTTCGTTTGTCTAGTTTTTTTTTATTTCAGTACATATACAGTTACTTTGTTGATCTTTACATTATGTGATTTGTTTTGCACAATAAAAGAATTGTATTATTATTATACGTATCGCAAATTATTCCAAAGGAATATAGCAAAGAAAAATAAATTATATAGAAAGACCTAAAGACAGTTATCTAGACCAGATGATAAGTGATATGCTCTGTACCAGCTCAAGATATAAAGAGGTTAGCAAATAACAGAGATATGTGGAGGGATGAATTACTTGGTGCAAACCAATCTTAGATTAATTGTAAACCAAAAGTAAAAAAGTTTATCTTGAAAGCTGATTTAGGCATTAAACAGGCGATTGTTCAATGACATTAAAATTGAATAGTTTACTAAAAATATGTATCATCAAAAAAATATATAATATCTTACTTGTTGTCATTTTCACTGAAGAATCAATTTTCATTGTAATTGACTTGTGTATATCCAAGGCACGTTGTTTAAAATATGAGTAATCAAATATTAAACATTGTTTTTATCTAAATCAGAGTATTTTGATACTACGATTTACTGATAAATGTAAAATATAAGGCACATGGCTTATTTTAATTGTATTTTTAACTGGAACCAATAACGTGAACTGACAGCTGTCAGTTGAGTGTTGCCGTTCATGAAAATATTCCCTATTTTCATTCTGGAACAAAGATTATTTTCCATCGCGCGTACGTGTGTCTATTTTCGTAGCGCGCCCCATAAATGTATCGATTAAAACACGTACCTATACAACGACTAGAAAATCAGTATAAAAACATCTCCAAAGCATATTTTTTGCTGTAATATTCTAGTTTATAAACACGATTGTACTCGTTGTATGAAATTTTATTACATGCATTGTAATTTCATTAGACTTATAACTAAATTCTTGAACAATCTATTTGTACACTATATTTCACATCTATAATCAAAGAAGGTTTTATTTGAATATGACTTTCTTTTTTAATAGAACGTCCTTGTGAAGGCTTTTTCAAGAATTATTTAAATATACCTATACATATATTTATAGGAATTTATAAAGTCTATTATTTGTTTATTTAGTAATCATAGTTTATACAATGTTTTCGTCGTTTTCGTGATAATGCGTATTCTATATAGCATCATGATTTATATATAAATAAACAAAAATATATCAAACAATGTCAGACAGAGCATGGTCTGTTTTTCATACACACACTCACACCCATACACGCACACACACATACACACCATGTTCTTCTATGTACTAGGTAAGGATCTTTTCAGTTTCCTTTCTTCCTATACTTAGCAACCATTCCATCAACAATCCCTTAAAGTACAGGATTACCAATCATTTGCTTCAGGTTAAACTTTAAATCATGAACTGTACTAAACAGCCTGGGTACCAATGATGAGAAGTGCTTATGTGCGAATTCCGTTCCGGTCCTTGGCACCTTGTAATGCTTTCCTTTATAGTTGAATCAACATTTGTTGATGCTTTGTGTAGTGTTGTACCTACAGTTGTTTTTGTGTATATTTGTTTGACGTCAAGTACACCAAATTCGCGAAACAGTTGGTCGGATGGATATCTGTATAGTTTGTTTATTTATTGACTGTTATAACTGCTTTTTTGTTTTTAATAAGCGGGTCTAGGGCAGCTAACTAAGGTGGCACACCCCCAACCCAATATTCCATAAGTTAGTATACTTTGTACTAGAACAAAATAAATAGATTTTAACGTTTTGAGAGAGAACATGTTTCTTATTTCTTTGAATTTTTTTAAAGTTTTCCTGATTTAATCAGTTCTGTGTTGTATGATGAGTTATGGAGTTTTGAAATCCAAAAGCTACCCCCATCGCTAAAACAGAAATTTTATATTTTTTTAATTACTAGTTACAAATAACACAACATGATATTCAACTGTCAAAAGCGATTGTACTTATAATAATAATTATAAAACTGGCTTACTTATATAGCGCCGTTTTTGTGTGTCCACCTCAAGGGCGCTTTACAATTACAAGGGTGCTTTACAATTACATAGTTAAGAATACATACGAAACTATAAACATTTAATACAAATTATTGAAAATTAATTAACATGTGCTTAAAGAAAGGATACTGAGGAGGTCAGGTGTTTGTGTTTGCTTATTTTTTATTTTTTATTTATTTGTTATATTTATTTAAATCGAATATCTTTTTGATAGCATATACGCAAACATTGAATTTATTTCCCTGTCGGGAGTCAAATGATGTTTTTACTGACAAACTTTTTAACATCTCAATAGAGACGAAGTTGTATATTATAAAAGAACCAGGAACTCAAGGCACCTGCAGGTCTGGTTTACGTGATCACTTTGTGCGCTTGCGTAACGTTCACCAATTATGCCTTCTTATTGAGTTCCCTTATCAATGTAATATTTGAAAGTTCTATATATTTGAATAATGTGTAACAATTCACCTGAAAATAAGACATTATTACTAATGCCATCTATGAAGTTACGAAGAAACCTTTTTGTAACACCATCTATTGAGAAATTGGTTTATTGGAAATTGATTGAGTTTCTGGTATTTCTATAATATCCCAACTTCGTCTCTATTGAGAAGTTAAAAAGTTTGTCAGTAAAAATATAAGTATTTATTTAATTGTTTTATTATTTTTTTTTGTTTGTTTTTTTTAATAAAAATGAATATGTCCTTATTAAACAAGTACATATACCTATAAGTACATAAAAATATTGAATACCTCGAACCTGAGAGCATATTTGACATCATAAGGTAGTTTCTCTTATTTAGGTATAATATATCAAGATCAAGATATTTATTTCATAATATATAATTAATTTAATAAAATATAACCATAACATGAGTTTTCATTTTAGTACCTATTAATTTAAAGGTCACCGTTGACAGAATTCAGTTACCTTCTAATTTAGAGGTTATCTTTGACAGTACCTATTATACTCAGCGCATTTAGAGGTTATAGGTAATATTCACTCTATTGCAAACAAAATTACGAGATTGTAATCCTTGATGATTGATGCTTTCATCTCAACAACGGAAATAATTTATTTCAATTGTTTTAACTGGTATTTTTAATAAAAAAAATATGACATTTTCTCTGAGCTGTAACACTACTTAAGAGGGTGACTGCTGCCAACGTACCTATTTTTTCAATTTGATATACCATCATTATTACTACACGAATCATTTTGAAAAAAATAACCTAGTTAGTTTGGATATTAATAAAGAGAAATATACCTTAACTTTTTGATTATGTTCTGTATATATTCCTGTAGGAAAATAATAAGCATACCCCGATTTTAGATATTTATCTTAAATTTCTAAAAAAATACAAGGTATAGAGCAATATTTTTTTTTATAAATTAAAGAAGAACAAAATTCCTGGAAAAATATGATATGACGTTGCATCAGGTTAAGTAAATAAACACAAAAAAACTTTTATTACGCAATGGCGCTGAATGGAAAATAAATGTTTTTTAGGTTTATTTACTAAACCTGAAGCATTAATGCAACGTCACATCATATTTTTGTAGATATTTTTGTCTTCTTTAATTTAAAAAAATATATATTACTCTACGCCTTATAGTTTATTAAAAATATATGATAAACTTTGAAAATCGGGGTATGCCATTATTTTTCTACAAGAATTTATACAGAACATTATCAAAAAGTCAAGGTATATTTTTGTTTATTAATATCAAAACTATCTAAATTATTTTTTTCAAAAAGATTTGATTAGAAATAATGATGGTATATCAAATTGAAAAATAGGTACGTTGTCAGCAGTCCCCCCCTTAAATAATTTTCATATTAAAATACGTAAAATACGTAAATAAATATACTTAATATTTTTTGTTGAAATTAACAAATGAAATAGAAAGAAATACTTTTATACAGATTCGATTTATTACGACAAAACGTTTTCACAGAGGTTTCTCGGTATTATCAAAATCTAAATGATATTTATTTATTTATATAAAATACATTTTTTTCCTTATATCTAGTAACGAAATTTTTAAATGCATAATTACATATTTAACTTACATTAGGTTACATAATAGTTACCAGATATTTTAGTTTTGTCATAAACTGCCTGAGTGTATAGATGTCTGATTAGTTTTCAGTTTTGGTTAATTAATTTTGGTTAATAATTTTAGTTAATATGGGAGTATTTTCAGATTTCAGGTGATTAATTTATTTTTTATATAGTCTCACTGTAAAACTCTCCGAGATCGTGTTCGCAATGTTCAAATAAGGAAAACATGTGGAATAGAGGACATCGTTCGGTGGAGTAGATCTAGAAGAAGACATTGGAGGAACCATGTAGCCAGGATGGACAGTGATAGACTTGCATATATAGCGGCGAGTGAAATCCCATCTGGTCGCCTTCTTCTCGGAAGACCACACAAGAGATGGAAGGATAGTTGGACTTCGTCATTTCAGGAAGCATAGTTTCTGAAGAATAGACCAACTAGATTTACTAAACGAAGAAGAAGAATACTATATATCAATATGTCGACCTTCGTAGTTTATTTAGTTAGATTGAAGACCATTGTTTCGATTTCTAGTAGGTTATAGGTTATTTCATAACTACATAAATGCATCGCATTTTTGTGAATAAAAGATAACATTTCTTTTATTATTTCATTTTTTATGTGTATATAATCTATGTTGTGTAAAAGGATGTTATTTTTCTATTAGATAATATTATGTTATGATAATATAATGTTATGTTATTCTATTATGCAATGTTTAATGTAAATTTTGTATGTACGATATGGTAGATGTGAGGCACCGGCTTAGAATAGTGCTTCCACTCTTTTCTATTATTGTTTTCGAGTGTCCCGTAAGAGCCGGGTAATCGAAAATACAACAGGCAACAACAACATTTCACATAGTTCAGCAATGAGGTTCACCACCCATTCTGAATATAGTGCCTTTTTAGGTGTTGTGCTCTCTTTTATAAGGCAATGCACACCCGCACACCTTTCGCTGGTTACCCCACATTGTTGGATATGCCGTGATGGTATGAATGAATGAATGAACGATATGGTTTGTGTAGCATTGCTACCCCTTGCTCACAGACTGGAATAAAAATCTAATTATTATAATTTATTTATTTATTGAAAATCCTTTTTTACAAATACAATAATATCTTATGTAGGTACAATATTACTTGATAAAATAGTAAATGAAATGTATAGTACTAAAATTAAGTTACAGTTAAAGGTATATGTATTAAATTAAATTTTAAATATAAATTTTATTATTTTAAATATACATATTTTATTTTATTAAAAAATAAATATGATACTTGTATTTATATTTCATGTGTATATGTAGTTTAGTTCAAATAGTTTCACATAAGTTAGATATATTAAACATTATAATGTTGCCTATTTGGGTGAGATGAGATTGGCATGAGGTCGGGGGAGGGGGGTTAGCCTACTGTTTGGTATCGAATGATGGTTAAATTGATGTACCTTTGAATTCCCGCCAAAATCCTAGCGGTCAAAACCGTAAAATAGAAGAACCGCCGGAACGTCTCACAAGTACATAGCATTCATTTATTAACTATCAAGATTCATTCGACATTTTCTCAACAGAAAAATTAAACTAACTGAAAATAGCCATGCCTTTAAAATCTTAGCGGTCTTACTTATTAGATTTCGTCAAGTTTCGTCGTTTGGTACAAGTACGTAAATAAGACAAAAATGACCTTATAAGTCTGGCGCAATTCAGGGGTGACTTCTATGCGAAAAATGCATTTGTCACATCAGGTATAAGAATTGTTGCTCTCATTATTTACAAAAAACCAATTCTCTCAATAGATAGCGTTACAACAAAAATAAATGAAAAATAATAAGAATGTTGTTCATAATTTCACACATAGATGGCTATAGTAAAAATTCCTTATTTTCAAGCAAAAAAAGAATTTCAGTATTACAATATATAGAACTTTCAAAATTGAATTGATAGGGATCTCATTAAAAAGGCATAATTGGTGAACGTTGCGCAAGCGCATAAAGTGATCACGTAAACCAGCCGATGACAGGTCGTAAGCCCTGTAGGTGCCTTGGTTTCCCGGTTCTCCTACAGTAAATATTCCAACTTCGTCTCTATTGAGATAATTAAAAATCTGTTAAAAAAATACCTTTGACTCCCGACAGGGAAAAAAATCCAATGTTTGCGCATATGCAATAATAAAAATATTCGATTTTTTTTTTTTTTTTTTTCAATTTTTTGGGAGACTAACAGCTATGAATTTCAGTTTAACAATTAAAATAATAATAATAAAACAGCCAATTATAAGTCTCCGCTGTTAGGATTATAGACTAAAGTACATAGGTAGGTTCTCGTTCGATTCTTTTCAAATTTTGTTATTATGTATATCTATGTAATACTCGCTAAGACCCCATTAGATTATGAAGGATATTTGAATAGTGCTTCTTAATTTTTTTAACTGTCAAGTATTTCAAAGTGACCCCAAGCTCAGGAGACTTAAAATTTTTAATGTTTTTTTTTCAAATTAATGAAAAAGCACACCACGTTCATAAAATGGCATTAAAGAAATATCAAGTTTTCGTAATAAAATAATTTAATTAAAATTTATTATAAAAACTCATTTTATAAAAATGTTGAAAAGATTCCATACAAAATTTTAATACTTAGTGGAGTAACTTATGTACTACGACTTCGTAGTGAGAAGTACATATAGTGTTGCCTTCTCGGTTTGTAAATGTTTCTATTATTTTTATTGTTATTTTTAATATTATCATTTTTTATGAACGATTGATGTTGGCATCAACTAATACAGTTTCACTATCTTGAGATGTATTGCCCCGGTAACAGGTTTATTGCCTAGTGGGACTTTGCAGATTCAATAATATTATTGTAGTGTATGTATGTATAAATAAATGTAGGTATATAATAATAATAATTTGGATGATTTATATAGCGCTGTTTTCGTGAATATCTCACCTCAAGGGCGCTGAAAATTGATTAAGATGTATCATTATGGCTTTGGTAAGATTTTATTTATTTATTTTATTTATTTTATTTATTTTATTTAATTTTTCTTCTCGGGCAACTAACAGGTACTATGTCAAATATTAATTTAATACATACCCAATAATAAGTTGCCACATTCTGGAGACTTACGATATTAATCGTCTCACAGATCCAGACTGAAAACACAATTAAAAACTGTGTCTCCACCGGGAATTGAACCCGGGACCTTTGGATCAGCAGTCAGATACCCAACCAACTGAGCCACGAAGGCCGACAAAGATTTGTAAAAAATTTAAAGATGTAAGATATAAAAAATTTTAAGATTTGCGAAAAAGTTGTGTTTTGAGATTTTTCCTGCATGTAGATACATATATTTTCAGTTTGTCTGAGGGTATTTGGGAGCTTATTCCATGCATTTGGTCCTGCTACAGCAAACGCACGATCGCCGAAATTAGTGGCATGCACCCTGTTTATTTCAAATAAATGCATCGCAATATTTTATTTTATTTTTTATTATATATATACGCCCTTAATTGGGCATTTACAAAAAAATACAAGATAAATACAACAATGTAGGCACAACAAAACAACAATAAGTGTAAATACATCGATAATATAGGTACATAATAAAAAAACGTAAGTAGTTAAAGGAAGAACAATATAAAACAACATAATACAACATAATAAAAGAAAAAAGAGGTAAATGATAAAAAAACTAGACATAAAAGAAGAAGAAAAAATAAATAAATAAACAGTATTACATATTCAATTTAAACAACAAAAATATACAAAGCAAAGTAAAAATCAAAAAATTAAATATGCGCTAAGCATCCTTTTTGAAACCATCTATAGTGTGTACATTAAATATATCAACAGCATTAGGTATATTGGTTTCCAAGGCAAGGTGCAATCTATGTATTGGTGAGTTAATAATATAGTTATTTCGAAGATTCTCTATATGAAAAGGTGCATTTTGACGTGAAGCAAACCTTGTACATACATACATACATACATACCATCACGCCATGTCCCTCGCGGGGTAGGCAGAGAGAACAGAACGCCACACTATTCTATCTTGACATACATTCACCGCCTCGTCAACATTCATGCTACGTCTCATGCATGTTCTTCTATTGTTCAGACTTCTAACATTTCCTTCTTTCAGAATATCATTCACATGGTCGAGCCATCCTTTTCTTGGGCGCCCCCGACCTCTTTTTCCATTCCTGTCAGCCTTATATATTTTTTTCGTCAAGCGTTCTTCATTCATTCTTTCCACGTGACCAAACCATCTAAGTGTGTTAACTTTCATTCTAGTTACTACATCTTTCTTCATCTTACATTCTTTCATAGTGACCTCATTTCTAACTCTATCATACATCGTTCTATTACAAATTCTTCTTAACGATCTCATTTCCACTGCATTTATTCTACTTTCATGCGACTTCTGCCATGTCCAGGTTTCACTTGCATACATCAAGGTTGGCACTACAATTGCGTTATGAATGGCAACTTTAGCTTCCTTTGATACGTTACGATCATTCATAACTGGTTTAAGTGCTCCATTCACTCTGTTTCCTGCCATAACTCTTCTTTCAATATCCTTATCAGGCCGTCCATTCCGTTGGAACATGCTTCCCAGATAAACATATTCGTCGACTTGTTCAAGCCATTCATTCTCTACTTTTATTTGACACGATGTTCTGCTTTCACACTTTTCAAAGACCATTACCTTTGATTTGCTAGCATTCATCCTCAGTCCGTACTCTATGCATCCTTCATATACCATGCTTACTAGATACTGTAACTCTTCCACGCTTTCTGCTAACAGGACTTTATCGTCTGCATACATCAAATCACGCACTGTTACAGTACTCAGTTTCAGACCCTTATTTTCATCCCTTAGGGCTCTTATGCAGAAATCAATGTACAGATTGAAGAGCCATGGTGACAACACGCACCCCTGTCTTACGCCACTATTTA
This sequence comes from Molanna angustata, assembly GCA_963576475.1. Lineage (NCBI taxonomy): Eukaryota > Metazoa > Arthropoda > Insecta > Trichoptera > Molannidae > Molanna > Molanna angustata. The sequence goes on from OY754979.1 coordinate 34,137,871, forward strand.
TAGAGAACCACGACGTTACTGTGTCGTTGACACGAACACATGCCTCGCTATTCTCATACAATGACGCGATTGCGCGTATCAGCTTGCTCTTCACTCCGTACACTGACAATATATCCCATAGTTTTTCTCTGTTGACTTTATCATAGGCCTTTTCAAGGTCTATAAAAGCACAGAAAAGCTTCTGGTTTTTATCCAGGACCTTTTCTGTAACCATACGCAGAGAAAAAATTTGGTCTATACATCCTCTGCCGCCCACAAACGCTCCTTGGATATCCCATATCTTGCTTTCTGTAACCTTTCGTACTCTTTGATCCAAAATTCTTGCATACATCTTACCAACTGAGCTTAGCAAACTTATGGCTCTATAGTTTTTGCAGTCAAGCTTCGATCCTTTACCTTTGTACAAGGGGACCACGACTGCATTTCTCCAGTCTGAAGGAGTGCGTCCTGCTTCCCAACATTTGTTGAAAAGAGAGTGACACCACTCCAACATCTGATCGCCGCCATACTTTATAAGTTCAGCTGATACACTGTCATACCCAGCAGCTTTTCCCGCTTTCGCGTGTTTAACTGCTTCAAACACTTCGTCTTTCGTAATTTCATCTTTTTCATCTTCGTATACTTGCCATGCTCTCTGATTCATGCCACCACTCAAACCGCAATCATACAGCTCCTTGAAGTATTCTTTCCATCGTTCTTTTACGCCATCTTCATCCATAATTAATTTTCCATCTTTATCATTTATACCTTGTAGGTACTCTGAATTTTATCATTTCAACTAGGTCAGGGGTGTCCAATATACCGTTGATTATTTTAAATAAACAAATTAAATCACAAATCGTTCTTCTGTTTGATAGTTTAGATAAATTTAAAATACTCATTAGAAAATCATAATTTAATTTTTCTAAAGGAATGGATAATTTATAATTTACAAATCTTAAAAAATTATGTTGAACCCTTTCGACCCTTAATGAGTGCACATTATAAAACGGCGACCATATAGTTGAATTATATTCAAGATTACTACGAACAAGTGATGTATATAGGGTTTTAAATGTATTAATAGATCTAAAATTTATGACTGTTCTCGAAATATAACTAAGGCATTTTAAAGCTTTATTAGTTGTTTCAGTTATGTGAGAAATAAATGTAAGCCTCTCATCAAACAATATACCAAGATCCTTTATTGATGTTACTTTAGTTAAGTTTTTGTTGTCCATTGTGTATTGAAAATTGATACAAGTTTTATTTCTACAGAATCTGATGAATTGACATTTAGTATGGTTTAGGTATAAAGAATTCGAAGCACACCACTCGAGTAAATGGTTAAGATTTAGTTGTAATGCCATACAGTCGTTTAAGTTCTTTATCGTTTTGTAAATTTTCAAGTCATCTGCAAAAAGTAAGAACTGAGCATCGTGGAAAATATCAACAATATCATTAATAAATAAAAGAAATAATACTGGACCCAAGTGAGAGCCTTGTGGGACACCACTCTTTGCAATTAATTGATTAGAGGTATTGGTATTCAACTTGACAGAGAGTTTACGTGATAATAAATAACTGGAGAGCCACTTTAAAATACTCATTCCAATTCCAAACGAGTCAAGTAATTTGAGTAATATGAGGTGTGAAACCCTGTCGAATGCTTTACTGAAGTCTGTGTAGATTGCATCAACTTGACATTTTGAATCTAAACTTTTTGATATATAATTTTCATATAGGTATGAGTAAATCGGTTAAAGTAGATCTACCGTTGATAAATCCATGTTGGTATGGAGAAATAAGGTTTTTTGAAAAAACCGACTCGAATAGCTTAGGAATGGTTGATTGTATACAGATAGGTCTATAATTGGTTACATCGGTTCTCTCACCTTTTGTAAATATTGGTGTCAAATAGCTTTCTTTCCATACATCAAGAAAAACACCGGTTTGAAGTGACAAATTAAAATTTTTAGTTAAAGGCATAGTTACATTAGATATACAGTTAACGAGGAAGATCGGATATATAAAATAAATTCATCGCTCAAAAACAGTCGCGTTTCATTGATCCAATACCTATTTGTTTCATCATCATCGTGTGTCTTCTTGTGTCCTGTGAAAAGTGTTTCCTAATTGTTTCGAAATGAATATGTCCTTGTTAAACAAGTACATATACATCTTCCTACGTTCCCTAAAATAAGCATAAATGCCTGTGCCATAAGTGAACGAAATCGGTCGAGGCAGGATTACTCGAACTAGCGACTACTGGATTAATAGCCCAGCACGCTAACCGCTCTGCCATCGACCCATCTTAAATATGGCTGACCATCTTAGGTATCTCTGCCATCGACCATCCGCCATCTACCCATCTTAGGTATGTAACGATATACCTATGTTTCACACTTCCTCTTTCTTCCTCGGTGTCACAGGTAAGCTGTGAAATCATAATTTAATTTCACATTTTGATTTGTATATGTGATTAAAATCGATACCGTACGACACATTCCACCAAGATAGCGCTATGACCCGTTATGTGGAAAACGTCAAATATATTATCTATCATTGAGATGCAACTCTTATCTGATAATGATTACGAAATGTCATAATTGTTTATGGTTCTTTGTTCTTTTATTAACACACTATGTATAATGTACGGACGAAAATCAAAATACAAATAGATCTTATGTAATCTACCTTCAGGTCTATTAATAATTATATTATATTACCTATAACTGATGATAACAATAATAATAGAAATTAGTGGAAGCACTCTTTGAAGCCGGTGCCTTGTATTATTTAAATGATCAATAATAAATGATTAATAACAAATAAAAACACACCTTGGTGTAGATACCCATATCAATAAATATTTTTTATTATATATGACCAGCCCTCCTAGATAACGTGTCGTTTAGCTCAAGAAAGGAAATAAGAAAAGATAACTCAATGTATAACGGGAATAGCCTTCCGCAAATAGGGAAATGGCGTGATGATATAGTAAAAAAAATTAGAGGTGAAAACCAACTGGTATTATTATTTATTAAAACATAATCGATATTCAAAAACGTGAACTTATCGTGGAACATATTACCAACCATCAACCATATTATAAATGCACGCGGTATGTACGTGAAATGCATCAATATCTTTATTTCATCGTGATATCGATATATTTGTGTGGGAAAATGACAATCTGCTATAGCGGCTATCGTCAAGGGAAATGTCACCTCAATAATACTCGGTACGGTTAGTAATTCAGTGGTCGCGAGTTCGATTTCATCACTACTATAGTATGTAGGTTCGAGTTTTCGGATGCGGCGTCACTAATAATTACGTTGGCGTAAGATCGGGATGAGTTTGACGTGACGTAATGAAGAATAGTAGAAGTATTTTAATACAAGCATAATTAAGATAATTTATGTATGAAAATGTACATTATGTACCTGAGTCTCGAAGAAAGTGTGCATTTGAAGGACACGTACCTTGAATTCAACACGAGTTTTTAAGTGCATTAGCTTAACAAACTAGGGCCTAATTCGAGGCAGTAGGTACTTGCCTCCTAATCAACACGGAAAGGTAAATACGTGTGCGGGGCGGCGGTCAGTGATTAGCCGTACAATTGTCATTTTAATATAAGTAAAAAATACAACAATTATTTTATTACATTTTGGCGTTAACACCAGGAATCGAACCTATGGCACCGGCTCACAAATCGGTGGCACCGGCTCACAAATCGGTCGTGTAACAATTAATACTCTCTGGTATTTGAATCTTTAGTTATTTTCGTTTAACATTAGCGATAATTTACATTTAAAACATAGGCATATACATAATTAGATACTTAATGAATGCACTAGCACTAAATATACTACAATGCCATGCAATGGTGCCAACTTATAAATATATCATATTGATTATTATGTTGCATTGTATGACCCAGCTGTTATAAAATAAACAAACACTGATACCAATATAATAGGTATATATTTTTACCAACACTACTATGAAACAGTGGAAAGTTGTGATTTCACATTTTCTATGTTTTATTTTTCAATTTCTAAGTTTTATTTAACAATTATTGAGTTTTATTTTATAATTTCTAAGTTTTATTTTACCATTTTTAATTTTCATTTCACAACTTCTAAATATTTTTTTTTAATTTCTCAACCGGTATCGCGTGGAGAGTAAACTCTGAGAGTTTCGTTTTTATGGATTTTGGTGCCCTATGCACTTCCACACTTCCACAGTTCGATCGGCTTCATATAATTATACATATAATATGTGCGTTAAATCAGAGCTGATTTTTTTCTCTATATTTCATCAATAAAAAATATTAAAATAAACTCACTATTTTGAAAAATGATATTTAGAATTTTCATTTAAAGAATGTGTAGGTACCTTACCTATAGTAAAAATTTACGTTATAAAAAAAAACAATCAGCGTTTGTTAGGCGACAGTTACACGCAAAGTATTTACTGTGATCCACCAATATGATATTTATTGATGGACGTCAGTATTTATTGATGGATTAATAAATTCATAATAAAATCCATAAATTAATATTGACATCCATCAATACACTAGACTACACGTTCAGTAAATACCACGATACATCAGTATTTATTGACGGATCACAGTAAATACTTTACGTGTAACTGTCGCCTGAAGAATGAAAAAAAGTGTATTTAATGGTACATAGTATGTAGCTTATATATGGAAGAGTTTAATATTAGACTCAACCCATTAATTTCAACATATATTATTATTATATGAGAATATATAAATTTTCATGAAGAATTCAGATGAAAATACGTAATATAATATTTAAAACAACAACACTCAAAGTAGACCTGAAACAAAACCCAGCATCTGCACCTATTTGTTAATATTTATTTGATTTAACCAGCTATATCTACATTAAATTTTAATCCCTGGAAGAAATCCCTCATTATTTTTTTTTATTTTATTTGAAATCCTATATTTTTTTATTTTAATTTCAATTGAATTCTTATCTCGATAAGGAATTATCTAGTAATATTTCAATTCAATTTTTATCCCGAAAAGGAATTATAATAATATTTCATTTTAATTTTTATTTCATTTTATTTCAAAAATGAATTTTTTTATAATATTTCAATTGAATTTTTATCCCGAAAAGAAATTGTCTAATAATATTTCACCTTTAAAAGCACTACATTCAGAATGTGTGGTGAACCTAATTGCTGAACTTTGTAAGATGTCATTGCTGCCCGTTGTATTTTCGATTACCCGGCACACCCGAAAACAACAATAATAATTATAACAGATTGGAAGCACTATCCGAAGTCGGTGCCGCACAACTTAAGAAAATGGGTAAATAATAATAATAATAAAAGACTTTTATTGATTTAAACAACGTGGCGCAGGCAATCTCTACCAGTCAACCACCATGGTAAATATGTACAATCAGTTACAGGAATATAAGAATACAAATAGGAAAATAATAATAATAATAAAAGACTTTTAATGATTTAAACAACGTGGCGCAAGCAATCTCTACCAGTCAACCACCATGGTAAATACAATCAGTTACAGGAATATAAGAATACAAATAGGAAAATAAAAAATAAAAAAATCATAAATTAAAAATACAAAATAATTGTAAAAAACAAAAAATAATATATGTAGGTATACCTAAATAAGAACAAAAATAAGAATAAAAAAAATACATTAGATAGATCTTACACTATGTTTATTGGATGGAGAATATGAGAGGAGAAAGGAAGAGGGAAAAAGACGTGAATTTGTGTTTATGTGGATAGAAAGTGTGACTTCAGACGCGTAAATGTATTTAATCTAAATAAATAATATGCAATTATTATGAGCGGTGATAGCCCAGCGGTAATGTCGTCGCCTCACATGCTTGAGGTCGACGGTTCGAATCCGGGTGGGGCACGCATTCTGGATTTTTAAAAAATCTATGTGCGGATTTATATCACTAGCTATGTGTAACCATGATCCAATTTGTCTGGTTCCCCTTTCTAAGGGTTACGAAGGTCAGATGGCAGTCGCTTCAATGTAATAACCAGACTCGCCAATTCCAGGGTCATGGTCAAAGCGTACCTACCCCGATAAAAACGGGACAAAAGCGCTAAGGGGAAAGAAAAGAAAAGGTATTGAAAGGTATTTTACCTTTATATGGCAGTAGAGAAAAATTATTGAACAATCGTTATTTATCATTATAAAATAAATAATACACTAATGACTCGTATCTTTTACGACTGAATTTTATCGAAGACTAAACAATAACCAAAGACCTTATAATAATAGTATATAAGGTCTTTGACAATAACATTATGATCTTGATTAACGAGAAATATACAATTATTTTCTAACTTTGAATATTTCTCGTAAGTTTAAAAATAAACATTTATTTAAAATCTCCCAAAGAGAAGAAAATAACCGTTACAATGTTGTTTTTATTGTAAATAACACGTATTTAATGTATTACCCGAGGCTTTTTGGATATTATTTACGCCCAGTGTAGGGACATTATAAAATAGGTAAAAAAATCAGGTACAGGAACAAGACAAAATAAAATTAAGAGAGCATATAGCCCTAAATCCAAATCGAGTATATGACTGAAAATATATTATTTTATTAAAACTAACAATTGCACTATGAAGTTCCTTGTTAGTAAGGGAAACTAGTATATTGCATAATAAAAGAATTTAGCTTCTTCTTCTTCGTGCCATATCAGATATATAAACGGGACAAAAACGCTAAGGGGAAAGAAAAAGAAATAATATGCAATTATTGTTATTACAAATATTGCAGATGGCTGGTTTTGTTATCGCAATGTCAAGGTTCATTAAGGAGATAAGTAAACTGCAAAAGTCGAATAGACAGACATTACGATGTAGTTGCTACAGATAAATCCTATAACAAACAACGTCTTGCTTTTATACTTGATATTTCTCGGCTGGGAGAGTCAGTTCCTATAGGAGACCTCCCAGCCATACATCATACACACAAGAGAACATCATAACTGTGATTATATCGTTTGCACTTAATAATCTAATAAAATTAAACATTAAAACAATACTAAATGAATAACAATAACATAAAAATACTTTAATGAATAAATACATTTGTTAGCGTATTTTGATGTGCGATTATTAAAACACAACGACTTAATCAAACTCATTTAAAAATAAATAAATATTTCATCATTAACAAACATAAAAACAAATCTTCAAATTGTATCCATAGTAAACATAACAAAACAAATTTAACCAAAAATATTAAAATTGGTCAAATAGCATTGTAAAAATATTATAACCAAGAAAACAGTTTAAGTTTTCATTCAATATTCAATTAACTGTATCATTAATTTTTTTCTTAATCTGGAACGTCATTTTATAACAACTAAGCATTTACAATTTACACTAAAAACAAACTAGTTATTAAATATATTAACGTTATTATTTCTTTAATCAGAAAATAAAACTTCCTTTTAGAATACTCAGATTTCACTAATGTAAAGATCGAACCTACATATATTACGATCCAGACCTAGTTCTTTTTGTAAATATTGTCAAACATTTATATAATCTAAATAAATATAAATTTAATAATAATAACAACATCGTGGTACGAGAAAAACTGATTACACTGAACCTGGTTGAAGTGAATAAAGTACTTCAATTCTTGAACATTGCATTATATCATAACCAAGTGTAGTGTCATCGATTTATATTTGTGCATATTGTTAAGTTATATTCGAATCCGTAGCCAACATGACAAATAAATTCAAGGCCGAAATTCTCAAGGAGTTAAAGTGCAATAATAGAAATCAATATGTTGCTGCATTAGTCAGTAAGTATTTCGCTTATAATCAATAACACATGATGACTTCACTTATAATCAATAACACCTAACTTCACTAACAATCATAATGTCGGCCTTCGTGGCTCAGTTGGTTAGATATCTGACTGCTGAGCCAAAGTTCCCGGGTTCGATTCCCGGTGGAGACACAGTTTTTAATTGTGTTTTCAGACTGGATCTGTGAGACGATTAATATCGTAAGTCTCCAGAATGTGGCAACTTGTTATTGGGTGCGTGTTGAATAATATTTGACATAGTACCTGTTAGTTGCCCGAGAAACAATATTAAATAAATAAATAAATAAATAATAGCATAACGATAACTTCACTCATAATCAATAACACATAACTTCACTAATAATCATAATGACAATGATAACTTCGCTTATAATCAATAACACCTGATGACTTCACTTATAATCAATAACAAATAGCTTCACTAACAATCATAATAACATAATGATAACTTTACTCATTATCAAAATATTTACACATAACTTTACTAATAATCATAATGACAATTATAACTTCACTTATAATCAATAACACATTATAACTTCACTTATGTGTCGTATGGTACATAGTGATTTAAATAATATTAAAATTTATCTTTCTTTACAGCTTTCACTCTCCTTTTATTTTTCCCATAATAAATTCACTATGTATGTATATATGGCTGGGAGATTTTCATATTGATCAAAAATATTCAGCCTCCTATTGAGTAGACTTTCGGCGTTACCCAGGGAAAAACACGCGGAGCTTGTCTACTTTACATGTCCCAATAACTTCACTCATAATCGATAACACCCGATAACTTCACTAATGTATAATCAATTACACCTCATAACTTCACTAATGTGTAATCAATAACACCTGATTACTTCATTCATGTCTAATCAATAACACCTGATAACTTCACTAATGTACATATAATTAATTACACCTGGTTACTTCACTAATGTAAAATCAATAACACCTGATAACTTCACTTATGTACATATAATTAATAACACCTGGTTACTTCACTAATGTAAAATCAATAACATCTGATAACTCCACTGATGTGTAATCCATAAAATATAATATTCTTCACTTATAATCAACAATACATCATAACTTGATTTATAATCAATTACTTCATTTATAACTACAAATTATAAAATTTAAATTCAGTGATTCAAGTTGCCGTGATTATTGGCATGGGTTTATTGGCATACATGCCGTGATTATTGGCATATCAAACAATATTAATAATTCTACGAATATTAGAACCTACACTCGATTTCGATTCCCAGCAGAGGAGAAATTTATTTAAATTCATTTCTCACGCAAATATTGCTTCTCTGGGCTGGAAACACTGGTTAGTTGGAAGAAATTGCCATACGGCAATAAACTCGCCACTTGCGCAGGGTGCAAGGAAGTGTTCATTTTTTTTTATTACACTTTACAAATAAATAATACAATAACACATTCAAATATCAATAATTTGTTTTATTGTATTACACACACACACACACACCAACAAATTAAAGATATCCGTATGAGTCAATAACCTAGTGTATTTTTTACGAGATTAGAATTAACATATAAATAAATGGTTAGGCAGGTATACCCAGTAAACACACTTATCATCTTTGTATACATACTACGACAGACGTTTTATAATCATACTTTCTCTGTGGCCAAATCGACCTATGCCATTTATTTAAATCTAGATCAGTTTTTTTTTTCAATCTTATCTTCCCGTCTAATATACTCATTTCTTATCCTATAACAAATTGTTTTAATGCGTCTTGGATATCTCATTATTTCTTCATGTAGGTATGCGTTTTCTGGCATGTCCATGTCTCACTAACATGTACATATTGTGTACATTACAGTGGGCTTCTGCACCATTCACTATATTATTTCCTCATTCACTATATTATATCGTTACTCTAACTATGAACAAAAATATTAAGAAATATGAATAGCTCACGGTGCGTTCAATATTAATAATAAAAAAATAAAAATATATGTATACTAAATTTTCCACTAGGTGTATGCATGAAAAATGGTACGATACGAACGATAAATTCAAATAAAAAATAGAACAATACAGTGATACAAATAGAACAATACAAAAGACAATTTTATTGAAAAATAGAAATACGAATGATAGATTCAAATAAAAAATAGAACAATACAGTTGATACAAATATTAGAACAATATAAAAGACAATTTTATTAAAAAATAGAAATACGAATGATAGATTCAAATAAAAAATAGAACAATACAGTTGATACAAATATTAGAACAATATAAAAGACAATTTTATTAAAAAATATAAATACGAATGATAGATTCAAATAAAAAATAGAACAATATAGTTGATGCAAATAGAACAATACAAATGACAATTTTTATTAAAAAATAGAAACACGAATGACAAATTCAAATAGAACAATATGAAAAGTACAAATAAAACAATACAAATGAAAATTTTTATTAAAAAATAGAAACACGAATGATAAATTCAAATAGAACAATATGAATAGTACAAATAAAACAATACAAATGACAATTTTTATTAAAAAATAGAAACACGAATGATAGATTCAAATAAAAAATAGAACAATACAGTTGATACAAATATTAGAACAATATAAAAGACAATTTTATTAAAAAATAGAAATACGAATGATAGATTCAAATAAAAAATAGAACAATACAGTTGATACAAATATTAGAACAATATAAAAGACAATTTTATTAAAAAATATAAATACGAATGATAGATTCAAATAAAAAATAGAACAATACAGTTGATGCAAATAGAACAATACAAATGACAATTTTTATTAAAAAATAGAAACACGAATGACAAATTCAAATAGAACAATATGAAAAGTACAAATAAAACAATACAAATGAAAAATTTTAAGCATATTGAAATCTTAGACATGGTTTGAGTTATGTGACCGCATTGTGGAATCATTGATATTTATTAATAATTCTTCTTCTTCTTCTTTACCCTTGGAGCGTACGCTTTGACCATGATCCTGGAATTGGCGAGTCTGGTTATTACATTGAAGCGACTGCCATCTGACCTTCGTAACCCTTGGAAAGGGGAACCAGACAAATTGGATCATGGCTACATATAGCTAATAATTAATAATAATTATATCAATAAATCCATAATTTGCAAATGTTTTGAAATTATATCGACAAACAGGTGCCATATTAAGTATATTTCACGATAATATTACCGATATAGTTGTATACCCCCGTGGTATATTGATAAGTCATTTGGCACCTCTTCTGGCGCTATCTGTTTTATTTCAAGCAGAAAATAAATTTACTTGAATCAATTTCTTACCTAAATATTGTTTCTCTGGATTGAAAACACTGATTTATTTATTGATTGATTTATTGGAAGAAATTTGTAGAAAGTGGTAGTTGCAATTTGTTATAAACTCGTCACTTGCGCATTGCACACACATGTCCTTTTCTCCAGTGGTTCGAAACAGTTCCTGCACAGTCCTTATCCCCGTCCAATATCGCATATTGACGAACCACGAAATCTGTTTCCTGCTGACACCCTGTTTTCAGTAGCGGAATTGCTTATAGAAGCCTAAAATCTTGGCTTGCCTATGAAATAAATTCAAGACCTAATAATATTTTGATTGCAACCATATATACAAAATAAAAATTGAACCGTTTGTAGATACAGTGATTTACAGAGCCACATTATGTAGTTATTAATTTGGCACTAGAATGAACAACGATGCTAAAAAACAAAAAAAACATTTCCCAATTTTATTTCAGGGTTTGCGTAGTCCAAAGGTCAAAGGCACGCCTCTGCCTGTTTTCCCTCGATTTTTTCCAGCATGATCAGAAATAGTGTCGGTTTATTGGTGAAATGAACAATTTGGTAAATATAAAAATTGCTACGGGTCACCAGATTAGAATTGTGCATACAATATATTTTTAATTATTTATTTTAATTTTGGTATTACATCACATAGTTGACCAATCAATTATATTCCCAATGTACCTACTACCTTTTTTGGGGCGATGAGGCTCATATGTGGGGATAACACGCATGTGTCTTGTTTGATGAGGTTATGCATATCTGTCGTTGATTATTCACATTTACCCGCGCACCCACACTTAATTACACTTTTTTTATATTTTGACATTTTTTCAACATCTCAATAGAGACGAAATTGAAATGTTATAGGAGAACCAGGAACTCAAGGCACATACAGGCCTTACGACCTGTCATCGGCTGGTTTACGTGATCACCTGATGCGTTTGTGCAACGTTCTCCAATTATCAATTATTATTGGGTTCCATTATCAATGCAATTTTTACTAACCTTTTTACAATAAAATGAAAAATAAATTAAGTATATAAATTTGATTTAAATTATACTAAACAACGATGCTCAATTTTTCTTAGACTTGTTCGTTTTATAATATAATTATTAATAATTATTATATCATACATATTGACTACTTTATACTTATTGACATACTTACTTACAAAGTTTACAATATTGGTTTAAAGTCAAAAGTTATAATACTATATATTTCATACATCAATATGGGTCAATAGCAGAAATAGGTATATTCAATCAGTTCATTTGATTTAATTCACTATGTCATTTTAAGGGTAGATGCACAAAACAGGGAATTTCACATCTTAAGGGTAGAGACACAAAACAGGGAATTTCACATCTTTAGGGTAGAGGCACAAAACAGGGAATGTCACATCTTAAGGGTAGAGACACAAAACAGGGAATTTCACATATTTAGGGTAGAGGCACAAAACAGGGAATTTCACATCTTAAGGGTAGAGACACAAAACAGGGAATTTCACATATTTAGGGTAGAGGCACAAAACAGGGAATTTCACATCTTTATGGTAGAGGCACAAAACAGGGAATGTCACATCTTAAGGGTAGAGGCACAAAACAGGGAATGTCACATCTAAAGGGTAGAGGCACAAAACAGGGAATGTCACATCTCAAGGGTAGAGTAATAAACAGGGAATGTCACATCTTAAGGGTAAAGACACAAAACAGGGAATGTCACATCTTAAGGGTAAAGACACAAAACAGGGAATGTCACATCTTAAGGGCAGAAGCACAAAACACGGAATGTCACATCATCTTACTTACGATATCTCATTTCAACCGTGTTAATTCTACTTTCATGTGTCTTCTGCTATGTCCATCTCTCACTAGCATACATTAGAGTCGGTACGACCTTTGCTTGCCTCGAAACTAATTTTATAACAGGAGAAATTTCAATGAAGTTCATAAAGATTTGGGAAAAATATCATTAATCATCTAACTGAATTACATTCTGGCGCAGTTCAGGGGAGACGTCTGTGCGAGACACCGTCACCTCATTTATAAGGACTGTTGCTTTCATTGTTTACTTTCTTCGTTACCTCATAGATGGCAATAGTATAATTTCGTATTATTCAGGTGAAATGTTTACACATTATTCAAATATATAGAACTTTCAAAAGTTACATTGATAAGGGAACTCAATAAAGACATAATTGGTGAACGTTGCGCAAGCGCATAAAGTGATCACGTAAACCAGCCGATGACAGGTCGTAAGCCCTGTAGGTGCCTGAGTTCCTGGTTCTTCTATGATATCCCAACTTCGTCTCTATTGAGATGTTATTGTCAATAAAAATATGAATTAGATATTTTATTTTATTTTTCTTTTCTTTTTTATTGTCGGCCTTCGTGGCTCAGTTGGTTGGGTATCTGACTGCTGATCCAAAGGTCCCGGGTTCGATTCCCGGTGGAGACACAGTTTTTGTGTTTTCAGTCTGGATCTGTGAGACGATTAATATCGTAAGTCTCCAGAATGTGGCAACTTGTTATTGGGTGCGTGTTAAATTAATATTTGACATAGTACCTGTTAGTTGCCCGAGAACCAACTAAATAAATAAATATTTTAGATATTTTTTAGAGAACCAGGAAAATATTAAATTAAAAATATTTTTTTCCATTTTAAGTGCATTTTTTATATATCTGATTAACACTAGCTTTTTAATACTAGCATGATAATTTACTCAATTTATTTGCCTTTTGATCAATAGTGCCTACTTACAGTTTATTTTTAAAATTCAATAATGTTTCTCAATCGACTTTTTCAGTGAACATAATTGTGTTCTGCCACGGCTCGACGGCTGGTTGGGTGTCTCCTATGCAGCCTCTTCTGGAGAGTCCAGAGTCTCCCCTTGTTAAGCCTCTGACGCCATGGGACTCTGCACTCGTGGGCTCCATACTGTGTATGGGAGCCGTCTTCACAACTCCCCTCTATGGATGGATAGCAGACGCTCACGGAAGAAAAACTGCTGCCATCGTTAGCGCATTTCCTTATCTGGTGAGAAGCCATACTTCATTGAATCATAATAGATGGATATTATTGTCGAAAGAGAATCTCCTTACTGGTCGTAGGCGTCTTGAGGATCGCAATTGCCTTACACCACAACATGCACTATCTTTCTTGACCGTTCCAGGTTGATAACCTCCTGGAGTGTTAGTGCTATTGGTCTGATCTAGTCGGTCCATCTTATTGGTGTCCTCCCTCCGGCACTTTTTTCAGGAGTATTACCGATCATTATTATATTCTCCAGACTATCCTTCGAAGAGAATCAATTAGTGGTGCAAAGTTCGATATTTTTTTAAGATTTTTTAAGTCTTTTCAAATCGATTCATGAAATTTATGCGGATCATCAATTCACTCTTCGATTCAATATGATTCAAATATGGCTATCCTTATCTATCGTACATGACATGTACGTAATATGACAGAGAAAACAAAACCGATTCAAAATATGATATGCAAATGTAAGCGTTAAAATGTTTGCATTTCAATGTACTTAATGGTCAATATTGCTTAAATATTTTATGAACCATAATGAATTAGTCGTGAATCGAAGATTGCCATCAGTCTTTATCTCAAAAGAATTATGAGATAACAGATCGCCTTCAAAATAGTATATACAATTATAGACGTTACCTATTTGTTTTTCAAAGTGTGTTGCGGTCAAAATTGCTTAACATATTCAAGAACCGCAATGAATTAAATTTCATGAACCATAATGAATTAGTTTTGAATCGAAGATTGCCATGAGTCGGTCTGTGTATCGCATTCTAACTATATACTTGACGTGGATTAGAGCAAGAGAACACATGATCCGGAATCGATGAGTCGGTCTGTGTATCGCATTCTAACGATATATTTTATATGAGATAGAACGTGTGAGAGTGATGTCTGGTTCATGAACGGAACGTTGTGGCAACGTGAACCGTGATTCACCGATTCAATTTAATGATCCGGTCAAATAATATCACTCATTTTCCCCCGTCGCTAGAATCAATGATTAAAAATACCAATAATATATATTTAAACAAAATATTCTTCAAGATATCGCCGGATTCGAATAGTACTTCCACTAGACTCCCAGTTCCACTTGAAAGTCGGGTAATCGAAAATATTTAAGGGGAAATTACCTTCCTATTCACCACCCATTCTGAATGTAGTGCCTTTTTAGGTGATACGAAACTGGTATGTGACGATACACGCATTTGTCGTGCTTCCTTTTATGAGATTATGTTTACGTATGCACACCTGTCGATGGTAACCTCACATTGTGGGTTATCCGTAATGGCAGCATGAATGAATGAATATTCCTCATAAACAAAGTAATTTTAAAAAATTGAATATAAATCGGATACCTATAAAAGACACATTTATTGTGTGCCAGTAAAAGTATTTCCATAATAAAACTAAAAAAGATGCCCTTTTGATATTAGTGTTGAGTATATTGTTGCTGAATTTTCATTCCGAACTATTCCGAAAATATTCAAATACGATGAATTGTATTGGCCACAAAATTTGGTCACAAAATTTGTTTTGCTAATGTCATGTATATAGATTATTGTTGGTCTGTGAACTCGGTCATGTTAAAATGGTTCGCATTTGTTTGTCCATTTTCTTGAAACTTTTCCTTCTTTTTTTTATTCAAGATTTGCTGGATATTGAAATGCTTCTGGCGCACAACGTGGGGCCTCGTGCTTGCTCGTTTTCTCGCAGGAGTTGGAGCATCCGGGATGTTCATGTTGGCTCCGTTGTACGCCTCTGAGATTGGGAGTTTGGAGACAAGAGGCGCCCTCAGTTCTCTGGCAATCTTCACAATGAACTTTGGAACTGTGTTCATGTTTACTCTGGGATCATACACAAGCTACAATACTGTCCTCGCCGTCATGATACCGCAGCCGATTCTGTTCATCTTGTTGATGTTGAAGATGCCAGAGACGCCGGCGTTCTTGGTTAAAAAGAATAGATTGGAAGTTAGTAATATATTTATTATTTTATTTATATCTTTTTGTGTTACACCAACCGATTGATGGTGATCGATAATATTGGTGAAAATGCTTGATAGAATGCTTTTTTTTGTGATGGCATCCCCAAATGGAACGGAGGGGATAAAAGAAAACTTCTATCTTTTGTTCTACTTATAGAAGTGTGTTTCTAAAATATGTTGAAGAGGAAAGAAGGAAACAAACTAATTTGAAAATCGTTAGTATATTATTTGGTAGAATGTTATGATAAAAAATGTTTCCTGATTCAAAATCTTTTGCCATTGATTCAATGGAAGATTCATCATTTTTTTTTTCATAATTTCTGAATGTTTGTTTGTGCCTACACACCACAGCAGAACAGACACAGTCAGAAGTAAACAAATGCTGATGGCGAGCATTAGGACAGTGAGAATGATATCAGGCAAAATATTGAGACACCGAATGAGAATCAACAGAATAAGGGGAATATGTGAGGTTGTTGTTATCATCTGAACTAGGATGGTCACGTCCCAGATGAACAGCGCCAGACTTCCTTATATAAGATGGAGGGATAGCTGGGAGTCCACATCACAGGAGGAAAAGACCTCTTAAAACAGACCCAAAGGTCTACATAAAAGAAGAAGAATATAATGTTTTTATAGGCGTACCAAAAGACTATTATCTTGGTCCTTTTATATATACATTGTTCAATGTGTGTACATCTGCAAATAAATTATTATTTCTGTTTATAGGAAGCTGCCAAAGCCATTTCCTGGTTGAGAAGTGTTCCAATGGACAGTGGAATCGTGAGAAAAGAAGTAGAATTCCTCAAATGTGAAATGGACCTGGCCAATAATTCCAATAAAAAACAGAAATTATATTCCTCTATAAGTAAGTACCTACCTATTATTGTCATATTTCTTTTTGTGTCATTTTTGTATTTATTCAAAGTATTTCTTTTCATTCTGTTACATAATATGTATAACAACTTTCTTTACCTATTTAACATTCTTTCCTAATGTCCTCATTTCCAACCCTGTCATTCATCGTCTTGTTACATATTCTCCTGATCTCATTTCAACTGCATTTTATTCTGCTTTCATGCGTCTTCTGCCAATTCCACGTCTCATTTGCATACGCCAATGTTGGGACTGCAAATGCATTGTAAAAGGCATTTATGTATTAATTGTATACTTATGTAAAAGCCCACTCAGTGCGTTTACAATAAATAAATATGTTTAATCTCGGCCACAGATATTATACCAAAATAGAATTACAAAACATTGGTAATTATTTACAGTTATAAAATTAATTTTAGTACTGTAAATGATTGTACACTAAATAATGATCTAAAATTTATTCATAAAAAACTTTGGATTAAAATTACTGATTTACTCCACAGATCTTACCGATGAAAGAAATGATATTTCGTGTCTAGAAGAAAAGTCATCGTGGAAAATTATCAGTAAGTTGTGAATTTACTGTGTATACTTGTTAACGCATTTTTTGGCTTAATCACATACCTACATGTCTAAAAAGTATAAAATAGGTACATATTTACATAGATAATTAACTAAAATCTTAAGAATATTCATTGTTTCGGCGTCCAACCTACCCCACACAACAACATGTACCTACCCGACAACTCAGCATTAATTAATTGTAATCCGCTTGTCAATGGGAGTTCAGTTTCTCCTGAAACTAGTAGCGAAAATTTCAAAAAATAAGTGGTACCGAATAATAATTTTAAAAATTTAATAACTGTTATTAAAATGTTGTTTACACAATGTAATAGCCAATGTTATTTTTTAATTACTATTCAGACAGCTTATGCATATCAATTATTAACTGATACGCTTAAGAAACTCATAATTAAACTCTTACCTACTCATAGTCTAATTTTACAAAATAATATTTCAAAATAATATTTATTAAGTGTGTTAATTACGTGAAAATAAGGGTATACGGTAGTTTCTGACAGGAGCAATTTAAAAAAAAAAACATTTTTTTTTTACTTGTTGGAAATCAGTCCGAAAACAGATTGCTGTTTTTGATACTATACGACTCAATATGTATTTCCTTAATTCAGTGACTTCCCGTCCAACTCTACGCGCCTTCTTAACCCTCCTCGCCCTGATGACGATCCAAAGCTTTACCGGGATGTACGTTGTGGTGACTTACTGCACGGGTATCTTCATCCAGGCTGGAAGTAGTGTGTCTCCTGCTGCGGCTAGTATCATCGTAGGGCTGGTGCAATTGGTTGGATCCCTCGGAGCTTCGTCGCTGATAGAGAAACTAGGAAGGAAGGTGAGTCTATTGAATGGAACTTCAAGTCTATGGAAAACAGAAAACTAAGATGATTAGACCAAAGAAATAGTTAACCTAATACTTGTATTAATTCGGCGGAGAATAATTTGACAAAGTTAAAAATGCAGATGACTATTTGAATATATGTGTTGTTAAAGACTTGACTCCAAGAGAACATAAAATATACCACTTATTAGATATATTTTCACTATTATACGTATTTCATAAAATAAATAGTAAGCTGAACTGAAATGTCAGAATATACTTTCGTAATTTGCTTTAAATTGGAAGGTCACAATGAATTTTTTACTGTGACAATTTTTTGAATTACCTCATCAAAAAGATTAAAATCACTTGGTTGATGAGGAATTTGCGTGATAGTAAAACAAATAAGTATAAATAGAAAGCCTGGAAACAACCTAATAATCAAATAATACGCTAAACAACAGGTCAAAGCAACAAACAAAAAAGAGAAGAAAACAGGCTATTGCAACAAACTTCTATTTTCTAATAGATAAATGTATTTTCAGTATTCGCATGAACTTAATAACTTGCTTGCTTAAATTGTTGCTATAATTTAAATTAAAACCCTCAAGTTGGAATAACATTGAAGATTTCATCTGATTTTTGACACATACCTTCGGTAAGGAAAATTAGCAATGCGGTCACCAATTAAAAAATAGGAGACATTTGGTTTTCTCTGCCAACCCAAGTTGATTGCCTTTATGTACCAATGTCTCGTAATTTAATAAATACACCTTAAAACTTTTGTAAATTTCTTTCAGATTCTGATGATATCTTCATTCTTGTCAGTAGCTGTGTCTCTTGCAGCTATGGCTGCATTCTCTGTTCTCCGAGACCACCACATGTCCGATGGATTAGGATGGATTCCATTGGTGGCAATGTCTGTAGCTGTTTGTACCTTCGCTTTAGGTGCTGGTCCCGTTCCCTATGTGTTGCCGAGTGAAATATTTTTAGTACAGGCAAGTACATAATTTATTCAAGTTTTAAATAATTTACCAAAAGACCTTTCCTTCCAGCCATTTCAAATATACGTTATTGAGCTCAGCTTCAGAATCCATTAACGCGATACTTCTCAGATCACTAAACTTATGTAAGGTTATCTCCATGTGCCTTCTATTGTTATTTTGTTCTTGTTTGGTTGTATTGTGTTACTTCGATTTAATCTTCCAACCATATTATTTCCGTTATAATTTTATACTTAATTTTGGCACAAATCATCCATAAGCGATGCAATTCTTACTTTCTTCCGATGACCGTTTAACTCCGGTAGAGCTTTAGTCTCCTGAACAATGGATTTCCAAGCCTTCCTGTCAGCAAAAACGGACTTTCAGTCATCACAAACATTCAGCACATTCATATCTCGGGTGAATATGCCATGCAATGCCATGATAATTAAATCAAGAATCAAACAATTGTTAGGCTTGATTTAAAACAAACTATCGGTATTTTTGTGTGAATGGTCCTATAAAGTGAAATGGATTTCTCGATATTCGCAATTCTTTGAGCCTTGAGGTTGGTGATATTGAGGAGCGTTCTAGGAAGAAGACCGAGAGAGAGATGGATCGACCAGGTCAAAGAAGCTGCTAACTCCACGAATAGATTCTATGCAGCTAGTTTGGCAGAGAGATCAGGAGGAACTTTGTGCGGAGCACACCTGTTGGGGATCACAGATAAAAAGTAAATTTATATAATAGTATAATATATTTTTTCATAATGAATTCTTAATTTATAGGTCAGAGGAATTGTAACCAGTGTGTTGCTGACCTGGGTCTGGTTAATTTCTTACATCATCGCCCAGTTCTTCGGAACCGCAATGACCATCGTTGGGATGACCGGGGTCTTCTGCTTCTTTTCTATGGTCGCCTGCTTGGGTGCCTTTGTGACCATCTTCTGTCTGCCGGAGACCAAGGGCAGGACTATGGACGAGATCCTCTCGTACTTCAGCGGCAGAAAGCCCAGTATACCGATGATGAACATACAAATCGAAAAACAACAAGTGTTATGAAGACGTCTCCTCGTATGACAGAGGCGCAAAATAATGAGTGTTGAAACTTTTCTGCTTACTTCGTTGAGCGTAAGAATAAAGTTGAATGGACAAGAATGTTTATATTTTATGAAGCTATTCCAAAGAAGGTTATTCTACTCTATAGCGCTACGACCTTTGGCGGGACTAAGCTGCCTTCAAGATCTGTCACCATCTTTTCCTAAGACGGCGTAGACGTCCAGTTAGGAGAAGATCCGATAACCCTGAAATCGGCTGTGACTCCATCCATTGAACTTCCTTACTGATTTTTTTTTACCACTGACGATACTTTAGCCAAAATTTTGTAAGTTATTGGTCAAATTTTGACTATTATAATAATACCATTATTTAGATGTGAGCACAAAAAAGTTGGTTACAATTAACCAAACTGATTACCAGTAACTATTGTTTGGTTACCATTAGCAAAAATAAAATTCAGTGTAGGTATACCTGTCTTCTGATTCCCAAGAAGATTAGTGGAATAAAAAATTTCATAATAACGAGCCAGTATTTTTAACACAAAATATTTATAAACTTGAAATACTTGATAATTTGATGGAAAACCTAGTTATTGTTGAACGTCGTATTATGTGATTTATGTCTCCGTCTCTATTGAGATGAATTAAGTTTTTATAAAATACTTAGTAGGTAGGTACTTTAACTATGAAAAATGAAATTTCCTATGAATGTTTCTGTGAGGTTGAAAACTGCTTACGGGGCCTCAACTTTTTCTGACTGCTCTTTAAAAAAACTCGCGTAATACGGCCCTTAGTTTTATAAAATGATTTAAAATTATTGTTTTTTTTTGTTAAAACATATCATTGCCTCCTTTCCAATGCAAATTTTGGTTTTACTAGCTATGATAATTGCAGCGATTCAGGCGTTTCTTTCATTATTTCACATAATTTAAGCGTTCTTCTTTTTCTATGACTATTTTCGTCTAAGTAGGGGTCGACCCTCCTGGAACGTAATCGCCAGGACACTCTGTCTAGGGTGCCCTAGTCAAGGTATCAATTTAGAGATGAAAAAGATAACTAAATGTATGTAAGTGACTGTTTTCACGTGACATGTCACTGTCACAGGCATTGGATTTTGTTTTCTTTTCCATTGCAAAATTGACACGTTGATTAGACACCCCGGGCCATCATGCGGTCCTCCTAGAGTTCTTTTTGAACGCTAGACCACAAAGTTGCCAGCAGACGACCCCTTCTCCGCTGAGTATTTGGTATGACAAGGCTTGATCTCACGACGGACATGATATTAATCCCTTCACATAACGTGTCCATTAATTTGAGTGTTCCCCGACTAAAAATATTTCAAAAGAAATTGCGTATTTTCATGTAAATTATACATATTAAAGATTAAAATAAAATGCAAAAAACGCTCCGCACCGATCAAGTTTTCAATTGGAAATAATTCACCCATTCAGATACTTAAAATAACATATGATTATTAGGATCTGAGGGAGTATCTTTAGGTAAATACTGTACCTACTACCTATCAATCGTATAATTTTTCTTATAAAAAACCTTATTAAAGGTGATTCTACAAGTATTAGTAATAACCATTTTTTTTTTATTTTTATTAACAAGTTATTCGTCAATCCTAAAATTTCTAAATGACGACTGAATAAACGACTTTGGAATTATACCAGTGGCTGACATAATAAATCAGCGAAAATGCCAAATTCGTTTAATTTTGTTTTTAATGTATATTTTCTAATTATTGCTATGTAAATAAAGTACCTACTTATGTTGTAATATAATAGTAGGTATAGGTACGTGTGAATTATGTCTAATTTAGTTACCTTTATTGTTATTTATTTCCAATTTAGTTACCTTTATTATAATTTTTTATCCAATTTGGTTTCCTTTGTCGATAATTATTTTTAATTTAGTTACCTTTATTGTTATTTATTTCCAATTTAGTTACCTTTATTATAATTTTTTATCCAATTTGGTTTCCTTTATCGATAATTATTTTTAATTTAGTTACCTTTATTGTAATTTATTTCCAATTTAGTTAGGTACCTATAATATAAGTTTTTATCCAATTTGGTTACCTTTATTGTAAATAATTTCCAATTTGGTTACCTTTATTGTAAATTATTTTTAATCGAGTTAGGTAGGTACCTTCAATGTAAATAAAATAATAAATTTGTTACAACTTCGCTATTATTGTGTTTTTTTTTAATTACATTTTTAATATCCTATTAATAAGTAATATTTAAGTGTGGGCTGTATCCATAACTAAACTCTCCATAATGTTAGATAAATTTAATTATTTTCTCGCTAAAAGTTTCACAATCCCAGAAATCATTTTATGGAGTACGTTTCTATTATCCAAATTATTTAAACAAAAAATAATTTACAGAATGTGAGAGTATTTTGAAAGTTTCGTCAGATGAAATCAAAGGCGGATGTCCATGGAAAACTAATCCTTAAGAGGACATAATATAACGCTAAACTTAGTGACTGAAAACATGATAATATATATTAAAACCGCCCAATGCACTATGAAGTTACGCGTTAGTAAGGGTAAATATTACGTGCGTTAAAAAAGGTTTATACGAGATTTAAATTATCGGAAACCCCAAATTTGTTGATTTTTTGCATTTTAAGAACAAACCTTAGTTGATATGAAAAAACTTTATCGGTCATTCACTTGACTTTATACACTCTTTCAGAGTATAAAAGATTTATTTCTCTACGACACATGGTTATAGGAGTAATAAAAAAAATGCTGTAAAAAAGGATATTTTTAATCATTTATTTATGGGAATTTTGGCTGAATTTTAAAATTGTGTGACGAACATTCACTAGAGAAATGTTGAAAATACTTAGGTATGGTATTTTTTCTAGAAACACACTGAGGAATTTGAATTGAAATTGAGGTGTTTAGGTTTATATGGCCCCTTAACGCTGTATATTCAATATGATGTCGTTTGAACTTATAGTTTGGGATGAAGATAGAAAACAAAACATTGATGGAACTACATTCTCTATATAAGCTTTTTCTACAACACATCTAAATGAGGATGGTTTAGTAAGTATTCAAACCAATTGTAAAATATCCGACGATCGAAACCTCTATCGGCGGACGCCATAAGTAGTAAATTTAAAAAGTTTGCCTGTCATTTTGTCAGAATAGTTTGTTTAGGAATATATTATGTAGATACCTACTTTTTTTTATATTTTAAATGCAACTCGCGTGAACTACAAACCTAACCAACATATTCATACCAATTGTTTTTTTTTTGTTAGAATATGTTGGTTAGGTTATATTTTCCTGCACTAAACTCGTCAATATATCCTAACACGCAAAAAAATACGCATGCGTATACTTACGGCGTCCACCGGCAGAGGTTTCGTGCGTCGAATATTTAAAATTCGGTATGAATACTAGGCAAACCTCTAAATGCCTATCCGCCGCAAAAAGGTTATGATCTCTTTTGTGGCATCCTCAGGGAGGTTTAATGAAAACTTTCCAATCACACTGGCCAGGAGCCATAATGCATGCTAAGAGCTGCTCAGTGTCCTATGTCTGTCTGCAGCCGCACATCCCGTCTTCGGTCATTCCCCATGTCTGGAGGTTTTAATTGAATGACCGACCCCAGTCCTTCACAGACGCACTCTTGCAGCCGGTGAAGGTATCCTCTAACTAAATGATACCTGTTCGGTAAATGTGCCAACACTGTCCAACCTTTCCTCCTCCCCAAAAAGAATTGCTACCTACATCAGTCATCGTCATTATTGTCTACAACTCGTCGGCCCGTGTGCGTCACACATAGACAGTTTGTAGCGGAACATCCCAATGATATCATCACTACTGACATACCATACCATATCAACCCCCGCAAGTTGAAGAAATTAAATAGTTTGTATAAGTACATACATACCATCACGCCATTTCCCTATTTGGGGTAGGCAGAGAGAACCGAACGCCAGACTCCTCTCTCTTGACATACATTCCATCACGCCATTTCCCTATTTGGGGTAGGCAGAGAGAACCGAACGCCAGACTCCTCTCTCTTGACATACATTCCTTGCTTCATTCACGTCCATACATCGTCTCATACACGCTCTTCTATTATTCTTACTTCTAACCAGTGGCGACTGGTCGATTGTATTTTTGATCATTTTTGGTAGTGCAATTTTTTCCTGAATTAATAATAAATTAATAGGTATTTAAACCATAAATACAATATAGGATATTTAAACAAACAAATGTATTAAAGTCACAGTATTTGTTTTTAAATAATTTTAAAAACCGCGCCAGCGTTCTCTTTTATAAGTGATATTGTTATTTTACAATATTGTTTCACTGATTTATCAACAGATGTCGTGAAGACAAATGTATGGGAGTATTATTCATACAATTTTCCTCTCAATCAAGTATTAATATACTAAGTAATTAGGTCTAAAGTTGTGTGTCAATATGTGACACTCGTATTTTAGTCGCGGAATCGGCTGTATGTCATGTATACGTGGCACTCATCTCTTTCAATACGAATGGCTAATGAATTAGAGAGCGAGATAGAGGTATACATACTTATTACATCTAAGATATGATAAGCTCAGTGCAGCGCACGAGCCTACACGAGTCTGCTTTATGAATTCAGTACAAGTATCGCTATTTCATCTGCCAGGGGACTATCTCTTTCTCTTCATACATACGCTGTATTAAAAAGAAATCAATTTTGGTGCAATATGGATATCGCACGCCATACATTACATAATGATAATATTTGTATTGCGGTAGATTTCATTATAATATGATGTCGATTGCGAGGGTATATATAATAATCAATTGGTTTAGAAAAATAACAGTAATAAATTAAAGCGTAAAAATATATTAAAAACATATTTTAATATTAATTTTTAGAATATACCATTTAAAAATTGGTAGTGCAATTGATCCAACGCACTTCATATAGAGTCGCCGCTGCTTCTAACATCACCATCTTTCAAAATCCCATTTATGTGATCGTGCCAACTTTTTCTTGGCCGACCTCTACTTTTCGTTCCTCTTTTATCAGCCTTGTATACTTTTTTTGTAAGACGGTCATCACTCATTCTTTCTATGTGGCCGAACCACCATAGGGCATTTATTTTCATCTTACTTACATCTTACTTACAAGCTGTACATTATTTCGTTTCCTTTCTTGTCCATCGACTTATACTACGCGCCGTGCTCAGTTATACCCAAACCGTGTTTGGGTGTGCTGTTTTAAACCAGCATAAAGTGTTGTGATACAGAAATAGTAGGTGTCTTCCTTGAAGAATCTCCCAACATGAAAGAAAGCAATGAAGAAATTCGTCGCCAGGTAGGTGCAATATTCCTTTCTCTCTATCTTTCTCAATAATACCTATTGAGAAACAAACATTAAACCTCGACATGATATCTGTTGAGAAACAGAATTTTAAAAAAAATAATATGCTTAAAAATATTATATTATCATTCTCTGCTATACCATAGAGTTGGAGACGATGAAATAATTATGACGTCAGTCATAATCTTGAATTCACATAATATTATGGTCATCATTCGATTCCGTGCTAAGCTTGGGCTGTACTCACATTTTTTTCAAAGGGTACGGATGTACCAGACGCAGATAAAACTTGGTCGTCAAAAATAATTAAAACAATTTCGAATATACATTAACGGTTTATAATTAAGACGATTCTTATTCAAAAATCATCTTGATTATAAACAGCATTTTAATCCACATAATATTATAACGGTACTTGATATCCAAGGTTGGTTTTACAATAAACTTGATAAACTCTAGCGCAAGAAAATAGCAGGGCAATAAAAAAATATTCAAGCAAACATTTTTATCATTTTTTGTTTTAATTCTTTTTTCATTATATAACTATTGTTATATTCCTACCTATGTATGTAGCTTAATATGATCACTTCACTAGGATATCATCATATGCCAAATTATTAAGTTGGGTTTCATTTTAATCACGAACATTTCATCAGTTTGATTACGAACAGCCTTAATTTATCAGGCGCAGATCAAACTTGAGCACCTTATTTCTTTTCTGATTTAGATGGGTTGGTAGTCGAGTGGTTAGCGTGCAGGGTTTATAATCAAGTGGTCGCGAGATCGATTTCTGCTTTGACCGATTTCGTTCCCACATAGTAAAAGTGTTCATGCTTAGTTTAGTGGATGTATGAATGTATTCATCCGACAAACCAGTGTTTCCAGAAAGCAATGGTTATAAATCAATTTCTTTTCTACTGCGAATCAAATTCGGGACGACATTTAGTAATAATATCTATAGCAATTCAAATAAAAAATTAAGGAATATTTTATCTCAAATTTCAAACGGTTTTTGGCTGCTCCATCGGTGATCTTGGGATTGCGTGACAGCAAAGAGATCCATCTCTTCCTCAACTCCGCTCGATCTTCAGCGACTCTCTTTTCATGTCGTGGCACATTCTATTGTTTATTTTAAAGTAAAATTATTTATTAATTTTACTTACTTTAAATGTGACCCTATTACAGACATTCTCTTCGTCCATATGGGTAGCATCTAAAATTTACAGTAATTGCTCCAGTTTTGTCAACCACTTCACCCGCCTCGAGGAAATCCCGGAGGGAGCCGTTAAATTTCCTGAGTTGGCAGTCCTGCTACATGTGCTTTGCTGTCTATTCAGTCCCACATTCGCAATATGGGTTCTCCCTCTTCCGCCATCTCTAGAGTAAGTATTTAAAACATTCTTGCTCCGTTCTTATCCTTTTGCTGCTCCCATGTTTTCAAACCCAGATACTCGAGTTGTTGAGTCTACTATTAGGTGATTGTTCAATGTGTTTACGTGGGCCCATCTTTCTTTCCAAGTTGATTCAATGCTGAAATCCTCTGCCTCGACTGACCAAATCGATAACAGGATCTTAGCCTTTTTGGGGTGGGAGGAAGAATTCACCAAAACCCGATGAGTGAGGATTCTACGTATATTCTAGATAGATCTAGCGGAGCGATGTTTTGATATTCTAGGTAGATCTGTGTTGGAGTGGATTTCACTGTACCTACCCGTTATAGTTCTCATGGTTCTACATCTATTTTATTACAGGTGAACTGATGAAAAAAAAAACGGTCCCTGTGCGATCAAGACACATGGAAAATCGGGTACAACCACGAACTACAGAGCCCATTCAAGGAACCAAATATCGTCCAACGATAAAAATATGGAGGCTCCGCTGGTTAGGACACGTGCATTGTATGGAAGAAGACTAGACACCAAAAAGAATCCTCACATCACGTCCGGAGAGAAGAAGAGGTGTGGGAAGGTCGAAACTACGATGGATGGATAATGTCGAGAAGGACCTTCAGATAGCTGGTGTGCGGAATTGGAGAGAAAAGGCCATAAATAAAGTGCAATGGTGACGATTCCTTGAGGAGGCCAAGGCCCATCCTGGACTGTGGAGCCACTGATGATGATGATGGACTGTATTTATCTGAACTTTATACCAGCGCTATTTCTGATATAAGCAATTTTGCTGCTCTGCTAACCCATGTGGTTCCTGCCCATTTGTTTATTCATTTTCAAAGCGTGGATGGTAGGATTGAATTGTTTACTTATTATTTGTTTTAAATTATTGCATATAGATTTGTTTGTTGACCTAAGATTTGTTTATTGGTTGCTTTTTCATTGCTATAATGTGTTTACTATTTATTTTTACTATATTATTGCATTTTTGTTTGTTGACCTATGAAGGTTTATTGGTTGCTTTATATTTTTTTATTGCTATGACGTGTTTACTTATTTATTTGTTTGTTGATTGCTTTTTAATAGGGTTACTTTTTTCATTACTTACTATGAGTATCATTCATCTTTTTTATTTCAATATCACAATCATGTAGCTTGAAGTGGACTTGTTATTAAAATTGTGATAAAATTGTCTGTCTTAAAACAGGAATTACTCCTAGTTAGATAGACAATTATTTATTGGAGGAACTAAAAAACATGGTATGTACTTCCTAACTTCCCAACAACTATTTTACTTTAGTTCCCAAACCCAATGGTTACTGACTTATTTTGTCGAGTCTGCTACTGCAATTTAAGATAGAACAATGTGTCGTTCGATTTTCTCGACATACCCCGGAATGATAGGAAAGGGTGCCGTTGATCACTGACACGGCCCCAACTCTTTGATCAAATAAGTATGATTTGTGTAATTTACGATAGGAAAGACAAACTTCAACAACCTTAAGATTTTAAAGATGTCAACCGAGATATTTATTATTTTTTCACCACATTATAATACTAGACAGCTTCTGTTATAAAATTGTCATGTATTTTTAGATTATTATATTAGATAAAGTTTGTACATAATAAAAATGTATATTCACAATTATATTTTTTGTCGTACATTGTCGTAATTTCATATTAAAATAAACTGATACCCGTATTCACAGACAAATCTTGAGGAAGCTCCAATCAATTTCGTTATTCAGAATGGGGATTGTTATGACAGGTTTTAAATTAAAAGATTGATTTACAGATTGTTATTTTTAATTGATGAATATCGAATAAACTTAATGATTAAATTAAACTTAAATATTTTATGATGCAGAGAAATTTTCGACAAATTAATTGAAGATGCAGAGCGTTCTATGTAGAAATGTCCTTGCCGGCCGGATCAAAACGAATGGTGGCTGTTCCAATATTGTGATACGCAGAGGAATTCCTAGCACACAATAAAATATAAATTATTTTTTACTGTTGAATTTAAATGTATTCAATTTTAAATATTGTGGTACACCAGTGTCCAATTGTGACTGACTATATTAATCTTTGTACATAAATTTTATTGTACTTTATAGGCCAAGACATGCAGCGAAAATATTTCCAGTGTTCCCACACCTACGTACGATTAACTTTACCGTACTGGACACCTTCTTTGATTTACGCGTGCCTATTTTTAAAAGACCACATCATATTCTAATGTGTATTTTCATTTATTTACGAAACATTTTGATAACTTATCTAAAGGTGTTATTTGTTGACATAATCTTTCAGAATCGTTTCTTCTTATGTTACCAATAATATTATGTAAATAATTCAATTTGAAACAGTTACTATTGTTGAAACGAAATATTCTGGATTCCTTAACTGTTAAAATGACAGCCGTAAGTCAAGAAAAGGCAAATAATGACAAAGACCTCAACACAAACGTGTGCAATCAATATTTGGCCGCTGTCACAGGTAAAATATTAAATATATCCTAAAATACATAATAAGGACATATATTTCTGTTTTTTTAGTGCTCATGTGTAGTTACGTCACAATACCTACGTCCGATTCTATGACTTTTTAAGAACGTTCCGGCTAAAATGGGTGCGTTTCTATTCCACTTAGTCCGAGTTTATATTCTATAACGTTGAAATAAGAATGACTTTTAACTTCACCGTAACACAGATATTTTTTTTATTTTTCCTCTTTCGTATATTTCATAATTGATGAAATTCATGACGTAAGTCTTGAAAGATTGTGCATCTTGATTTTTCTACCTATTTTATTACTCAATGTGTTATGATTTGTTCTCTGTATTATTATTGTATTTACTTCTCACTTATATTATTGTAAATTGATTTATTTATTGTTACTAACTCTATCAACATCTTTCTATCGGGGTACGCTTTGATCATGATCCTGGAATTGGCTAGTCTGGTTATTGCATTGAAGCGACTGCCATCTGACCTTCGTGACCCTTAGAAAGGGGAACCAGACAAATTTGATCATGGCTACACATAGCTAGTGATATAAATCCGCACATAGATTTTTAAAAATCCAGAGGTTCGTGCCCCGCCCGGTTCGAACCGTCGACCTCACGCATGTGAGGCGACAACCTTACCGCTGGGCTATCACCGCTCTATCAGCATAGTTTAATTTATTTTATTTCTTAATACATTTTTTCTTATTTCTACCAAGCATTAAATTCGTAATATTTCACGTGTAAATACGTAATTGGAATGCATTGATATTTTAAAGATTAATAATATTATAATATTATGTAATACATTCTGTGAATTTACCAACAAATAAAAAATTAAAATTAAAATTCCAATTTAGGAAAGTTCTTACTCCAAGTAAGTCACGAATTAGTTCAATTCCCTATTCTATAACCACATTTTAATCGAATCAATTGTCAAGACGTTCCTAATTTTAGTACACGCCTAGTTATTTTCATAGCAATCCGGGATATTTTAGTTAGTTTGAAAACATCAGTTGTGTATGGAAATAAATGACAGTTTACCTACACATGTTGCGTCATGATGAAAATAAAATCAAAAGAATATCAGTGCAGATCAGTTAAAAAGTTAGGTTAGGCGACATCACGGCGACATGACATAAATAAACATGGCCGAGCAGTGCGCAGTACGCATGCGTAGTCTGCGCAATAGACAATTTGAGTTCTAATTATTATCTACGGTTCACTAATTTTGTAGATTTTATATTTAGGAACAACGTCAGTTACAGAATACGAAATCATAATTTACTATAGCACAAGCATTTATTTGCTTATTTTAGGGAACGTAGGAAGATGTATATGTACTTGTTTAACAAGGACATATTCATTTAAAAAAAAATAGTCCAATTCCCTAATTTATAACCAGATTATAGTCGAATCAATTGTCGAAATGTTTTAATATTAGTTCACACCTTATTGGAAGCGTACTAGTTTTTTTCGCAGCAGTCCGGGATATTTTAGTTAAGTTTAAAACATCAGTTGTGTACGACATAAAATAATAATGGATAATTTACACATCATGTTGCGTTATGTTAAAAATAAAATCCAAAGAATATTAGTGCAGATCAATTAAAATGTTAGGTTAGGCGACATGACATAAATAAACATGGCCGATCCGAAATTAAGTTCATACATACATACATACATACCATCACGCCATGTCCCTTGCGGGGTAGGCAGAGAGAACCTAACGCCACATTTTTCTATCCTGGCACGCATCCCTCGCCTCGTCCACATTCATGCATCGTGTCATACATGTTCGTCTATTGCTCACACTTCTAACATTTCCGTCTTTCAAAATTTCGTTCACATGGTCGTGCCATCCCTTTCTTGGGCGTCCCCGACCTCTCATTCCATTCCTTTCCGCTCTGTATATTTTCTTCGTCAGGCGCTCCTCATTCATTCTCCCCATGTGACCAAACCATCTCAATGTGTTTACTTTCATTCTAGTAATGACATCTTTCTTAATCTTACATTCTTTCCTTATATCCTCGTTTCTTACCCGGTCATACATCGTTCTATTACAAATCCTTCTTAACGATCTCATTTCAACTGCATTTATTCTGCTTTCATGCGTCTTCTGCCATGTCCAGGTTTCACTTGCATTAATTGCATTAATTTCACTTGCATTAATTAAGTTCAAATAACTTTAATTCTAAAATATTAGAACGTTCCTATTTTATTAAGTTACTGAATTGGATGTAATGTCAAATATTGAACTCATTTGTCACTTTCGGCATTCGTTGTTCAATTAGATAGATATGTATCTGACCTTTGAGCGAAAGGTCCCGGGTTTGATTCTCGGTGGAGACACAGTTTTCAATTATTGTATTTTCAGTCTGGATCTGCGAGAAGATAGATATCACAAGTCTCCAAAATGTGGCAACGTGTTACGATCGGGTGCGTGTTAAATTAATTATATTTAGTTGGCTGTTAGTTGCCTGACGGATCGTATGTGAATAATTTTCTGCGAGTATTTGCATTCTTCGGCGAGATTCAATAATTGCATGAGAAATAAATATGTAAAAATAAATTATTCCCACTGCTGCGAATCTAACCCAGGACTACAGCACAGAAGTCCAATGAATTGCCACTAGGTATGTTGTATTGGGCATGTTTAGTATATTATTTACAATATATAAAAGGAAAAATGTATATGTAGACCTATAACCAGTATATGTATGTATGTCCATTGTACAATTTGTATTTTAATTGTTTTCTTAGATAAACAATTGAATTGTTTATTTCGTTATTATTACAATAAGTCTTAGTTGAATTACATTAGAGTAGGTATTACATATTTGATATCAAACAACTGAATACCTGGCATGCGTTATAAGGCAACTCAAAAAAAATGTTTATGTATGCATATACGTATAGTTTTATGTGTGTTTCTGTGTTTATGTGTCTGTTACAGCCGGTTTCATACAAAAACAGCAAAAGGACTCTTTATTTAGAGGTTCTTTAAAAAATTTATGTCGCATTGAAGTCGTTGCATTTCATAAGTAATTATAATGCATCCTCCTTGAGCAAAAGCAGAAATGTCACCAAAAAAACTGAATGTTGAAGACCAGTTGGAATACTGCTCTTAACATATCGACAAATTATCAAGCCAAGATACGATATTTCACGGTTTTTTCAATTTTGAAGTCAAAAAACACCAACTTAGAGGCTTCGCAGCATATATGTTTCTTTATTGTTTATTGTTTATTGTTGTTTATCGTCCGTAGACCCTAGCTCGGGTACTTGGACTCGTCAATTTTACACTCATAGTTTTATAAAATATATAAAAATATAATGGACAATTTTTTATAGTCAATTCAATGCTGAAGTGAATGTAAATGGTTCACTCCAGCATTTCGTCCACAGAATAAAAAGGTTTATCAACGAGGTACGTCATCACTGCTCCTCGAAATTTATCAACATTCAGAGACTTGATTCCTTCCGGCAGCTTGTTGAATAGACGCACACTGAGACAAATAAAGCTTTTAGATAATTTTGCTAATCTGTGCTCCACGGGTCGGATACTTCCCTTTGAGCGAGTGTTATAATCGTGATATTCCGAGTTCAGAGGGGTGTTGGGCATGTTTTTGCGTGCATATAGTAGGCATTCATAAATTCATTCAGTATTCGGATTAATTTAGTGTCTGTGTGTCCGTGTGTCCGTCCCCCCTTATAACTTTCGATCCGCTCAATATACAGAGCCTAAAATTTCAGAATACATAAAAGTTATAGGCCTACAAAACTTTTATACCCTGAATTTTAAATTTTGTTTCAGTCAGGGGTTATCAACTTTTGAATTTTTGCTTAATTTTTCCGTATATTTCAAAAACCATAAAAGCTGTAACGCTGAAAATTATGCAAAAATATGATAAAATATTGTAAATTATATAATATTATAATATACATAGACCCCCAACACGGGTAGGTACTCGCCTACCTAACGGGAGACACTATAATGTTAATGTGTTATGTTAACGCTTCGATATGGATTCCCTGGCAAACCGCCCCTCCTCGGTTGGAAGGGCTTTGCTGATGGAAACAGTGGACTGTATAATTGTTTAATGATAGGATTGATGGAACAGTGATGTGATGCCAAGCGACCTACCTTGTGATCTCGTAATTCACCGATGGCGGTCAACCGGTTGACATCTCCTTGAACTCTCTGATCCACAATGATGCACTATAGTTTTAGTACACAGAACACAGGATTAACAGGACGAATACAATATACATAAAATGATACTTGACACTCGTGGTCAATCTATGTCACACTTTATCTTGTACGCCGATACATCGCTCGAGAAATCGCTCGGCTCGATCGCAAGGACAACGATACACTCAAGGATGGGCGGACTGGGGTGGAGTGGGGTGGGGGGAATTTGACACCAACTCGAGAAGTGTGGCGCTAACATGTTATGTAACTTAATTGTTAATGAATAAATAAATAAATAAAAAATAGGACAGTTTGTTTATGGAAACGAAACCTATCGAAAAATTATCCTCAATTAGACTTTTCCATGTGGTTGATACATTTCGTATACACTTTTCACGGCAGGGACACCGTACGCATCTTCTTATTAGTTCGACATAAAAAACTTTTTTTTTAGTTATTTATAATTATTGTAAACTAATAAGTATGAGTGAGTTTTTTACATTAACTAACAATATTGACATCGACAAGAATTGACAAATGACTTGAACATAATGTCATATTGCACACTCTGGTGATAAAGAAATGAACTGCTCGAAAAGAAGACTTTAGTGACATAAGTAGGATGACACTGGACCTTAGATTGACATCTTTTGTTGTGAAACGACTTTTTTTAAAGTCGACATTATATCCTGTTCTAATTCATCTAAATTTATCCGTCTGAATTTTAGTACTTTTATGAGAAATGTCAATAAGTTGCGCCGCGTGGATAAAATCATTTTATCCACGGTCGCTGTTGATTTAGACGTTTTCGTATTCTGAAAGGAATCAGAATAGGACATGTCTCTTTTTACCGGTTGTTAGTCCCGTCTGTCCCACCAGTCCCTTATGCTCCTTTATTTGAATGAATCCCAAATTCCAAGTAGATTGTTAATGCCTTTGTTAGTTCAGTTATTAAATTGATTTCTTTGTGAAATGTCAAATAAATAAAAACTCAGAAACCTACTGCAACAAGGAACTCATATGAATGTAACAAACGAATGAACCTTTAATACAGATGAAATACAGACATTCATCTTAATATTATGTAGATGTATTTATTTAAGGTTTTTGTTATATTGACATTGTTATTCTTTATCTACACTCAGAGCTGAATTTGCCATTTTAACGCCCTTGAAAATTTAGCGAAGGAAAAGAAATGATAAAACAATTCAATGTCACGTGACTGACAAATGTTACTTTCATACATTGACTTACCTTTTGTTTTCTTTTCCATCTCTAAATTGACAAATTGACTAGGCTCCCTCTAAAATGCCCTATATACCAAATACATAAATTTGATAAACAAATTACTAAATGTGAAAAACAGCGTGTCCGGACAATTGGCCGTAGCCGATTGGCCGTGGACAATTGGCCGTACGCCCTTTTTACCGTGTGGACAATTTATCGTGAGGACAATTGGCCGTGGGGACAGTTGGCCGTGAGGACAATTGGCCGTGGGGACAGTTGGCCGTGAGGACAATTGGCCGTGGGGACAGTTGGCCGTGAGGACAATTGGCCGTGAGGACAATTTATCGTATGGACAATTGACCGTATGGACAATTCACCATGCGGAAACTATTTTTAGCATCAGAAAATTTTTTCTTTCTTTTTTCGTTTGAGTTAAATAAATTGCGTGGATAAAAAAAATGTTCGTTTATGGCGACGAACCGATTGCCTTATTTTTTTATTTCAAGATACTAGGAGAAATCCGATATGTCGACAGTGATTAAAACGAAATTTTACAAAATAAGCGGTATTTATGTAGTTCTAATTTGCTATATTTTGAGATATAAGAAGACGTCTGTTTTTAGACTTCTTCTTGTTCTTTTTTTCATTTTTCGAGATGGATATCGATTTATACTAATAAGAAGGTGTAGATTTCGAAACAATTTAAACTTCTTTGTTTTCTTTTGAAATGATGAGAAACCAATATGGCGGCCGTTATTTAAGGATGAGTTTTCAAAGTGAATGATAATGTTGGGTTTCTCGAGTTTTAATTTGCTACGTTTTGAGATTTAAGAAGACGTATGTTCTTAAACTTCTTCTTGTTCTTTTTTTTATTTTTCAAGATGGATATCGATTCATACTAATTAAAAGGTGGAGATTTCGAAATAATTTAAACTTCTTTGTTTTCTTTTGAAATTATGAGAAAACAATATGGCGATTACGATTTAAAGGTTTTTCAAAAAGTATGTAGGTATGAATAATGAAGAATAAAATTAAACACAATCAGTGTAATTTAACCCGTAGGGTATTTCTGTGATTATTTATATTGCCTATAAACAGATCCATATTCATTGACTAGCATATTCATTGCTCAACCTCTGAATTCTGTTCAGTGCAGTGCAGAATTGTGATGCGCTAGTGTGCGGGAATTGTCACAATAAAATTGGTAAGTATCGCGAGTACCCACACGCGGTACATGAAAGTTGATGCGCATCAGTATTTCAGAGCTGTCCACGCTATGCATAATGATTTTAAACACTGAATTTTTTCTATAGAGTCCGAGTGGACTCGATAATAGGGCGACCATATTGAAGAGTTGTACTCGACAATGCTTCTTACAAATGATGTATAAAGTAATTTTAATGTATACAAATTTTTAAAATCTTTGGAAATTCTTAAAATGAACCCCAAAGTTTAGAGTCCCGTAGTGCAAATATTATTTATATGTTCAACAAATGAGAGATTTTCGTCAAACGTTACGCCCAAATCAAGAATTTCTGCCTGGTATTTTAACTGTATATTATTTATGGTGTACGTGAATATAATGGGAAGAAACGTATATATTGACACTTCATAATGTTTAAGTAAAGTTTATTTTTTTGGCACCAACTTTGTCAAATCGGCGCGGAATCTTGGCATCATAATGGATGAAAGATTAAGATATGAGGAGCACATTAATAAAAAAAACGCAATGGTGCTTTTCGAGGTTGCGTCTTTTGTATGAGATCCGTCCTTACATTGCAACGGGTGTTCGCAGGTTGCTTACAGATAGTTTGGTTCTCTCAATATTGGACTACGGGGATTCGATATATGGTACGTCTCTGTTAAAGAAAACACCAAAACAAGTGCAACGCGTACAGAATGCATGTGCCCGATTTCGCTTCAATATACCTAGACGAGCACATATATCACCTTATCTTAATCGGCACGGGATTCTGAACATGTCTAACAGAAGGAAGCTGCACTTCCTTTGTCAACTACATAGTGTGATAAAGAAACGTTCTCCTTCCTATCTGTTTGATAGACTACAGTGGTCACGTGATTTGCACGTCCACTCAACGCGACAGAGAGGCCATTTACTCGTTCTCCCCAGACATCGAACCTCTGCATTCGAGGGTAGTTTTATATATGCTTGCTCAAAGGAAGAAATTCATTTTATTTTTAATTACTATTAGATTTTTATAGGTTATGACATGTGGTCTGTCCTCAATGTTTTGTGTTGTCCCAAGGCTTTGCTGAAAACCAGCAGCACTCCAGGGATACTTGGTAGTGCGCAGCTGAGCAATAGCCTTTTTGTTGTCCATTGTAGTTCAAAATTGTATATATTTATTCTTTTTTTGTTTGATGTAACATTAATGGCAACAAATAAATGATTTATTTATTTATTAATTTATTAATAAATAAATAAATCATTTATTTGTTGTCGGCCCTCGTGGCTCAGTTGGTTGGATATCTGACTGCTGATCCAAGGGTCCCGGGTTCGATTCCCGGTGGAGACACAGTTTTTAAAATTGTGTTTTCAGTCTGGATCTGTGAGACGATTAATATCGTAAGTCTCCAGAATGTGGCAACTTGTTATTGGGTGCGTGTTAAATAATTATTTGACATCGTACCTGTTAGTTGCCCGAGAAGCTACATAAAAAAAAAAAAAAAAAAAATTAAATACCAATGTTGTTTTGTATGGCCAACAATTATAGCGCCCTTGGTACAATCTTGTAGATATCATAAATCGGCGTTATATGCATTATTATTATTATTTAAGAGGGCATATAAACTCAAACATCGTATTTTATAAAAAAAATCTCAAATATATTAACCAACGTGTTTCGACAAAAAAGTATTCTCAAGATTTTTTAACTGAATAAACGTTTCACAAATTTAAAATTAAGCATAAATTCCCTTTAAATAAATATTAATATAAAAAATTACCGCATTTTTTATTAAATTACTTTATATTATCTACACGCCGTAGAGAAAAAATATATTCTTAAAGTGTGTATAAAATTAAAGCGAATGTTTGAGATGTTTTTTTCATTTGAATCAGGTATAAACCCTGTCAATGAGCACGCGATAGTTACCCTTATTAACACGGAACATCATAGTGTATTTGGCGGTTTTATCAGAATTGTTATACCCTGGAAAGGAGCATGTGGAATTTAATTATTAGTGAAGAATTCCACATTCTCCATACCTTTCATATTTATTTATTTATTTTATATATTTATTTATTTATTTATTTATTTATTTATTTATTTATTTATTTATTTATTTATTTATTTATTTATTTATTTATTTATTTATTTATTTATTTATTTATTTATTTATTTATTTATTTATTTATTTATTTATTTATTTATTTATTTATTTATTTATTTATTTATTTATTTATTTATTTATTTATTTATTTATTTATTTATTTATTTATTTATTTATTTATTTAACTTGATGCAGGTATAACATTTGGTGGTACCCTGGTGACATCAATTGTCTTCCCTAACAATAGCCCCGAATATAATTTTTAAACATTTTTTATTGTTATTAACCTTGGCCTTCGTAAATATTTAAAAATATATTAATTCTGTTGTTAGTTCAGGTATTTTCGGTTTTAACTTTCATAATTT
This sequence comes from Molanna angustata, assembly GCA_963576475.1. Lineage (NCBI taxonomy): Eukaryota > Metazoa > Arthropoda > Insecta > Trichoptera > Molannidae > Molanna > Molanna angustata. The sequence goes on from OY754979.1 coordinate 34,176,737, forward strand.
TATTCTTTTAATCTGTACCCAGTTCGAAAACACAATACATCACCATCATATAAAATAACCTTTTTTCAATACCGCGCAAAGACCATTTATTTGGGTTCTGCAATAAAACATGGTCAGCAACTAATTGTCTCAGAGATTTGGATTTTTCCGCACTTAAATATTTCAATGTTTATTATTCAAATATAGATTCAGGCTACCTGAAAAAAATCGAACCCTTTTTAATCCTCATCGATCGTTATGTAAATCCCAGCCGACGGTGCTTTCATATGTTTTAAATCCGGTTTCAAATATTCAAAATAAATAGTTTCAGTTTTACATTTCCGTTAATTTTATGTTTCTTTTCTCAATTGTTGCTCTAACTTCGTATTGTCCTCTAGCGAGATACACGGAGGTTGATTTTGCGCAATCCAGGTCTAGCCACCGACGAATTCACTGATGCCGTATTGCTCATAATTCCCGGGGTAGATCTGGTTGCCGAAAGAAACAAACGTGTAATTCGCGAAAGGATATATTCGCGTTAGGCAATTTTAACTTTTCAATGAAAATTTTTACAATGTACGCGCCGGACACGTGACTTTTGATAAACGTCATATATCGCGCGTTAGGGGCCTTAATACAGCTCTCGCGAGTATGAGTTTTGATAAATCCGTGTCTGACGCTCGTCATTGTAAATTACTTCAAGACAGTTACGAAAACATTATTTTTTTCCATTTTGGTTGTATCTCGCGCGTCACTTCCGATAAATGTCACACATCGCGCAATAGTGCTTTCATACAGCCCTCGCGAGTGTGAATTTTGACGGAATTGCGCGTGTGATACTTCTCAATATAATTTCACTTCAAAATAAACGGTTTAAACACCGAAAACACTGTCACCGATAGTACCAGCTAAAATATTACGTGGCCAGGGTTAATTAACTTAATTAGAGTAAAAGTATTTATTATGTTAGTCTCGATCCCACACAGAATGCAGAATTATGTAATTATAAATTTTAAGATAATTTTTATGTTAAGTATGCACAAATGATTTGCGTGCCAATAATTTGAATATTTTATACCCCTGTACACCCCCTCTCTTCGAGACAGGGGTACCTTTATTATATAAGGTAGAATCCTACTACCTGGACAGTAAGTAAGAGTCAGTAAGAATCAGTAAGAGTTAGTAATCAGTGTGTCAGTCAGACGAACATTCACAGTTGAAAGCAAGCAAAGTAGTGGGCCTTAGGGCCGTGTGAGGCGGTCAGGGCTTACGCCCTGGCCGCCGTCTTCAAAGTTTTAAGCTAAAGAACAGTAAAAATTAGTTAGTTAGTCGGTATAAGAGTCAGTCTAGTTGAAGTCAGTCAGTGGAAATCAGTGAGTTGAACAGTAACAGTCTATCACTATAGTGAGGCGGTCAGGGCTTACACCCTGACCGCCGCCTTCAAAGTTTTAAGTGTAAGAACAAAGTTATTTTTAAAAGAACATTAATATTTAAAAAAAGAATCAGTGAGTCGAATCTACGTAAAAATCGTTCGGTAGCTATTAAAGTTTAATAATTTTTTATAGTAACAAGAGTTCAAGTTAAATCAATAACTAGTCTCGCCTACGGGCCTTGGCAAGACCAAGTTGACTTCGTCGATATCGAAAATTCTATTCACCATTCATCTGACCCAGGAGGCAGTGTGGGAATAAGAAAAGACTAAATATAGTCACCCATCCATCTGACCAAATGGCAGTGTGGGGACGTATTTAGGGCTTACGAGCCTAATCGACAAGGATATTAATTTAATTAAGAATGAATTAGAAGTAAATTCAAAAATGTATCCAGCGCCGAACGATAATAAGTGGACATCACGCACCGAAGAACACGGAACGAGTCAACGCGATCTTCCAGAGGATTGTGCAGAACGAGCGCCCAGCGTTATCGCGAACCGCGAAACGTTGCGGGCGCCTAGACAGATAACAGTCGCACCGCGAACTTAACTTTGACCTGCAAACAAGGTACAGTGAATTTTATTTTTAAAAGTGAAAAACAAATAGAACTTTAAGTGAGAAATATACATAACTTCAAGTGAAAATCAACAAACATTTTATTTCTGAACTATATAATTTTAAATGTAACCATGTATAATTCCTTTAGTAGCGCCATGGCCATAACTACGAACATATTGTATTATTTTGCTGTTTTTTTTTTGTATTCTGCGATTGGGATCGCACCTGTAAATTTATTGAATTTTGTATGTTTTTTTGTATGTGGCTATTTTATCGCAATTTGAATTTTGTTTCAAAACTATAATTAAACAGAAACTAGAGAATTAACTTAAAATTTCTTTTATTACTGGAGTGAGCCCTTGTCATTACGATACGGCACGGTGAGAAGGTGGAAGCGTCAGGATCTTGTACTCTCCGCTTGCGAGAGAGTCAAATCTGGAAGGCGACTTCTACCCTGACTTTAACCCCCCGGTATCAAACTATTAATTTATTTATTTATTTATTTATTTATTATTTTTTTTTATTTATTTTTATTTATTTATTTACTTATTTATTTATGTATCTATTTATTTATTTATTTATTTATTATTTATTTATTTATTTATTTATTTAACTATTAATTTATTTATTTATTATTTTTTTTTATTTATTTTTATTTATTTATTTACTTATTTATTTATGTATCTATTTATTTATTTATTTATTTATTATTTATTTATTTATTTATTTATAATTATTAATTTTTTAGGCATATTTATTAATTAATTTATTTAGTTAGTTATTTATTTAAATCCAGACAAAAATTGTAAAGTACATATTTATTGAAGCACTATTACTCTACTGATAGTATGTAAATGTATATTACAATATGTAGGTACCTACGATTATTAACGTATTTAATGTTGTTTCGCTGCTGTGTTAATAAAATTGTTTGAGAAGCGACTGGATTATGTAAATTAAAGGATTACCGTGAACGGGTGTGTTAATATTGAGTTACTCTTTTGTGAATGAGTGGAAGAGGGACCAGCGATGCAAGTTCTTCTGAGCATCATCCGTGATAGTATCTATTATAGAATAACTTGGAATACCGACCTTGCGTCTATGGTCTAGTGATTGCAATCAATCAGTCAATGATGGGTCGTCAATCAGACGTACAGCACGCCTTTGTACAGCATCGAGGGTATTCAGTAGGTATTTGGGGGCGCTAACCTCGAGGTGATTACCATATTCAATAATTGGGCGTAATTGCACTTTTTTATAATATGCTCAAGTTTTTGCAGGCGAGTATCACCTTAGCTTCAATCGACAGCTAGATGCGTTAAGTAATTAGTAATTAGTAAGTTCTTTTTAAATTCTCTTGGATGAATCCAGAGTTCGATTAATGCTCACTGTCGACATTCATACATATTGATGACATTGCACCACATTGGATGATTTTTGCCAACATGAAACTCAATCGGATACGATGTAATTACGAACGCATGAATTATAGAATTACATAATTGGCCTTCAAAGACCTGAGGAGGAACGAGTTAATGGATTCCAAAGTCGACCTCAATAACGACAGTCGGAAAACATGTTGTGCATGTGTTGTATCGTCTGCTGACTTTTATTTTCTTTGTTGCAGCAAGCTTGAGCACCTTCAGCCATGGTTGCGTGTTGGGTTGGCTGTCACCAGCTCTCACGCAGCTGCAGTCTTCCGAGTCTGTCCTGGGAGACCAGCTGACTCCAAACCAGTCGTCATGGACTGCCTCCATCATTTGTCTGGGAGCGTTTTTTGGAACAGTCTTGTTCGGAATAATCGGAGATGTAATGGGAAGGAAGTGGTCTGCTATTCTTCTCTCTGTTCCATACTCTGTAAGGAAGACCGATAAAAAAATCAGTTTTTTCTTAATTCATATTAGAGACTGGGTTTTATTACTTTGAGTTTTGCGTAAGGAAGTTATAAGTATGTGCTAAATTGACGAAAAAATTGAGCAATATATTTCCAGTTTGTTTTCATTTCAGACCATTAAAAGATTTCTGCAAAGTTTATCTAATAATGAATCAAAAACTATAATGAATGCATTATTATACCGAATTGATATTATATAATTCAATAATTGTAGGTAAGTATTAATAAAACATAATTCTGCTAAAAAAGTATTTATTCTTGATTTTTGAAATGGAATTCCTACTGGTTTTATATCTGTATTTTTTCATTGGAAGCCAAAGTTGCCATTCATAACGCTATCTTAGTGCCAACGTTGACGTATGTGAAGTGAAACCTGGACATGGCAGAAGTCGCACGAAATCAGAATAAATGCAGTTGAAATGAGATTGCTAAGAAGATTGACGATGAAGAAAGATGAATGTAAGATGAAGAAAGATGTAATTAATAGGACGAAAGTTAATACATTGAGAAGGGTAGGCCACTTAGGAAGAATGAATGAAGAACGCCTGACGAAGAAAATATACAAAGCTGATAGGAACGGAATAAGAGATAAGGGCGCCCAAGGAAAGGATGGCATGACCATGTGAACGATATTCTGAAAGACGGAAATGTAAGAAGCCTGAACAACAGACGAAGCGTGATTGTTGACGAGGCGATGAATGTGTGTAAAGATAGAAAAACGTGGCGTTTAATTCTCTCTGCCTACCCTGCGAGGGACTTGGCGTCATGGTATTTCATTTTTCTTTCTGCATAGAGCCAAAGCAAGCAAATGCGCCTCTGAGATGATTTCGTATTAACGGCACAATAAAAATTATAATTGAGTAATTTTATACTAAAAATGAAAAACTACAAACTTTGATTGTGAAAAGGAATATATAAAGTTTCTTTATTTTTCATTTTTAGTAAAAAAAATACTATAATATTTTGCTATTGATAAGAAATTCCACAAAGTTTGCCAAAATAATTTAAATAAATTTTAATAAAGTATTATTAGGTATATTATATACAAAAGTATTGCTTCTTCAGAAAAAAAACAGGTACGTACTATGAATTTAAGTTCCAGAAACACTGTGTCCACCGGAAATCGAAACTGATACCTTTGAATCAGAATTCAGACATCTAACTAACTGAGCCACGAATGTGGCTCAGTTAGTTAATCATAAAGCTGTTTTGTTGACCCTGTAATACATATGTTAGTTCTATCTGTGATCTTTGACTTTTGAGTGTGTGAGATTTATATCCAATTTACAGTTAGGCTGGTTGCTGCTGATTTTGGTGCCCACAGTTCCTGGCCTTCTGACTGGTCGCTTCTTTCTGGGCATGGGAGGTGGTGGGAGTCTTCTGATGGCGCCTCTCTACTGTCGAGAGGTCAGCAGCATCAGGGTCCGTGGTTCCCTGGGATCCATCGCAATTCTCGCCATCAGCTTCGGAGTACTCTACTCCTTCGTCATAGGATCTATATTCTCATACATTATCACTCTTTGGATACATCTGACCGTACCTATAGTATACGCTGTGATATTCTTTTTCATGCCGGAGACGCCGTCTTTCTTGGTCATGCAAGAAAAATATGACGTAAGTATGAGTTTTGTTTTATCAAACCATATCAAATATTTATATCTTCAAAAAAAACTTAGAGAATGCATACAGTGCACACGATATTTATTTCTTAAAATGGGGTACGTTTTTATGCTATCTATGAAATCTTATACATAATTTACAAATGAAAGACAATAATAAATTTCAACCATTTACCAAAATAGTTGCCTCATCATACTACCTTCAGATATTTCAAGAGTTGACCACTGATAATGTTTTGGACACAATTATTAAACACAGATCTTTTTTGTTGTATTGCAGAAAGCGGCTGAATCCATTGCATGGCTAAGAAAACTGTCTCCCAAAGATGATGTGTGTCAAGATGTCCTTGCTGATCTTAAACACGAAACTCACCTTGCAGCCAAGAGCACTTCGGGTGCTTCATTCAAAGAAGTCGGTTTGTATCATCCATCTTCTTCTTCCTTCTATGGATCTGCAGTATCTGTTTGTTCCACTGTATTTGTTTCCTGAGAGGGTCATCTCCCAGCTATCTCATCATATTTCGGGTGTCTTCCTGAGGTTCTGATGTCTCTTGATCGCTTCTTTAACTTTATCTTCTTCTTCTTCTTCGTCAGCCATCTCTCCACTGCTGGATGTAGGCCTCCTCCAATGAACTCCATCTCTCTCGGTCCTGTGCTTTCCCCAGCCAACCTCTTCCCGCAACCGGAATGATATCGTCCACCCATCTTTTTTGTGGTCGCCCTACCGGTCTTTTATTTTCTTTATATTATTAACTTTATACTGCTATTAAATTATTTACTGAACACTTTATCATCAAACAATGACCGCGTGGTAAGGCGTTTGAGTTATGGCACTGGCAAACATTTAGGATCAAAAAACACTTCCTAGGTATGTATTCTTGATACGTAGTACTTATTCTGCTCTGCACAGAACAGATGCAGCTAATCAAACAGGTTTATTTATATTCGATCTGCAAAATTACAACACCTAGGTATTCATGGAGACTATAATCAGGTGGTTTATATCGTACGTTCGGAATAGATTACAGTCAGTATTGGTCGAAGGATTCAAATCTAATTGCTTTAGTCCTTCTTCGGCGGTACCTCAAGGATCTCACCTAGGTCCTCTCTTATTTACATAATATCTACACTTATGATATCCATAATTGTTTCATACACTCACTATATCTTGTATTTGCTGACAATATGAAAATATACTTAGATAGCGATTAATTCTTTAAATGACTGCGACAAACTTCAAGATGACCTAAATAGATTATTCGATTATTGTACCCAAAACAAACTTAAAAAATAAATAAATGCAACAAGATAACTTTCACTCGCAAAACTATACAAATAAATAACACATACACTTTTCATGACTCAAGTATAACAGAGGTATTCAAGACAGAGGTATTCATTTTTATTATATTATTATTTATTATTTATTCTCAAGTATTCGAGACCTACATAGGTGTGATATTGGACTCTAAACTAAATTACATCCAATACATAACATCAAAAGGAAATAAAATGTTAGGCTTTATTACAATTAATTAATAACTTTATTAAAATTTATTAATTTGTTAAAATGTTACACTTGTTTCTAAACCATTCAAAGATGTCAAAACATTCCGCACACTATATACAACCTACATTCGTCCACACCTTGAATTTTGTACTCAAATATGGTCCCATAGCTATGATATACATATTTCAAAAATCGAAAGAGTCCAACGAAAATTTTCAAATTTCACACTCAATTTTCGCTGCTTCGATAACTACGGTATATCTATCAATTATCATAATCTTGCAACCCTTGAATATAGAAGAATATTATTTGACCAACTAATGTTACATAAAATTCTGACCAACACTATAGACTCACCGGAGCTGGTGAATCTTGTACACATCCATGTACCTGGAAGGTCAGTTCGAGTGAACAAATTATTTCATGTTCCCTATTGCAGAACTAACTTTAGACGCAACAATACTTTACCGCGTGCTACAAATGTGCACAATTCTAAGGCCCAAATTATCGAATAATTCTCAAGACCGTTCTCCAAATATGTCATCTCAAGACCATCTTGACATCATGCTCGAAAATCCGTATTAAAAGTAAAATACATACGCTGTCTCAGACACAAACAGACGTCTTCTTATATCTCAAAATATAGCAAATTAGAACTACATAATTACCGCTTATTTTGTAAAATTTCATTTTAATCACTGTCGACATATTGGATTTCTCCTAGTATCTTGAAATAAAAAAATAAGGCAATCGGTTTGGCCATAAACGAACATTTTTTTACTCACGCAATTTATTTAACTCGAACGAAAACGAAAAAAGAAAGAAAAAATTTTCTGATGCTAAAAATAGTTCATACGGTCCATACGGTCAATTGTCCATACGATAAATTGTCCTCACGGTCAATTGTCCGTACGATCAACTGTCCCCGCGGCCAATTTTCCTCACGGCCAACTGTCCCCACGGCCAATTGTCCTCACGGCCAACTGTCCCCACGGCCAATTGTCCTCACGATAAATTGTCCATACGGTAAAAAGGGCGTACGGCCAATCGGCTACGGCCAATTTTCCGGGAATCCTTCTTTACATTTCGGTACCGGTCTTGAGACCAAGCTCAGTGACTTTTGTTTCTTTAATACCATTTTGTTTGAGAACGTGTTCTCAAGAGCAGTCTCAAGCTGAAGAACGAATTATTTGCAATGCAAGTAGATATATTCAATGACAACTATACCTATACAATATCGTCATGATGTATTAAGAGTGTTAGTGATGACATTTCTCCTAATTTCCTACCTCTCTTCCTTTTTTTTAATTTATACATCACATCATTATATCACTATTTATTTCCCCCCATATCCTACTTTGTTTTGAGCTGTTTTTGAAAAAATTGAAATTGATTGTCATTTTTTAAATAGGTATGCATATTTTTTTTTTGTTTTGTATTCTTGTGGTTAGTTCGTAATACTTTTATGTGAAACAATGTTATTGGGTTGTTTAATTGTTGTATAGGTGCTTCTTTTATACTCATCGTGTACTTTTCTTTCTGTGTTCTTGTTTTGTTTCCTAATCAAAATAAATAAATTTACAATGCGAATTTATTGATACTATGAAAATATGTTGTGCTTTAAAATCTATACCTTCTGGGGGGCAAGTCTGGTCAACCGGCGAAATCAAAACAATACATTTTTACCCATATGATGGATATAATTATGTTCTGGAGTTCTCTAATATCCTAAGATGTTATATAACTCCATAAGATAATTATATCAATGTTATGGGTAAACATGGATGGTTTTGATTCCGCCCGTTGACTAGACTTACCATCCTGATCGTAATATTTTCTTGCTTCATTTTCTTGCTTGCTTTATACATATTGTCATCAGATATAACGTCAACTGGCAACAGTTACCACAAATCACTTTTTAACCTTAGTCAGATTGGGCGCCAATAGGTCTGAAACATTTGGTTGATAATATTTTTCCCATTTTCAGTGTTTACGGCGGTCACTATAAAAGGATTCATAGTCTTCCTGGTCCTGTTCTTCATCCAAAGTTTCACCGGTATGTTTGCCGTGTTGAACTTTGCTTCTGTGATATTCGAGGATGCCGGGAGTGACATATCTCCAAATGATTCTTCAATCATTCTTGGAGTTTTACAGTTGGTTGGATCATGTCTCTCAGTCGTCCTCATTGAAAGGCTCGGAAGAAAGGTAATAAAAGTGACTCAATAAAAGGTTGATGAATAATATATGTATCAAACCACAGTACTTTAATATTAACTGTGACCTCATGTTGTCTGACGAGCAGCCGATCCGAGGATGAAAAGGACGTGTTAAAATAACAATTTCAACCCTTTGACGGCTGTTATCTCCGAAAGCCACAAGTTTAGTAATTTTAGGTTTTTTCGTTTACACAGTGGAAGTTCATACAACGATTGGACAAACAACGATTGGATAGTATAAACCTTGAGATAAATTGTAAAAACACAATGAAACACGGATAAATTCCACAATGAGTATTTAATCGCCTAAGCGCTTTCACCAGTCTCAGCTGACATCCTCAGAGACACAATTTACACTAGCACAATAATAATAAATTGTATACCTAACTAATATAAATTGTGCCTATGATGATGCTAGCTGAGACTGGTGAAAGCGCTTAGGCGATTAGATACTCACTGTAGAATTTAATTGTGTTTCATTTTATAAGTGTTTTTACAATTTATCTCAAGGTTTATCCTTCAAGGTGGTATCCTTCACCAGAAAAAAACAGCCTTTGTTCTATGACGTAAGTCTGGCAGTCGCTAAATCATGCTCTATGAAAGATGTATTTGATGTATATAGATTTATTTGTATATTTTTGTACTATAACAATCTATTATATATTTTTGATAAAGTAATTGATGTAAGTGTTTGATTGGTTTCCAGGTTCTTTACATATTCTCCAACCTCATTGGCTGTGTCTGCCTTGGTGCTTCAGCGATATATTTTTATTTGAAAGCATCTGGGAGTGATGTTTCCAATATATCTTGGATCCCAATATCCGCTCTTCCATTGTCAATATGTGTCTTTGCGTTAGGAGCCGGACCAATACCCTACATCATACTCAATGAAATATTTGTCATTCAGGTAATTATATTTGATTTATCTCAAATGGTCGCAGTGCTGGAAAAAAAATATTTGTGTTTTTTTTAAATTTCGCAAAACCAAAACCACATAATGCAAGACCGGGCATTGCTATGAAGTTCATATTTCTAATATTGAGAGATTTTTTTGAGGTTCATTAATTTTAAGATAAAAAATTGGGAATTCTGATGACAGTATGCATTTAACTAACTATATTACACAATTTTAAGCAGTCAATTGAAACGTGCGTCATTCATCTGGAATTCACAATATAATATTTATATTAACAGTATAGAACGAATTCAACACATATATTTTTGAGACACATGAAGTAGACATTTGGTAATTACTAAAAACATGGCTTTACAGACAAAACAAAGGATCTCAGACTTAATGTACCTTTATGACATAAAAAATTCTAATATTGACTGTTCAGACGAACAAGTTGCACCTCAACGTTCTTTTTAGACAAAAAAAAACACTGACGCCACTCAGAATTTGCCACTAACCGATTCCTTACCTCATATAATCAATTAAAAAGGATCAGGTCCGTGATCCTTTCTAAATGATCTTATTATCCAGAACCGTGATCTTTTCTAAATGATTTTATTCTATATGTCCAGAACTGTGATGCTTTATAAATGATCTTATTCTATATGTCCAGAACCGTGATCTTTTCTAAATGATTTTATTCTATATGTCCAGAATCGTGATCTTTTCTAAATGATTTTATTCTATATGTCCAGAACCGTGATGCTTTATAAATGGTCTTATTCTATATATCCAGGACCCTTTTCAGGAGCCACGTAAGACATGAAAAATCATTGTATTGTTACCAGCAGTGAGTAAATGTAACATGAAATCAAGTTGGGTTGACTATGTTAAAATTATTTTTATATTTGGGTTGACTATGTTAAAATTAGTAAATGTAACATGAAATCAAGTTGGGTTGACTATGTTAAAATTATTTTTATATTTGGGTTGACTATGTTAAAATTAGTAAATGTAACATGAAATCAAGTTGGGTTGACTATGTTAAAATTATTTTTATTTTTATATTTGGGTTGACTATGTTAAAATTAGTAAATGTAACATGAAATCAAGTTGGGTTGACTATGTTAAAATTATTTTTATATTTGGGTTGACTATGTTAAAATTAGTAAATGTAACATGAAATCAAGTTGGGTTGACTATGTTAAAATTATTTTTATTTTTATATTTGGGTTGACTATGTTAAAATTAGTAAATGTAACATGAAATCAAGTTGGGTTGACTATGTTAAAATTATTTTTTATCTTTATTACCTTGTTAAATTTTCATTTTCAAAAGTTTGCCCGTTGTTTTAAATAAAAACAAAATATGGGAATTTAATCGACTGACATTATGAATTATGCGATTATTTTGCTCTCTTGGTGTATTGAAGACGAGGAGCAGTAGGTAAAGTCTGATTTTTTTAAGAGTGCCAAAGCTCATAGAGTGACCATGGTGTAAAAGAAAAAAATATTATGGGATTTTTTTTATCATTTCATGATATAAAACGGTTGTAACTTTCACATGCATATATCTTCAAAACCTTCAAATCTTTTCATACCTATTCTTACTCCCGGTAGCATGCGGCTTTAATGGGTCTATATTATTAGGTATTTTCTGCAAATGTTAATGGGCATCTCCTGGGAAAGTAATATTTAAACAAAATATTTATTTGATACTTTTTATTAGGAAAATAAAATAATACATTATGAAGTAATTAATCCTTATAATAATAAACAGTTACATATTTTTTTACAAAATAATAAATTATATTTTACAAAATATTTACATAATAGTTCATTGAGGCAAACACACATACATAAATAATATATCTATGTAACTAATACAAATAAATAATGGACACTTATTCTATACTAAGACGGTGATAACACATGTTTATAATAATAATTATATATCGATATTAAACAAAAAATAAAATACATAAGTTAGAAATAAAAAATGAAATTCTTAATTTAGAACACATGGTCACCATAAAAGATCAAACGTGCGCGCACTTCGAGACATAGATACGTACTGTCGGGTTTGTTGATGTTTGTTGTTAAGGACACCAAATGGTGTAAACCAATCAGCAACCACGAGTCTACTAATGCATTTACATGCGTAAATACTATGCATTTTTTTTTTATGTATAGAATTGGCACTTTAAAAAAATCAGACTTTAGCTGATTTTGATTTTTTTCATAGATTACTGAATGGTCTTGTAGATTGTCCTCGTCTTTTGTCATAGATTCACTTACATGTACCGTCAAAACTAGTGAATGTTTCGCCTTACAAAATGTATACAGCATGCACTGATTAATTTGTTTAACTCACCAATGCATACCTACATACTTCCAAGACTTACACATCAGTTTGAACCATCAATGTTTTATTTATAAACGTGGTTCAAATATTAAACTACGGTTGATCACTTTTCTTATTTATAAACATGGATCCAAGAGTTAAACCGTGATACAACACAAACGTCAAATTGAATCGGTGCGCGGCGACGGGGGTAGTTTAACACTGGTTCAACTTGACATTTCACAATTTTGAAGTACCAATGACCATTACATATTATGAGAAAAATCTATAAAAAGCGATTTAATCCATTAAAATTTTCGATTGACTTTGATATCAAATAAAAATATCGGGTGTCAAAAAGTGACAAATAGCAAGAGTTTGATAGAACTATCGTGTCGACATAATGACGTATAAAATAGAACTCAAAATCGAGATCAACTGAACTAGGGTTTAAATATTTTTATAAACCGGGTTCAATGGAACAGCGATTCGCGAATTTTTACAATTAACACTGTTAATGAAATGTCTTGGTTTAATGAGTCTTGGCTGTCCATGTTTTATTTGTATCAATTTTATTTTTAAATTTATGCTTTATGTTGTTTCTTTTAAATAGTACCTACCGTACATTTTTTTATATAAATAAGTATGGGAATTTATTGACAAAATTGATAAATAACATCAATGTATGTGGTATAAAGCAATTCACGTGGGCAGACCTGCTCCGAAGTACTTAGTATACTGTGGTGTATTAGAATACGTGGTATTGCCCCCTTCCCCGATAAAGGATATAAATACGGTAGACGCGATTCGCTGCGTCTTATCGCTTCCGCGCACTATAAAAATAAATAAAAATACAAATAGATAGGTATGTATATACCATGGGTGGCTGACTTGATTAGATCCAATATCTACTGATTAATAAGTAAGCCCTGTGAGATATACCAATTACATATTTCTTGAAATTTTAAATGAAAGAACATAGTTCAGTACACAATTAAGTAGTATTTTTTTTATTTTATTAAGAGGTAAAACATAAAACTGAAAGTTATTCTTAGTAACTACTTATGTATATTAGTGTGAACACTGCGTCTTAGCATCTTCCGCTAGATTACCAAAACCAGGTTTGAGCGTCTGTCAAACGAGAACGGTGTTTATTTTTTGTTTGTTATAAGTAGGAAAATGCTGAATCACATAAATATATTGAACCAAAACACAAATGCAATTGTTCAACTCATTTCTTTGAACTTGGATATTTGTCGTTGGAAACCAATGCCTAGAAATCTAGATCCATAAAGTAACGTGAACGTAACGTGATGCGTGCAGCAGTTGGTGATTACGTTGCGCAGTCTGTTCTACGTATTTATGTATGTTTATATTTTTTGCATTGCCACGATCGACTGGACTAATAGTCGCGATCGACTGGACTAATAGTCGCGATCGACTGGACTAATAGTCGCGATCGACTGGACTAATAGTCGCGATCGACTGGACTAATAGTCGCGATCGACTGGACTAATAGTCGCGATCGACTGGACTAATAGTCGCGATCGACTGGACTAATAGTCGCGATCGACTGGACTAATAGTCGCGATCGACTGGACTAATAGTCGCGATCGACCCGTTGGCCACCCTTGGTATATACAGTGTAGGATCTGCTACGGAATAAACCAAGTATAAAGTTACATATGTGTTCATATTAACCCCACACCAGGACAAGACATATACAAAATATATTTCAATTACTTGTCCATGTCCATTATGCGAGTCCTATGTAATTAGTTATGTTTGTTTTGATCATATTTACATAATATTATTGTTGTACGACATTCCAGGTTCGCGCTTTAGCTACTACTCTCATCATCTTCTGGGTTTGGGTGAACGTTTTCCTGGTGTCACAGTTCTTCATAACGGCCGTGGAAATGATGGGATTCGAGGGCTCCTTTGCTGGGTTTTCAGCAATCATGCTCTTTGGAGCCATCTTCTGCTACTTTTGCGTTCCCGAAACCAAGGGGAAGCACCTGGATGACATCCTCGTATTTTTCGATAAGGATTTCAAGACGAAAAATCAAATCAGCGTCGTTGTTGATAAAAATATTGAAGGAAATAAATAGCAGAACGTATTGTTACTGCTTTTAATAACAATGGTACATCAATGATAAAATCATTAATTATTTTATCGATGTATGTATTTATACTACCTACTTTACTAATAAAAAAATATTTTTTAAATATTTCATTAAATACCTATAAAATTACTGGGTGAAAGGTCTATAGATACAATGTATCTTACATATCTAATAAACATTTCCACGTGAACGTGTAGTTGAAAACATTTACTAGTTTGTATTTAATATCTTTCATATGAAAAAACTGACTCGAAATTGAATTTGTGTCAAGATCTGGCGTACGTTTTTATCTGTCTACCCCATGAGGGACATGTAGTGATGGTATGTATCTATATTGTAATCATACAATCTGCCTAAACGTGTTATCTAGATTGTAAATCTTTAGCGATTTAACGAGTTTCGTGATTTCCATCATGAGATCGCTTTGTACAGATGGAACCACGCCAGAAGTAATAGCTTTCTAATGATAAAGGAATCGTCGATTTCGGACGGCGTGGTAAAGAATTATCGCTGATTTCGTTTATTTCAGTTTAAGATGATTTAGTCATGGATTCCATCATCAGTTCTTGACCAAATTCAAATGGTACGAATCGTAAGATACATCCTTTCTTCTTCTTGATCTTGTGCCGTTTCTACCAGAGGTTGGTGACTCATGACGATCTTATGCCAACCTGTGCTCTTACGATCTTACGCCAACCTGAGATCTTACGATGTTATGCTAACATGAACTCTTACCATCTTACGCCAACCTGAGATCTTACGATCTTCTGCCAACCTGAGCTCTTACGATCTTCCGCCAACCTGTGCTCTTACGGTCTTACGCCAACCTGAGATCTTTCGATCTTATGCCAGCCTGAGCTCTTACGATCTTCCGCCAACCTATTCTCTTACGATCTTATGCTAACCTGTGCTCTTACGCTCTTATTCCAACCTGTGCGCTTACGATCTTATGCCATCCTGTGCTCTTAAGATCTTATGCCAACCTGTGCCTTTACGATCTTATGCCAACCTGTGCTCTTACGATCGCCGCATCCGGAATCCCTGAACTACTAATAATAACTAATCCCTGATTTTTAAGCCACGATGTTTTTACTCTCCACACTATGGAATAGGGGAGAGTCATGATTTCGCAAAATTTAAGCGTATTTTTTTACATCAATTTCTCAATGGGTATCATGTAGAGAATGCACACTATGAGTTTCGTCGTGATGTGTTTGTGTGTATGGCGTATACGCTGTACGCCGTACGCCGTAGCATTTATCTTTTTTGTGTCCTCTCTACAGCCCAAACTATAAGTCTGATCGACTTCATATTAACATCATATGTGTAAAGTGCAAAGACCTAGAGCTGATTAGTTTTCCATAGACAACTTTTGATTTCTTCTCTATGAATTCATCATTTACGTTGTTTTTTTTTTGTGTCCTCTCTGCAGCCCAAACTATAAGTCCGATTGACTTCATATTGATATCACATGTGTTTTCCATAGACAACGGTTCATTTTTTCCCAATGTTTCTTTATGATTTCATCTATTAAAACTGAAAAAATGCTCTCACGACCTGGAAATTAGAGATATTTTAATTTGGTTTCAACTATTTATACAACACCAAGAATCTTCATAAAATTGTATTCAAAGTTGGTCAATGTTAAAAGAAAAATATTCAACGGTTTCAAAAATTATATTTTATTTAATGGATATTTGTATGAAACTTATATGTAACAAGAGAATTTTTTTATATTTCGCAATGTTCAGTTCATTGATTTCATATTAATATAAGAATATTAATAGCTTGAACTCAGAACTGATTAGCTTTTCATAGATATCATAAAATTTCTTCATATGATATCACGTGTCAACATTGTCAAAATGCTCTAACGCTCTTTGAAACAAAATTTATCTGCTTTTTTTAAAATATTTCATACAACATAAGCAGTCTTCACTATACTGCATTAATAGTTTGTCTATCTTAACATAAAAATTTACTATCGGAAGAAAATTTATATTCCTGATAGTAACATTTAGTATGAATAAAAATGTAATTAGATAAATTTCTATGTATGGAAACGTTCAATAATTTGATTTCATGTTATAATGTAAAGAGCTTGAACATAGAACAGATAAGCTTTCCATAAATAACAAAAAAAATCTTCATATGGTATCACCTGTCAAAATTTGGAAAATACTCTCGCGTTCTTTAGAACAAAATTTATCTGCTTTTTTTAAAATATTTCATACAACATAAGCATTCTTCACTATACTGCATTAATAGTTTGTTTATCTTAACATAAAAATATACTATCGGAAGAAAATTTATATTCCTGATAGTAACATTTAGTATGAATAAAAATGTAATTAGATAAATTTCTATGTATGGAAACGTTCAGTAATTTGATTTCATGTTTTAATGTAAAGAGCTTGAACATAGAACTGATTAGCTTTCCATAAATAACAAAAAAAATCTTCATATAATATCACGTGTCAAAATTTTGAAAATGCTCTCGCGTTCTTTAAAACAAAATTTATCTGCTTTTTTTTAAATATTTCATACAACATAAGCATTCTTCACTATACTGCATTAATAGTTTGTCTATCTTAACATAAAAATATACTATCGGAAGAAAATTTATATTCCTGATAGTAACATTTAATATGAATAAAAATGTAATTAGATAAATTTCTATGTATGGAAACGTTCAGTAATTTGATTTCATGTTTTAATGTAAAGAGCTTGAACATAGAACTGATTAGCTTTCCATAAATAACAAAAAAATTCTTCATATAATATCACGTGTCAAAATTTTGAAAATGCTCTCGCGTTCTTTAGAACAAAATTTATCTGCTTTTTTTAAAATATTTCATACAACATAAGCATTCTTCCCTATACTGCATTGATAGTTTGTCTATCTTAACATAAAAATATACTATCGGAAGAAAATTTATATTCCTGATAGTAACATTTAGTATGAATAAAAATGTAATTAGATAAATTTCTATGTATGGAAACGTTCAGTAATTTGATTTCATGTTATAATGTAAAGAGCTTGAACATAGAACTGATTAGCTTTCCATAAATAACAAAAAAAATCTTCATATGATATCACGTGTCAAAATTTTGAAAATGCTCTCGCGTTCTTTAAAACAAAATTTATCTGCTTTTTTTTAAATATTTCATACAACATAAGCATTCTTCCCTATACTGCATTAATAGTTTGTCTATCTTAACATAAAAATATACTATCGGAAGAAAATTTATATTCCTGATAGTAACATTTAGTATGAATAAAAATGTAATTAGATAAATTTCTATGTATGAAAACGTTCAGTAATTTGATTTCATGTTATAATGTAAAGAGCTTGAACATAGAACTGATAAGCTTTCCATAAATAACAAAAAAATTCTTCATATAATATCACGTGTCAAAATTTTGAAAATGCTCTCGCGTTCTTTAAAACAAAATTTATCTGCTTTTTTTTAAAATATTTCATACAACATAAGCATTCTTCACTATACTGCATTAATAGTTTGTTTATCTTAATATAAAAATATACTATCGGAAGAAAATTTATATTCCTGGTAGTAACATTTAGTATGAATAAAAATGTAATTAGATAAATTTCTATGTATGGAA
Organism: Molanna angustata; assembly: GCA_963576475.1. Taxonomy (NCBI): domain Eukaryota; kingdom Metazoa; phylum Arthropoda; class Insecta; order Trichoptera; family Molannidae; genus Molanna; species Molanna angustata. Next base: position 34,194,938 of record OY754979.1, read on the forward strand.
AAGTTCAGTAATTTGATTTCATGTTATAATTTTAAGAGCTTGAACATGGAACTGATTAGCTTTCCATAAATAACAAAAAAAATCTTCATATGATATCACCTGTCAAAATTTGGAAAATGCTCTCGCGTTCTTTAGAACAAAATTTATCTGCTTTTTTTAAAATATTTCATACAACATAAGCATTCTTCCCTATACTGCATTGATAGTTTGTCTATCTTAACATAAAAATATACTATCGGAAGAAAATTTATATTCCTGATAGTAACATTTAGTATGAATAAAAATGTAATTAGATAAATTTCTATGTATGGAAACGTTCAGTAATTTGATTTCATGTTATAATGTAAAGAGCTTGAACATAGAACTGATTAGCTTTCCATAAATAACAAAAAAAATCTTCATATGATATCACGTGTCAAAATTTTGAAAATGCTCTCGCGTTCTTTAAAAAAAAATTTATCTGCTTTTTTTAAAATATTTCATACAACGTAAGCATTCTTCCCTATACTGCATTAATAGTTTGTCTATCTTAACATAAAAATATACTATCGGAAGAAAATTTATATTCCTGATAGTAACATTTAGTATGAATAAAAATGTAATTAGATAAATTTCTATGTATGGAAACGTTCAGTAATTTGATTTCATGTTATAATGTAAAGAGCTTGAACATAGAACTGATTAGCTTTCCATAAATAACAAAAAAATTCTTCATATAATATCACGTGTCAAAATTTTGAAAATGCTCTCGCGTTCTTTAAAACAAAATTTATCTGCTTTTTTTAAAATATTTCATACAACATAAGCATTCTTCACTATACTGCATTAATAGTTTGTTTATCTTAACATAAAAATATACTATCGGAAGAAAATTTATATTCCTGATAGTAACATTTAGTATGAATAAAAAAGTAATTAGATAAATTTCTATGTATGGAAAAGTTCAGTAATTTAATTTCATGTTATAATGTAAAGAGCTTGAACATTGAACTGATTAGCTTTCCATAAATAACAAAAAAATTCTTCATATAATATCACGTGTCAAAATTTTGAAAATGCTCTCGCGTTCTTTAGAACAAAATTTATCTGCTTTTTTTAAAATATTTCATACAACATAAGCATTCTTCACTATACTGCATTAATAGTTTGTTAATCTTAACATAAAAATATACTATCGGAAGAAAATTTATATTCCTGATAGTATGAATAAAAATGTAATTAGATAAATTTCTATGTATGGAAACGTTCAGTAATTTGATTTCATGTTATAATGTAAAGAGCTTGAACATAGAACTGATTAGCTTTCCATAAATAACAAAAAAAATCTTCATATGATATCACGTGTCAAAATTTTGAAAATGCTCTCGCGTTCTTTAAAACAAAATTTATCTGCTTTTTTTAAAATATTTCATACAACATAAGCATTTTTCACTATACTGCATTAATAGTTTGTTTATCTTAATATAAAAATATACTATCGGAAGAAAATTTATATTCCTGGTAGTAACATTTAGTATGAATAAAAATGTAATTAGATAAATTTCTATGTATGGAAAAGTTCAGTAATTTGATTTCATGTTATAATGTAAAGAGCTTGAACATAGAACTGATTAGCTTTCCATAAATAACAAAAAAATTCTTCATATGATATCACCTGTCAAAATTTGAAAAATGCTCTCGCGTTCTTTAAAACAAAATTTATCTGCTTTTTTTAAAATATTTCATATAACATAAGCATTCTTCACTATACTGCATTAATAGTTTGTTTATCTTAACATAAAAATATACTATCGGAAGAAAATTTATATTCCTGGTAGTAACATTTAGTATGAATAAAAATGTAATTAGATAAATTTCTATGTATGGAAACGTTCAGTAATTTGATTTCATGTTTTAATGTAAAGAGCTTGAACATAGAACTGATTAGCTTTCCATAAATAACAAAAAAATTCTTCATATAATATCACGTGTCAAAATTTTGAAAATGCTCTCGCGTTCTTTAAAACAAAATTTATCTGCTTTTTTTATAATATTTCATACAACATAAGCATTCTTCACTATACGGCATTAATAGTTTGTCTATCTTAACATAAAAATATACTATCGGAAGAAAATTTATATTCCTGGTAGTAACATTTAGTATGAATAAAAATGTAATTAGATAAATATCTATGTATGGAAAAGTTCAGTAATTTGATTTCATGTTATAATGTAAAGAGCTTGAACATAGAACTGATTAGCTTTCCATAAATAACAAAAAAAATCTTAATATGATATCACGTGTCAAAATTTTGAAAATGCTCTCGCGTTCTTTAAAACAAAATTTATCTGCTTTTTTTAAAATATTTCATACAACATAAGCATTCTTCACTATACTGCATTAATAGTTTGTTTATCTTAATATAAAAATATACTATCGGAAGAAAATTTATATTCCTGGTAGTAACATTTAGTATGAATAAAAATGTAATTAGATAAATTTCTATGTATGGAAAAGTTCAGTTATTTGATTTCATGTTATAATGTAAAGAGTTTGAACATAGAACTGATTAGCTTTCCATAAATAACAAAAAATTTCTTCATATGATATCACGTGTCATAATTTTGAAAATTCTTTCGCGTCCTTTAAAACAAAATTTATCTGCTTTTATTAAAATATTTCATACAACATAAGCATTCTACACCATACTGCAATAATAGTTTGTCTATCTTAACATAAAAATATACTATCGATAGAAAATTTATTTTCCTTGTAGTAAAATTTAGTATGAATAAAAATGTATATAATAAGATAAATTTCTTATGTATGGAAAAGTTCAGTAATTTGATTTCATGTTATAATGTAAAGAGCTTGAACATCGAACTGATTAGCTTTCCATAAATAACAAAAATTTCTTCATATGATATCACGTGTCAAAATTGTCAAAATGCTCTAACGTCCTTTAAAACAAAATTTATCTGCTTTTATTAAAATATTTCATACAACATTAGAATTCTTCACCATACTGCATTAATAGTTTGTCTATCTTAACATGAAAATATACTATCGTTAGAAAATTTATATTCCTGGTAGTAAAATTTAGAATGAATAAAATATTTCATTGTCAATATTTGTGGTGTGGAGAGTTTAGTGTTGGCCACAACCCACTCGTTTTTCAATAATTTTCTTTGTAATGAAAAACAATTATCGAAATCGGCCAATGCAGGAAAGTATTATTGCTGAACAAACATTAAAAATCTGTTTAGGTAATATCTTGGAGGTATGTTTGAAAAATGATATTTTGATGTTTATGGAGTTAGAAAATGGAGAGACGAATACGTTGATAAGTCTTACATAACTCGCAATAAGAAATCAACGCTGTAGTTTACAAAAGAGAATAACGAAAGGATATTAAAAAGGAATTAATTGGTTTTCTTTGAATGATGTAATAAATGAAAAAGATGAGACATCAAAGATATTTATAGAAAATAAAAATTACAGATATTTATAAAAAATAAAAACGATATATATTTAAAGAAAAAAATTACAGATATTTATAAAAAAAATAATAGATATTTATAGAAATTAAATATAACAAATATTTATATAAAATCAAAATAACACATTTATAGAAAATAACAGATGTTTACAGAAAATTTTGTATTCCTCCAGTGCACTGGGATGGAAACAGATCATACACGAATGGTCATCTGAGATGCTGAATTTCTATCTAAATCAATAAAGGGTACGCTCCCAGACCTATGTATCTAACGATGGAATATAGCCTGAAATGACAGCTGCCGCCTCTGTGGGACATCTACATGCACGGCTAGACAATCTAGACATATCTTGGCCGGCTGCATGGTAGCACTACAGGAGAGAAGATTATCATACAGACTCGATATGGTGCTTGAAATTGTGAGAGAGACTTCCAGCCTTGCGGTGGCAAGAGCGATCGAAGAATTAACCACATGGAAACAATCGGTTGTAACATTTGTAAAACCGGGACAAAAAGTCAGACCTTATGTACGGCAAAGAAATTTGTATCAATAATTGGGAAGTCAGATGACTGGAATACTGGAATATCCTAATGGATAGGAGGACAGAGAAATATACCCTTCCAAAGGAGATCTGCATCTCATCTCTAAGGCCTGACTTGACAATTTACTCTCGTTAAAATAGTCATTTTTTTTTATTTATTTATTATACAATACCTACATACGATTACAAATATTTGGTAACATATATCAATATATTAATATTTCCTTGCCTAATTTAAGCTAGAAGCTTGTGTTTAGGATTTATGTAACATGTACAAGGAACTGGTGGATAAACAGTTCAAAATGTCTTTAGCAAAATTATATATGCTGTAGAGGTTGGTCCAAGAGGCTTACCCGCAAAATCTTTATATTCCTACTTTATGGACCTAGGTCTCCTTAGTCAGAGGATGGTGGGTGAGTGGTGAGCGTGACTTGAGTCATAAAGATGGGTCGATGGCAGAGCGGTTAGCGGTTAATCCAGTGGTCGCGAGTTCGAATCCTGCCTCGACCGATTTCGTTCACCTACAGGTGAACAAAATTTATGCTTTATTTAAGGAATGTAGGAAGATGTGTATGTATTTGTTTAACAAGGACATATTCATTTTTATTTAAAAAAAAAGGGGGGGCCCCTTAATCCCGCATACATGGTAACAATAATGGCTCGCCTATTCTGGCTGGTACTCTGGTCGCCTGTGCTCGAGGGCGTGAATTCGTGAATCTAGTGAAACCACGATTGTCTTAACAGGCTTGTGCACGATTTACAATTTTATCAAATTAACAAAACAATGATACATATTTATTTCTCAAACTCTACAATGACAGCAGGAAAGTAGACTACAGCTGTGATATATGGTGTATATATTTAATATTGGCAACACAGACAACCACCATCTTGGCTGGCCGCTTCCTGCTTACTTCATGTCAGTTGTCAATTGTTCATAATAAAAATATAAAACAACACATGGTGCCCCGGGTGCTAAACAAATCTTGAAAAAAGTTCATCATGAAAACAAATGTATGTACAAAGCATTATTAGATTACAGATCCACGCAGCTGGCTAGTATACCATTTTCGCCAAGTCAATTACTAATGAGTAGGAAATTAAGAAATGGGTTACCAGTTTACCATAAAGAATTGATACCAAAAGTAATTTCATATAATGATTTATATAGATTTAATGTAAGTAATAACCAAAAAAGAAAACTTCAATACAATCCAGTAAGGAATAAAGAAAGATTTTTTAATATTAATGATAAAGTATGGGTAAAAAATTTAAAAAATAAAATTTGGGAAGAAGCAATAGTTGTGAAAAAGCATGATTCACCAAGGTCATATTATGTAGTTAAAAATAGCAAGGGGAATGTTTTTAGAAGAAATGTTATTCATTTAAAGAAAAGATATGTACTTGATAATAATACTAATAATTTAAATAATAGTTATAACAGTAATTCGAATTATAATAATTATGATGATACTAAGAATAGTAATAATGATGATTTAAATTGTGATAATTTTGTTTTAAGTAGAAGGGAGAATAGTGTACAGGTTGGACATTCCACAAATGATGAACCATATGTTACTAGGTATGGTAGAACTGTCAAAATCCCTGAAAGGTGGGGGGTATGATTAAAATACTCGTGTATTATGATAAACTAGTTATAAGTAAAGATTTTTAAGGGTTGGGGGTGACCAGCTAAGGGTGGGGATGTGATATATGGTGTATATATTTAATATTGGCAACACCATGGAGATATAGGTATACTGGAGTGCTAAATGTTGTTCAAATGTTGTGCCGAAGTAGTAGAAAGAGACAGATAGTACAAGTGGCATTCCTATCTCTTTCTAGAACTCTCACTTCATACAATATATGAGTAATTTTGAAGAATAGAATGAGATTATCCGATAATTAATGATGTAATTCAACCAAATGAAAAATATACATAATCGAGTGTACATATATAGTAAAAGTAATATATAGATTATCATATATGAGTACGAATTACTTATTAGAAACATCTCATAACTCAGAATATTAGAACATTTATGTGAAACCATATCTTTTTAAAACAAATATTACGACTATTTACAAATCCTGTACTTTTTCATAAGAGTGTTTGCAACCATTGAGATCATTTCTGTCTTTATTAAGGAATCAACTTGATTTTTCCTTCCCACACTGACAATATTTTTTTATTTACTATTCATTAATTAGGTTAATTAGGAGTCAAATGATATTTATACTGACAAACTTTTTAACATCTCAATAGAGACGAAGTTGGGATATTATAGAAGAACCAGAAACTCAAGGCACCTACAGAGCATACAACCTGTCATCAGTTGGTTTACGTGATCACTTTATGTGTTTGCGCAACGTTCACGTAAACCAGCCGACTTTTGTTAATTTATTTAATAAATATGAATAACAATTCAAATATGTCAAATACCAAAAACACACAAAAGTACACAATAAAAATATATGTAGACAGAAATAAGAATTAAAGAGAATAAATACAATTAGATATTTAGAAAAAATATATAATATGCAAATTTCAGCATAAAATTGATTATGAAAAATAAAAGCATAGTTATAAAACACAAAATTATTCACAGTAAAAATAGAAAAGTTAAAAAAGCATATTATTAATGATAAGTTATAACAAATAATAGCACAAGTATAAACCACGAGTATAAGCTCTTTTTGGGGGGTAATATGAATAAAATATTTTTGTGTATGCTATTATAAGTATTTAAATTGTTAAATTGTTATATTTTATTTCTATATATATAAATAAATAAAAAAATAAAAAAAAAATAAGTTATAAATCTAAAATAACAATGGACAGTAAAATTGAAACGTAAAAAAGATCACATTATTAACTATAATAAATAACAGTAGGACACGTAATACATAAATACAATAAATAATTATAAGTAAAAATTATAAACGTAAAACAGAGCATATTAATAATTTTGACAAATAAACACGAGTTATTCATGTAATAATTCTCAGAAAAAATAGAAATGTAAAATAATAGCACAAAACTTATAAATACAAGAAATAATTACAGTTAAAGAGCATATTGTGTAATTAATTATAAATGTAGAGGGAATCTGGAAGCAATAATGACAGATTTACTAATAAAAACCCTACACTGGAAGCTGTTTCACACGATAAGATGAAATCAAAAGGATATATTGGTTTAATCATTTTAATGTTAGGTAACAGTGTTACTAAATTAAAATAAATTTTAAATTATTTTAGGTAATTTAACAAATATCGAAATGTAGATCATATTTTAATACAAATAGTTGAGGTATTTTTAATATTGAAGGAGCAATTTTTGAGGACGCCATTGAAGTATAAATGTAAAGTTTCTTACCAGTTTCTTATAGGTAGTTAAGTTAGCTCCGCTAAGTTAGCGTATGAATGTATGAATGAATGAATGAAGTTATCTCCGCTTAAAGGTGAATATTACTTTAATATATGGTAATTTCAAATAATATATTATGTGCTTAAATAAATAGACGCGTTCACTATTTACACTTTTATTATTGAATACAGTAATTGATATTTATAAGATAGAAATACAATAATAGTTATACAAATGAACCACAACGTGAGAGCACTATAATCGATCAATCCAGCCGCGGCCTTACCCCAGACACTCGTTTATATAAATCTCACAACTCACGAAGAATGCTGAACTCCTGATTCGTGCATACTCGTATAATACCTATAAGCTATACTGTTTGACTGTTGTAAGGCGCAACATCAATATATTACAATTTACCATCATCACCAAGATACTGACCATGATATTACTGACCTTTTATCTTATTTATATTATTATTTCGATTTATGACTTTTTCTGAATGGGTTAGGCCTTTGTGATCTGTAAGGTGTAAGGCAGGGAACAGCCCATAGTTATAGTAAAAATCTGAAAGAGATCCATCTATGCAGATTTACTATTTTGGTTCTATAAAACGAACACGTAAATCAAAAACAAAACAGAGGAAGAATAAAAAATAATTTCACGTCCGTCCGTAGATTTTTTACATTTATGCTGCCAATGTAAAACAAATAATGCCAAACGCACTTGTTTTATATAGCAAACAAATTCAAATACAGAACATAACTAATCTATTGTGAATCGATATAAATGGTGCTTAAACAATAACACTATTTTTGTATTAAATACTAAATTTTTAAATTTTATCAAAATATCAAATAAATCAACCTGTTTTAACGTGCATGTCATCGGAAATACACAAATTCTGAAAGTTTCAAAGCTAACTGGTCGGGAAGTTGTTAAAAATCAATTTCAAAATTCCAGTACCGACAGACAGTTGAATAAATTGTGAAAAAAGACGAAATTGACTGATATACACCTTAAATCATCTTTATACGTACATAGAAACTAATAAGATCATCTTAACACGTAGTAACCGTAAAGACTCTCCTGGAAATCATATGGAAGTCTCGTGGACGATGAACAGCAACGATGAGGTTCCCTTATTAAGAGGAACCTTTTTACTGAAGGTTTACAATAAACTAAAACCACTTAATAAGGTTTACAATTAACTAATAAAACCACTTAATAAGGTTTACAATAAACTAATAAAAACACTTAATAAGGTTTACAATGAACTAATAAAACCACTTAATAAGGTTTACAATAAACTAAACCCACTTAGTAAGGTTTACATGTATTTCAAGAATTTAATGTTTCAACTGTTGAAAATATCTATAAAAAAATCGCATTGTTCCAGATTTATAAGGATATTCTTACAAATTCAAACCAATTATCATTTTCTATAAACAGCAGAATAAATTCACAAGGATGTATTACTATGCCTCTTTCACGTACAACTGGGGACACGGAAGGAGCCTCCACGTAGATTGAATTTCGGTTAACTTCGAAAAAGCAATCGGGCGTCCCTGGAAACGGCAGAATGCCGGCCAATCCTTCCACCACCGGAGCACCAACCAATGATGGTGTTCCGGACACGGAAAACTAAAAAAAACGTACAACTACCTCACAATTGGTCTGCACCAAACACTCGATCTTTCCACTTATCTCTATCGTCCGCCAGTCTCTTCATCTCTTTGTAACCGGTCTATATAGTTGTTTCTGGGGCGACCTCTACAGTTACCCCCATCAATCATTCCTTGGACGATGATAAAAAGCAGGCCTGGAACCAGTCAAATCATAATGTCTTCCTGAAACCACATTATTTTGATATTATTAATTTAGTGCAGAGGTTTCCACCTTCATAGGTCAGATGAACATACTCGACGAAGTAGAAGAAGAACCAAAACCCCAAAAAGAATGTCAGAATTTTCTTAGATGACTATTTTTGTTTTTACATTTTTAATAATAATAATAAACAACTCCTTTCACCCACCGCAAGTTGCGAGTTTTTTGCCATATTGCAATTTATTCCGACTAACATGAATTTAAATATAATTCTCCACTGCGGGGCACCGAACCCAGGACGACCGCACAGAAACCAAACAGCTTACCAACTGTATGATTCTATTCTCAAATTATTTTTATAAACTCCTGCAAAAATTATTAATAATAGGTACTGGGCACCTACCTACCTAGACCGGAGTTCTTCATTCAAATTTTGATTTTTGACAAAATTTGAATGTAAAATACCTACTACACTTTCATAGGGCAAATGCCTTACCACGTATAATAATTTGGAAAAGATCAGGTCCGTGGACATATTCTGTATGTCCAGGACTCTTTTCAGGAGCCACGTTAGACAGGAATAATATTTTTTTTTTATTACCAGTAGTGAGTACAATGCACCATGAAATCAAAGGTGGGCTGATTAAGTTACAATTACTTATGTTGCTTACAATTACTTATGTTATATTTGTTTAAAAAAATATTATTGTACGTTGCCCATTTTTTCAAATAAAAAAAAAAAAAAAAAATAACCTAATACTCGATGAAGAAGAAGATGAAAATATTTAAATACATTAATCGTCCCGGGTTAACTGTCGACAGTTCACGTCAAGTTTCAGTGCAATCGGATCAACGGTTTAGGAGCGCATAACATACATATAACCTTACCAGTATACAAACATTGAGATTTATAATATAGATCATATTATAAACTATCATGTATATTATGCAGAAACTTAATTTGTTCATGTAACTTTTTTTCTAAGATGGTTGAAAAGAAGAAATTGCCTTCAGGCAATAAGTTGCACAATGCAATATTATGTATGAAGAAAAGGTGTTAAATAAATAAATTAAGTATTTACTAACTCATTCATTTTGTTATCATTAATATTTGATTACATTTTAATTACTTACTTAACACATTTTCAGTAGGTAATTATAAATTTTTAATCAAGTAGGTACCTGATACATTTAAGTATTTTAATTTTTTAAATATTTATCATTTTGTATTTTATTTAGCAGTTTAAATGAAATTTCTTTATGAATGGTTCACAAAATTAACTTAAAAAATATGAATAGTAAACATCACTTCCCGGTGCCCTGTACAAGTGGCGAGTTCTTACTGTTGAATGACAATTTCTTGCAACCAACCAAAATTTCCATTCCACGATAGTAAAAATTGCGCGTAAAATTTTGTGGTGGAAATAACGAAATTATATGGTGGAAATAGCGAAATTTGCACGTGAAATTATGTGATGGAAATAGCGAAATAGAAAAAATTGGACACACAATTCTAAACCGGTGCCTAACAGTAAAATTTTATTGTTGTTTATATTGTACTTTAAATTTAAATTCTCAAAGATCATTAAATTTCGTGTAAGAGTAATTATATTTGAGACCATAGTCGTTTTCTGGATGTGTAATCAGTTATCACCTTCTTCCACAGAGTATGGAATGTACAGACCTGACATAAGATACGGCTCTAGGCCAGGGAGTTGGTGCTAAGTTAGAGGTGGTAAGTAAGGTAGAACGAGGGTACGCTAAACATATTCAATTTATAAATATAAATCGGATTTCAATGACACATTCATATAGCAGTAAAAGTATTAACTTTTTGAAACTGAAATTCCTTTGTTAACAATATATAGGTATTTTTTTGTAGGTACAGGAGTTTGGTTCATCTGATATTTTAATACAATTTTGTATTTTATACAAAGTAAATAATACTATGCGTTTGCGGGTCAGCATTAATAGAATTCGAATAACGTTGATGCAACAATAATATTTTACCGTTTTTCCTTTTTTTCAATGTAAAAAAAAATCAGGTTAAATCATAATAATATAAAATTATATTCAATTACTTACTCAAAATAAGTAAAAAAACTCAGTTTTTTTTTTACTTTTTTTACACTTATAGATTATATTTGACCACTGACGCGTTTCGCTCAAAGATCATCTACAGAACGCCTCGGTGGTCAAAAAAAATTATAAGAAAAAAAGTTAAAAAATTAGTTGTTTATTTATTTATAGTAATTTAATATAGTTAAAAATGGATTTCCATCAAGAATTGACAGTCGGGATATTTGAAATAAATAATAATATACCTACATTTCGAAACATGATTTCAATTGAGAACTTTTTTTCAACCGAGAATAACAGGGCACAGTCCTAACTAAAGCAGAAGAAGAAGAAGAAGAAATTACTCAATTAATAACTTTATTTTTTTTCAAATTTTTCTTTATATTTATATATAAAGAAAAATTTGAAAAAAAATAAAGTTATTAATTGAGTAATTTCTTCTTCTTCTTCTTCTTCTTCTGCTTTAGTTAGGACTGTGCCCTGTTATTCTCGGAGCCTGCTCTTGTGAAGTGGACGTCCAGCTATCCTTCCATCGCTTGGGTGGTCTTCCAGGGAGTCTGCCATTTGTTATCTCCCCATCCGCTGCCATCCTCACCACTCGATCCGAACCCGCTCTCCCCTCATGATCTCTCCAGAATGGTCTTCGTGTTCTTCCTCATCTCACAACATCTTCGACATCACAGATTCTTCTTACCTCCGAGTTCCTTACTCTGTCACGAAGTGTTACGCCTGCGATGGGTCGTAGAGTCTTCATCTCAGTGGTTCTTAGGAGGTTTTTTGTTCTGGCGGTGTCAGCTCTTGTTTCTATGCCGTATGTCATGATCGGCCTTACACAGGTCTTATAGATCCTTACCTTACTCTCCTTCAGCATGTCTCTGTTTCTCCATACAGCATTTTTCAAACATCCAGCCACGACGGCGGCCTTATTCGCTTGCTCTCTTACTTCGTCAAAGAGGTTATTGCTGCTGGACACTTCGACACCCATGTACTTAAATCGCCTAACTTGTTCTATGGTTTTATTTTCGATTGCAAGTTTGCATCGTACTGGATGCCTTGAGGTGACTATGCTTTTTGTTTTGTCTACTGTGATTTTCATGTTAAATCATTGAGAGGATAAATGGAATCTATACAGCAGTCTCTGAAGATCAATTTAATGAGTAATTTAATGTATGCTAATGAAAAATCGATTACAAATTTAATATATGAAGAAAAAATTAAAAATGTGTCCCCATTTTTTTTATTTACATGTTGATATTAGTGTCGAGTAGTACCTAATTCAATTTTAATTCCGTATCATTCCGAAAATATTCAAATACGTTTTATTGACTGTCACAGTCACGCCGTGTGTACCGAGAATTATTGCTTATGTAGTGTCTATAGATTATTGGTCTGTGCCTTCAACACATTGTTATACTAAATTGTGTCAATAACTTAATGTGTTACATAAACTGCTTCCAGCTATATACGTATCTTCATCATATCCTAAGGTGATGGACAAGTATAATACTTAATATGTAGGTAGGTAATAATAATACCTCACACACAGCCTCATTCAGTCATCTGATCATACTACTTATCATCAGATGTTTTTGAGTATGTATCTCGTAATAATAAAGTGTTGAGACATTTAATCCATCGGTCAAATACGAAATCACTGATATATTGACTACCGCGCCGCACTGAAAGGATAATTTTTGTAAAAAGTTAAAAATTGTGACCACTAAACATTCGGTTAGTCGTTAGTAAATGTTTCGTGTACACGGCTTAGCTGCGCAGTTATAATAGCTTGATTGATTTCATTTTCGTTTGGCCCCGGTACAGACACCTTCTTCACCCACATGGGCAGCGTCCAAAACTAAAAGCCTCGGTTCCAGTTTTGTCAACCACTCCATCGCCTCCGATCTCGCCTCTTGGATATCCCGGAGAGCAACCATTAAACTCCCTGAGCTGGCAGTCCTGCACCATATGCTTTACTGTCTGCTCGGCTCCAAATTTACAATTTGGGCTCTCCCTCTTCCCCCATCTCCAGAGCAAGTCACCAACAATAACACCCTTGATCCGTTCTTACCCTGTTTTGCTGCGGTCATGTTTTACGAGGCGCGTCAAACCCTGGTACTCGGTTTCAATAGCTAAACTTTAGTTCCTAATTACAAAAGTTTGGTTGATATATCGGTTTAGTTTACCTGTTTTTCAGCCGTGCGTTCTTGTGAATCCACCTGTACAAATTAAAAACTTAAACATTTCACTAAGTTTTTTAATGTTTTATATAACTTTTCAGATAGACGTTGGTGGTAGGCCTATATTGTTTCATTGAATCGGTGCCTTTATAGCAAAAGCACGTTCGCTATGTTATTTTATATGGCTCTCCATCCTAAACGAGAGTTCTCAAATCGCTGAAGTGACACCGTCTTTTTATTCCACAAAACGTTCAACGGCAGTTGCTGCAGATCCAAGGTTTATTCATGGGTTCGTCAACAGTTTTATGCACAATCCCGAGTCTTTAATCAAAATACGTTCCTAACCAATTTAACTTTAACAACCAATTCATTCTTTAATCTAACCATTTGTCTTTCAGTAGTGGAGTGAGCAATGCGTCTTTTGTTGCGAAACTAATCTACATAAAGTAAATATCCATGTGAAAGATTGTCAATGTTGTAGTTTTTTAAGCACTACGCGCGTTTTGCAATCGCAGAAAATTCAGCCAAGACTAAGTTATTGCTGTTTATAAAAACAACAAAGTATATGTGGGTATAATTTTTGAAGTAAACTAGTAAGTTTTAATAGAAGTAATTAATTGGATGAACATTAAAATAATTGACTAAAAAGATTAAAAAATGTTTTGTTCGAAAATAAACTAACATTAAAGGTTATTTGCCAGTTATTGTTTATGTAGATACCTTTTAGTGATTCTAGTAAAATTGTTCAACTCTTCCTCACCTCAATTGGCCACAGTCTGTATGAGTAAGTTATCACTCATGAATTATCAAAAACGATTAAAATATTTCGGTTTATTTGCATAATTTATACCTAGTTATTCGTACTTTTTCAGCTGTTTTCTCTATTTGCCAACTTAAATATTTATCCATCACGATTTACAGTAGTACTAATCAGTATTTTTTTCTATCGTATTAACTGCATTTGCTGTTGGCTTTCTGAATAATCGATGTTCAAGGTTAATAATGAAGTTTTAAGATAAATCTAGATACGTTGCGAGGAACTGACTTAGGAAATCGAAGAGGCAAAATAACTACTCGCATGGTTCAGCAATGAGGTTCAACACCCATTCTGAACGTAGTGCCTTTTTAGGTGAGACAAGACTGCTGTGTGAGAATATACACATGTGTCGTTCTTGCTTTTACATGGCAATGCGCACCCGCATACCTGTCACTGGTTTCCCCACATTGTAGGATATGCCATGATGGTATGAATGAATGAATGTAAATATAGTATTTTTCAATTTCTCACTCTAACTCCTTAGTTAATCGTCATCAATACTTCATTATATGTCAATATTGATATTAATATAAATTAAAAACAACATTGGTCCCAAATAACTACCTTGTAGGACACCGCACTCGACTGTCTTTAAACTCAGCCTTTTTCTTCATTTCATTTTTATTTTTTTTCTTTTATCTATTTTTTTTTTTGTTTTTATTTACTGATTGACATTGGAAAAATATTAACGGTTTAGATTGTTGGAATGAAAACTAAAAATTTAGAGATACTTTTAGAAAAAAATTAGAAATGGAAATGAAAATGAAAAAAGTCAAAGAAATGGAATATATGAATAAAAAAGTTAAATACTGACACAGTAAAGTGGGCATAAAGTTCGACATAATAATTTGTTGATCTTTTGACTAAGTCAAATGCAGATTCGCGATTTGGACGTAGTTTTACACCCTCAATTTCTGAGACATTTAAGATCATGATTCTCCAAACTGTTTCGTTAATAATTGATATTGTACCTCTGAGATACCAGAGAAGCAATAGGAAATATAATATGTGCAGCGCTCGATTCTTTCAACTTACCAGACCAGGGACACAATGTGATGCTTATTTGTGATATCAACAAATACGGACTTATTGATTAAATTTCAAATTTATATCAAGAGTTTGGTATCTTATTGCTTTGTATATAATATTAAATACGACATTCCCGTGGATTTGAATTGCTAAATCAATCAATCCAGTGTATCTCTTTCTAATTTGTTTTGATAAAAAAATAAATCGATTTAGTAATACATTTAAATTTTAACAAAACACTTTTATGTTTGCTTGGGATGTAAATACCTAATCAAGAAAATGCAGGTACTTACTACAAACTTTAAAAACATTGCCACTAGGTACTTTACTAGGTACATACCTACCAGTTGATTAGTTTCAAATAACAATATTAGTTTCGGGAGAG
This sequence comes from Molanna angustata, assembly GCA_963576475.1. NCBI lineage: Eukaryota > Metazoa > Arthropoda > Insecta > Trichoptera > Molannidae > Molanna > Molanna angustata. The sequence goes on from OY754979.1 coordinate 34,210,643, forward strand.
CACCGTCAACAAGTGTATTTGATTTTAAACTCTAGGAATGCTCTTCCAGTACTATTACATATTATCGATTTAAAACTCATCGAGCGCTATTATGGCAAAGCATTTTCACCGTAATTATTTTTTATCATGGAATACCACAAATTTACCGTCCAATCCATTAATCTTTGTGTTTTATTTAACAAAACCTGTTTTTTTTATCTTTTCAGACGTTGCGTCATAAAATATTCAAATTATTATTGCGCGATGTAAGTCTTCCAAAGTAGTACTAAGACTTATAACTGTGTCTATTGGCTAGTTCTGAGGGGAACCCCAAGGTTCTACACATGGGCCCCATTGTTAAGTATCAATATTAAATCAATCAAATAAAAAAATCTAATATGACGGAAGAAACACATGAAGCATATTTCAATGAAGATAAAACAACAAGCGTCAGAAATCAATACTTTGCAGCAGTCATCGGTGAGTATTTTGTTTGTAAATAGTGCGTAGATATATTTTATGTGTGTGCGATATCGGCAAAGAACAGATTGGACTAGACGGAAAATGAAAAGGAGTGGACTTACTGTGCCAGCTGTTTTTCTTCTTTTCCTCTGTCGCGTTTGTCCTTCCTTCTCGTCACTGATTCAACAAAACTATGTTCACAATTGTCTGTTATATACGTGCGAAAGCCGCGAACGTATTTTAATGTTTTTATATGTATGGCGCACGGCGCTTATGTAACACGAGATGGTGCAAAGACGCGTATTCTCGAGAGACTGGAGAACGTGGCTGGCTAGCGAGCGAACAGAGGCGAGATTGTTGTTGCCACGTTCAGGTATGGATGTAGGTATGATGATTTTAGGTATGTCAGGAAGATGAGGATAGGTACAAAAAGGAAGTATCTGTCATCTGCGCCAACAATGTGTATAACATGTTTTTTATTCGTCGAATTTCGCGTGTGCAACATTGTAGCAGTTCGTGTCTTAGTATTATAAAAAACAAAAAAACTTTGAAACTTCTACTTAAAATAGATTTTAAGAACGTTTTCAAGCTTACGGTACGCATTTACATTTTATATTTTTATTTAGGTACATTTTACATTATTTCTCGGGCAACTAAAAGATACTATATCAAATATTAATTTAACACGCACCCAAATAACAAGTTGCCACATTCTAGAGACTTATGGTATTAATCGTCAGACAGATCCAGACTGAAAAACAATTAAAAACAGTGTCTCCACCGGGAATCGAACCTGGGACCTTGCGATCAGCAGTCAGATACTAATTAACTGAGCCACGAAGGCCGAAGTTTTCACTCATAATTGTTACAGATGGTTGTCTGGAAGAAATTGTCACTAGGCAAAAAGTCTGCCATTTGTATTTGCAAATAAGTTATGTACACTGAAAGTCACCCACCGCTTACCCGGGTATCTCAGGCGCGTTAGCACCTCTTTTCCCGCACTTACTTGCAAATCTTTTTACGCAAGCGGGCTCGGAGTTTGCCGGATGGGCTCCCCCCAACAAACCCCGCCTGCTAAATTATAGACTCTCAGTGCCCTCATTCGAGGATGAAGCCTACCTAATGCATCTTACTAATTAAAACTAATCTTAATTTCTAGGTACTTATAACTACTTATAACTAGCATCATACTATAACTATACATCTTACAAGCTAATTGTCTTAATACTACTGTCTTAGTCTTAAGCCTTAGATTAATAGGTGAGGGGGCCAGGACAGAGGCGTCCCGACATTCCAAAAGAGCCATCGCAACCGCATCACCAGGTGCGATAGCTAACCTCGACGCGAGGAAGGAGGACCCAACCAGATGGGGGCACTTGATTAGACACCTCCACGAAGGGAGAAGGGACGGCACGAAACGTCAACGAGTCATCGACCACTCCGCCACAGCATCACTCCAGGCCAGATTAGGCCCACCGCTGTACGAGACCTTCGACCGGAGGTAAACCCGGTCTCCGGAGCTCATCTCAGCGTGAAACCCACACATCAACAAACTCTTCGGAACGAGCAACATTGTGATGGTTCGCCAGCACTTCACCAAACCAGACTGGCCGGGTGGTGCCAGCACACATACCTCCTATCATATTCTCCCTGGCATCCATCAGCAAAGGGCACTCCCAAAGGATATGCTCTGCATTCTGGGCACCGGTACCACAAGCACACCACGGATCCACCGCTAGACCCAACTCAAATAGTCGGCCTTTAAGCTCCCCGTGTCCTGACACGAGCTGCACCGCATGGTGGCTCAGTGCCAGCGATCTCATGCTCATCCTCTTTCTTAGGTCAGGGAAGAACTTATAGGTAACCCTAGCAGTTCCTCCTCTATCCCAGCGCTCCTGCCAAACTTATGTACAATAAAGAGTTAAAATAAATAAAATATAAAAATATATCGTATATCCTTAAATGCTGTTTCAGTAAGTATCGGAACATTTTGTTACGGCAGTGACATAGGATGGGTGTCACCTTCCTTGGAGTACCTCCAGGGTCCATCAGCCCCCTTGGAGACCCCTCTAACAGCCAAACAGACTGCCTCGGTAGCCTCTCTCTACTGCATTGGAGCCATAGCTGGGACATACACCTTTGGACTATTGGCACAGAGATTTGGCAGAAAGAATGCCGGACTTGCTGTCGCTGTTCCGTACACGGTAAAAACATCCTTATTTCCATTTTTGAACATAAGGTTCACCACCTATTTTGAATGTAGTGCCTTTTGATGCGAGGCAAGACTCGTGTGTCGTCTTTACTTTTATGTGGTAATGCACATCACCGCAAACTTGCCGTTGGTTGGTTGGTTGGTTGGTTTTTACTGTGGAATATGCCGTGATGGTATGAATGAATGCCTGAAGATAAATCTGTTTTTTTTTCCATTTCTTTCTCACCCTAGCTCCTTAGTTAATCAGCATCAATATATTTGTCCATATTGACAATTATATAAATTTAAAACAACATTGGTCCAAAATTTCTACCTTGTAGAATACCACACTCAACTATCTTAAATCACTATTTGACCCATTATTGATGTTTGACTGACGTAGATTTTTTTTCCGACAAATTAACGGTATGTCATCAGAATCTATGCTTTCCTTGAAATGTAGAATTTTACTTAAGGACTTCTTGATGGCGATTCTTATCTTCAAAGGAACCTTGGAGGCCCAAGGTCTCCTCAATATTCGTATTTGACTCAATACGGGTAAAATTGTATACATATGTATGAATGAGCAATAGGTATATTTATTTCAGCTGTGCTGGATTCTGAAGCTGACTGTAAAAACCATCGACGGTCTCTACGCCGCTCGTGTCTTGTCCGGCATCGGAGGTGGTGGAGCATTGCTGATAGCCCCACTCTATTGTCTAGAGATTGGCAGTAACAAAGTCAGAGGCGCCTTGGGATCTATCACAGTTCTGGCTCTCAATGCTGGTGTACTCTTCGCATACACTATTGGGGCACTATTTTCCTACACCCCGGTTCTATGGATTCATCTGGCGATTCCACTCGTGTACTTTTTAGGCCTGGTTTTTATGCCGGAGACTCCTACGTACTTAGTAAAGGCTAAAAAGTACGAGGTAAATATAAAATTATCTTTATATACAACGGTTTATGAATAAAACTAAATTTTCCACAGAAAATCGCAATGTTAACGGATCGGATGCTTTTGTTCCTGTTCTTATTGCTAGACTGATAAAGACAGTTGAAAAAATGAATAACAAGTAATTTGTAACAATACATAAATGCGCAGTTGTGGATGAGTTGCAACCTTTGTTTTCAACTCCTGAGATACAAAATACAGTGAGAGGAGATGATTCAAGATCATTCTAAGGGCGCCGATAGTTTAGTTTCGTGCTGCTCTACGAAACAAAGCCGTTTTCAGTTTTTTAGTGTAAATGCTATTGCTTTGAGCACTGCGGACATGGAGACAGTGCATTCCACTTAACAAGACCACTCACACCAAAGCATCAAAGCAAAGCAAAACTTTGTTGACTCTGTCCAAATCCTTTAGGGAGTTATTACTCTGTGATTCCAACGACCTGAGTGTGAGATGCCTCACAGATAGCTCTTTTCTCTGATACAGCTCTTGAATGAATTGTGGTCCCAGATTGTTCAAAGCATAAACACATGACGCATGGCGTCCGTGAAAGCATTATGTCTTTCTGGAATATTCTTCGCACTGTTGATTAGACGACAAGAGCGGACGTTCCTGATTGGCTGCGAAACTGTCAGAATTCGCGCCACCACAAATTTATTTTTCAAAATATCTATTCTCCTTCATAGTCTATATGGTACAAATATTTGCTAAAGTCCTAGGAATATTTATTGAATACCTAGTCGTTGAACAAAAAATCACTTAATTTTTGAAGTTGAAATTTGAATTAAATATTTTTATGAATTTTAAACATGGCATTTTTTTAGTACTATCGACATTTTAGTCTGAAAAAGTTTTCATTGTTTTTATTTTTTATTTATTTTTCACACCTTTATCACAAAGACTATTATGAAGATTACTGCTGCCCAACTAGGTAACCCTGTTCTAGGGCTAGCAGTTTACAATTTTACCAAGCCAAATATTTGACATTTTGGTTATACATAGTTACATAGAGCGGACACCAGACATCACAACACAGTAAATTACAATATTACATAGTTACCAATATCTTAAACACAAAAGTATAAACTGATACAGTAAATTTTGATATGTTATTATTCTAATATTATTTCTACCATAATATGCACACCCGTTGTTGTCATTTACATATGTTATGTAGCAGTTTGACATTAAAATTTGCTCTGTGGTCTTCTCAACGTACCTATATACTCAGTAACAATATTATTTGACTTGAGTCACAAATCAAATAAAATACAAAATCAAGATTTCTTCTTTGAAATAAATCTAATAAAAAAAGAGAAATGTTTTAGAGTTTATTTGTCTTAAAATAAGATGCAATGTAAAGACAATCCTCTCCTCGAACCAGCTTGTGTAGCGTGTAGTTATATTATTTAATATTATTTCTCAGAATTATTGTTCGATGTTTAATATTTGGGCAATTTCTGTCCTTCCGTAATTCCCTATATATTTTTTTATTCTTGTTTTAAATACTGTAGGTATGTGAAGTTATTACCTTGAGAGACATAGGTAAAGTATTATAAATTCGTGGAGCGATAAATGATGCATTTCTTTGTCCGAAAGTTGTTTTCATATGAGGGATTATGTAATTTAAAGTAATGCTTGTTCGTGTGGTTCTGGATTGTTGTGTTTTCTGGTGATGTATTATATTTTTATGAAAATAAGTTAGTATATGCTGGATATATATTTGTCTCGGGTCAAATACTTTAAAATCGTTATAGAGGTTTTCCGTAGGGTAATCAAACGGTTTTTGGATAATTATCTTCACAATGCATCTTTGAGCTAGACAAAGTTTTTCCAAGATAGTTTTGGCACATCCACCCCAACCAACAATTCCATATGAGATCAATGAATGAGTCAATGCGAAATAGACAGTTTTTAATGTTTTTTGTTTTAGAATTTTTCGAAGGTTTCTATAAATATAACCAAGTTTTAGAATTCTATTTGTTAGTGTCTCTATGTGATCTTGCCATCTTAGATTATTATCTATGGTCAGACCTAAATAATTTATAGCAGTGACTCTCTCCAAAGGGATACAGTCACAAGAGTCTCTAGGTACACAACAATGTATTTTTATAGAAAACATCGAATTTAGTAAAGGTTGCCCTGCTTGTGTGGCGCTAAATGTAAGGTATTTAGTTTTACTATTGTTTAATGTAAGAAGGCTGTTATCCAGACAGTTTTTTATTTTGTTAATTGCCATACCAGCTATTTTGTAGCTTTGTTTCCAAGTTTTTTCACTGACTATTAGTACAGTGTCATCAGCAAAACTTATTATTTTTCCATCTACAGGAAGACGGCACAAATTATCAATATATATGAGAAACAAAACTGCTCCAAGTACACTACCCTGCGGGACTCCATAGGAAATATATTGCTCTTCACTACGATAATTTCCAATAGTGACAATTTGCTTACGGTTGCTAAGATATGTTTTGAACCAGTTTAGTACTGTGGCATTGATACCAATATTGTGAAGTTTAGATATAAGCAGAGGATGTGAGACTGTATCAAACGCCTTTGCAAGGTCCAAGAAAATGGCAAGACATTTTTGACCTTTGTCTACTTTATCAGCGATTATTGTTGTTAATTCTGAAATTGCGTCATTCGTTGACAGGCCTTGTCTAAAGCCATATTGATTATTTGAAAGAATAGAACTTTTTTCCAGGAATTTATTGAGTCTTAATTTCACTATTTTTTCTAGTATTTTTGAGAATATGGAAAGAAGTGAGATTGGTCTATAGTTAGAAATTTCGACTCTTGAATCTTTCTTATGAATAGGACTTATTACTGATTTTTTTAGAAAATCTGGAAATATGCCATTTTGTAAACTAAGGTTTATAACGTGTTTAAGAGGTTTAGCTATTTGAAATTTTATACTTTTTAGTAGCTTTGAGTCTATGCCGTCTATTCCTGTAGATGTGGACTGTTTTATGGAATTGATAGTTGATATTATTTCCACGTCAGATGTCAGGTCAAATGTAATCATTTTATGTGGGAATTTATTTGAATTCTGTTGTTTTTCATTTAAGACCAAAATTTCCTCTGTAGTATTATTAGTTTCAAGGAGGTCAGTGGCATATTGTTTACCAATTTTTGCAAAGTATTCGTTGAAGCTGTTTACGATTTTTTGTGGATTTTCGTCTATTGTCAACGTTTCACCATTATAATTTATTTCGTTAATTTTTTGAGGTATTGTGGTTCTATCGTTTACTTCATTGATTATTTTCCAAGTTTTTTTAATATCATTATTTGATTCGTTTAGTTTTGCCGTATAATATTTTGTTTTTGCTTCCTTTAAAATATTTCTACAAGTATTTCGATATCTTTTATAATGATTTTGTAAAAGGATATCATCAGGATTTTTCTTGCATAAGTTATGAAGATCATTTCTTTTATGTATTGACTTGGTGAGCCCTTCAGTGATCCAGGGCTTAATTTTCTTTTTTTTGTGTACAACACTTATATTTATTGTAGTACAGTTAGCTATTTGGCTATTAAGGATTTCTAGAAAATTGTTAAATGCTGTGTTAGTTTCTTGTGTTTGGTAGACTGTATTCCAGTCTTGTTTTTGTAAGTTTTCGACAAGTTTTAGTATATCTGTATGCTTTTTCTTTAAGAGTTGTTCCTTATGTTTGGGTTTTATATATGTGTGAATGGAAAATATTATTGTATAATGATCAGTTGTAGATGTTTGGTAAATAACGGTTGTGGATTTTTCTTCTGATTTGCACATAATATGATCGAGACATGATTCACTGACAAATGTTTTTCGAGTGGGTTTATTTACCATTACTCTTAGACCATACAGAGTCATCAGATTTAAGTATTCAATTGATTGCGGATGTTGGTTATTTATAATATTAATGTTTATATCCCCTGCAAGTATTAGTGTTTTCATTGTGGACAGTTTTTCTAATGTCTTTGATAGTGATTTAAGGAAAGCTGTAATATTTTGGGTAGACGGTGATCTATAAGTTGCTAATATAGATATTGAGTTATAAATATTAATTTGGAGACAGTTTGCTCCAGTCAAGTCAATTTCAGAGGCAGTATATGGAATTTCTTGTTTAATGAAGACTACAACTCCGTCATTTTGCATATTATTTTTTTTTGTTGATAAGGTATCATAGCCTGGTAGTAATTTATTCTGTGACGTAGCTTTTAGCCAACATTCAGTGAGTATGAGTATGTCGAATTCAATGTTTAACATTTGAACCATTACCAGAAAATCATCATAGTTTTTGTTAATGCTTCTTATGTTAAGTGTCAAAAGTTTCAAAGAAGTGTCCTTTAGGCTGTTTCGACAAACCATAACATCTGACGTTTCAACAACAGTTGGATTGCCAAAAGAATCTATAGAATTTAATAATATATTATCAAACATTTTTTGTGTTACGACTTTGACAACTAGATAGATCTATCAGAGAAAATCGGTTTGATCTGGGTGTACAGTTAAACTTAATGAAGCATAAAAATATACAATATACAATACAATAAAATATTTGAGAGATTTGTAATGCCAAATAAACAATAGTTATATATTTTATGTTGGCAGCTACAAGAAAACATAGTAAAAAACATACAGAATTAGTTATTATATGAAGAAACAACACAAAAATTTTAACCAAAAAGATATGAAATAAGAATTTAGCTACATTAAGTTTTACAAAAACATTTGATATAATAATACAGATTATAGGGCAGCCAAATTCATCAATTGAGAAGATATATAGTCAAATATTTTGGAGTGTTTGTTCATTTTTCACGGTGATTGGATTGGTCGTCTCGTTTTTGCGAACGAAAATTCTTCCTCCACTGGACCAGACGAACTTGAAGTCTTTCTCTTTTGCTATCTTTTTAGTTTGCATTAGTAAAAATTTTTTTCGTGGTGTTTGGTGGTCAGAGACGAAGATTGGTGATACGGGGTATTCCAAACCAATATCGCAGGTGCTGAGTTTATTCTCTTTGTTTTTTTGATTTCTGTTGTGGGTTTTTGTATGTTTCAAGAATTCGTTTCGGATTTCTTCGTTCTTAAACTTCAGAATAATTGGTTTTGATAAAGTTTTTGTTTTATTGCCTTGCGACCTATATATGGAAATAATGTCTTCGTTTTTAATTATAGAGCAAACTTTTTCGGAAATTTTTGTTACGTATGTCCTAAGATTTTCATTCGCCTGTTCAGGAATTCCTCGTATTTCTACATTACATGACAGATTTTGCTGGTCTTGTGCATCGAGCCTTTCTTGTAGTATTGCAATTTTGCTTTTCATTTCTTCGTTTTCCAATTTAATCACTTGTACATTTTTATAGTTATTTTCAATATCGTGGCATGTGTCTTTGAGTTCTTCGTATTTGTTGTTTAGAAACTCTATAGATGTTTTAATTTCCGAATAGTTTTCCGTTATAATTTGTAACTTATTTTGTAAAGAATTTATGATGTTGGTTTGAAATTCGTTTAGTTTTTCAGTTATAGTCCTTGTTATAATATAGGTTAAGTGGTCATCATTTGCCTTGATTTGTGCGTCCGATGAAGTTTTCATTAATACATTGTTATCCTCGTTGTCATTGTTATCTATAGCTTTATTAAAGCTCTCATGCTTTGACTTCTTTTCTTCAGATGTTGTAGGTGTGATGTTTTTATTTTTTCGTGTTATATATTTTGTTTGATTATGTTCCATTATTATATTTTAAATAAAGTATTACTTCAAAAGTTAACAGTACAAACAAAAAAAAAATATATATATACAAAAAAAAAATAAAAAAACTAATTGTGTAACCATACATCACTGTTTTTCAATATTGGTAACCACACTGAAAAAAATATTATGACAACCGAACTGGCTACTTGCGTTTTAGCCAAACATTTCAATCCTTGTTATTAGTTATTAGTAATAAAGGTTTTTCTTATGACTGTACACAAAATATTTAGTTGCACAAAACCAAAAGTTTTTTAGTCACTATATTTCGGTTAATTTTAACATGAAATTTTGCTACTATTAACAAAACAAATTTTTCAGTGCAGTTGTGCAGTTAGATACTTTTTGTGTATCCTTGTTGAGATGTCTCTATCAAATATTGTTTTATACAATTGCGTTTTTTTTTGCACATTGGAAATTGTTTTTTTTTTTCTGAAATTTGTTTTTTTTTCGTTTTATATTTCAAATGTTGTTTTTTCTGTAGGAAGCTGCCAAAGCAATCGCCTGGTTAAGATGTATTCCTTCAGATCATCCCACTGCACAAGGAATACTGTCCAATTTGAAGCAGGAAGCTCTATTGGCTTCTAAAGACTCTAACGCTTCTAACGATATCAATAATACAATATCTCTTTCTGGTAAGTCGAAGCTTCATCCACATACACATACAGGGTTTGATTTCCAGTAGAGAAATTGTTTTAATTCTATTAGGTACCTATGCATTTATTTATTTCACACTAGCTTTTATGTCCCGCCGTTGGCCAAGAATGTAAAATTGTGAAAGAAAAAGCAATCGTTTTTATAATATTGTCACCCAATTATTTTGCAATATCAGACTATGAAAAGTGGTTTGAAATTTGATTGAGTTTAAGTATTGTAAAATGTTCAAGTGATGGCCACAACCCATTCTTTTTTATATATTGCTATAAAGTGTGAATGAAGTATAATATTTATACAATTTCTGCTCGCATGGACTATGCGTAATGGTTTTAAATATGACTGTTTATCAACGTTGTAAAGAGATTGGTTTGGCCACAACCCCCATTTTTAAATATTATCATCGAAAACAAATTGTAATGTGTACCTATTGAAAATTTAGTAATTTTGGATGTTGGGATGTGGTTAAAATTTGATTAAACAAACGTAGGTACTGAAAAGATCTAGTATTGGTCACATCCCATTCGTTTTTATATTTTTTCATCAAGTGTGCATTATATTTTTGCTCAATTTGACTGAAAGTCTTCATTAACGAAGAAGAAGAAGACTTGAACTATAGTAAATAGTTTTTAATTTGAATATAAATGTTGTGAAGAGTTCAGTAATGGCCACAACCCCCATTCTTTAAATATTAGGTGTTGAAAATTATTCAAAATAGGATGATATAAATGGTTTAAATTTAATTAAACAAAAGTATTGAAAATATTCTAGTGCAGGTTATATCGTCACATCCCATATCCCATTCATTTCATATGTATTTTCATCAAGTGTGCATATCGTTAATAATATTTCTGCACAATAGACTATTAGACTTAAAACTAACCCAAAAGACTAAATAAAAAAGAGAAAAATAAGTATAAGACTATAAGAAATAGTTTGTATAAAAAACTATTCCAATGGTCTACATAAAATAAGTAAAAATACATATACCTAATAGAAGAATTAGACTATTGGAAATAGATTGTATAAAAGCTCACCCAAAGGTCTACAAAAAAGAAGAAGAAGAATATTTAGACTATTGGAAATAGTTTGTATAAATACTGACCAAAAGGTCTACATAAAAGAAAATGAATAAGACTATTGGAAATAGTTTGTATTAAAACTCTCCCAAAAGTCTACGTACTTAAATGAAGAAGAATAATAATTAGACTAAAGGAAATAATTTTTATAAAAAAATGACCCAAATGTATACATAAAAGAAGAAGAAGATGAATTAGACAATAGGAAATAGTTTGTATAAAAACTGCCCTAAAGGTCTACATAAAATTAAGAAGAAAAATAATTAGACTCCAGGACCCGCCGCTTCAGGCCCTTCAGTACCTCCCATCCCTTTAATCCCTCATTACGTCCCTTCCCATCAGGCCCTTCAGTACCTTCCGTCCCTTCAGGCAGTTTTATACCTCCCGTCCCTTCAGGCCCTTTAGTGCCTCCCTTCCCTTCATTACATCCCGTCCCATCAGTCGGTTAAGAAAAGTTTAAATCCTGAAACCATCCTGGAAGAACCGCGAAGAGATGAAAGAACCTTCTTTTCCCAGGATGCTCTACTTAATAGGTAAAATGACTAAATACACGAAGAAGAAGAAAAAAGTTTAAACCCAGATACTTGCGAAGAGATGGAAGGACAGTTGGACCTTCTTCTCCCAGGATTCTCCAACTTCATAGGTAAAATGACCAAAAATACACGATGAAGAAGAAGAAGAAGAAATAAGTTTAAATCCAGATACCTGCGAAGAGATGGAAGGAAAATTGGACATTCTTCTCCCAGGTTAGTCCACCTTCAAAGGTAAAATGACCAAATAGACGATGAAGAAGAAGAAGAAAAAAGTTTAAATCCAGAAACCTGCGAAGAGATGGAAGGAAAATTGGACCTTCATCTCCCAGGATAGTTCATCTTCATAGGTAAGATGACCAAGTACACGTTGAAGAAAAAGAAGAAAAAAGTTTATATGCAGAACCCGTCCTGGAAGACCTGTGAAGAGATGGAGGGACAGTCGGACCTTCTTTTCCCAGGATACTCCCCCTTCATAGGTAAAACGACCAAATACACGAAGAAGAAGAAGAATAAGAAAAAAGTTTAAATCCAAAAACCATCCTGGGCATACGCTCGACAATTCACCAAAGTTTCATTATAATCGGACAAACGGTTGATAAATAAATAAATAAAATAATTTTCCTATAGGAAATCAGTATAGGTATATTATTGTTGATTTGTAAGTAAATAGTATTAGGTAGGTACCTACCTACAACAACCTTCTAAATAAATTCGATTCCTAACAAATTTTATTTGAATATCACATTCTTTCTATAGCCATGGAAACGATTCGAACACATAAGTATGTAATATCGAATGGTTCGGATACATTTTTTGAATATGCAGGTACCTACATTGGTTTGTTCGATGCCATAAAAATGAAAATTGTCAGAAAAATCAAATATTATTTACAAATTATGCAATTTTATTATGCCTATATCTTTACTAATAAATAACACATTTTTACAATATATGTCTTAAAACTTGCCGTAATGTCTTGTGTTTCATTTTATTATTTCATAATTACATTTATTTCAAAGGTTTATTATTTTCAAGAACATATTCAGTCGGTGGGAAAATGAAATATTGTATGAAAAGATATTAAAATGGCGGCGTTTATTTACAAAAGGCTTACTTTAAAAATAAGTTAAACATTATAATTTTTTTTTTTTTATTTATTTTTCACACCTTTATCACAAAGACTATTATGAAGATTACTGCTGCCCAACTAGGTAACCCTGTTCTAGGGCTAGCAGTTTAATTATACCAAATATTCACCATGTTTTTCACTTAAACGCTAAGTTATACTTCAAAATATATTTTTTTTGTGTAAATACCTACTTCTAACTTTTAAACTAACAGATATTTGCGTGCAAAATGTACACTTTTTTGACAGATATGACTTGGAAAATTTTGTATGAAAAAAATAATTATTTAAATATTTTTAAAATTCAGCATTTTTATCGCATTCTTTTTAGCGTGACACTGCATCAGGTATACTGGTACATGTTCGCACTTAAATTAGATTTTTAGATGCTCTTGGTTTTTCAGAAGGCGTGAGACAAACACACACACACACACACACACACACACACACACACACACATATACACACACACACACACACACACACACACACACACACACACACACACACACACACACACACACACACACACACACACACACACACACACACACACACAGACACTAACATTTTGATTGCTTTATTACTTTAGATTACTTTTAAAACCCTGTGAAAGTGACAATTTTACGTTAATATGTTATAAAAAAAATATAAAAATACTTGGTTATAGTTCTATTGTTTTAAGATTATTGACGCGTTTCGTGCAAAGCACATCGTCAGAATAATGCTCTACAAGACTGAGACTAGTGGTTATATACAAAATTACATGACAGGTGTATAAAAATGTTGGTTTTTGAACGGTTGAAAAGAAGTTATATAATGCAAATGAATCTGTACAAATCTACGTTTTAATACAGTGAAAGTAGTTGGGTCACTGGTTGTAGTCCCCTGTGTCCATTAGGTCTGTAACAAAAGAAAACGACAGCAGTAAAATTCGAAAGGTAAATAATATTGTATTTATTGGTTTATTGTTATCTTTTAAGTGTGGTTAAAACCAATGACAATTTTACACATGACAATTTTACTGTCAAATTCCAATTTCTTCCAACAAAACAGTGTTTCCAGCCCAGAAAAGCAAGATTTGTGCGAGTAATGGGTTATTACAAATTTATTCGTTCATTCATACCATCTCGGTATATCCCACAATGTGGAATGACGAACGACTATTGTGCAGATGTGCTTTACATTGTAAAATGTAGCACGACACGTGTATACCCACACATCAGTCTCGTTTCACCTAAAAAGCCTATAAATTCAGAATGGATTGAAGTCATCACATAACTTTTTATTTATTTAATGTAGCTTCTCAGGCAACTTACAGGTAGGTACTATGTCAAATAATTATTTTACAAGCACCCAATAACAAGTTGCCACATTCAGGAGACTTACGATATTAATGGTCTCACAGATCCAGACTGAAAACACAATTAATAACTGTGTCTCCACCGGGAATCGAACCCGGGACCCTTGGATCAGTAGTCAGATACCTAACCAACTGAACCACGAAGACCGACAAACTATGTGAGATGTTTTATGTTAGTTTGAGTGGTCCTATTAAGTGAAATTCACTGCCTCTAGATGTCCGCAGTGCTCAAAGCAAGAGCACTTTCACTAAAGGATTAAAAACAGCTTTGTTTCAGAGAGCAACACAACATTAAACTATCAGCGCCCTTGGTATGATCTCGAATCATTAAACGGCGCTTTACAAATGACTTATTATTTCGGGTTCTTTAACACCTTCTCAGGTTTATCACCTGGTGGGATTTGGGGTAGTACGAGCAACGAGCAATGCTGCCAAGTGCTATCCTTACTGAGTGTATAAATTGTGGTGTTTTGTGTGTTGGTGCCATGTGTAGTATTTATATGTTAGTAAGGTCAGTAGTGTCGTCGATTTGGAGGCATTTCCTCACCAGTCTGCATGTATTTAATATGGCTGCTTTTTGCATGGTGACGTATGTGTATTTAGGTAAACTGATGGTTTCTAAACTGCTGAATAAGTTTAATGGAATAATTCCTGTGGTGGAAATTACTATTGGTACTATTATCACAGATTGCATGTCCCAGATTCGCTTGATTTCGTCTTGCAAGTGTATTTTCTAATTTTTTCGGTTGTAGTTGTTTCGATGTTGTGTGTATTTGGTACAGCGATGTCAATTAACATTGTATGTTTATTTTGTTTATCTACAAGTGTAATATCTGGTCTATTGTTATGTATGGTTCTATCAGTTAGGATGGATCTGTCAAAGTATAATTTGTGAGTGGAGTTTTCAAGAAATGGTTTATTATTTTTATTATTGCTTATTTTCGATAACCCGGCTCTTACGAGACACCCGGAAACGATGTAAATAATAGATTGAAATTACTATTCAAAGCCGGTGCCTCACAGCAAAAATTAGAAAAAAATATTCAATTTTAATTAACATTTTAGCTTGTGGCGGCACAGCGCCTAGCAACTGCCCTGACAAATGGATAAATACTCCTAATAGCGACCAATTAGCGAGCATCTTTCTGGAATTTGACGCTAGGGGGGTACTTGAACGCTCAAGCGACGTACTAGAATGCCAATCTCTCCACATTCGTGTTAATGTTTATTATGTTATGAATTTAAATTTTTATATCGGAATACTTGTAATTAAATATAGTAGGTATTTAATATCGTGAGTAATATTTTATTTCTCCACACTCTGTTATTTTACGAACCTGGTACCATTCGTTTAAAGTAATTGAAATTAGTTTGATCAATTCAATCTTCTACTTCTTCTTCCTTGTCTCTTCCCAGTTCATCTGGGGACGGCCTTTCTGGTACGCATTCGCCAGACCTTCTTGCGTCATCTCTTGGGTTAGTTGCTCCTCCCTCAGCTCCCACTCAATATTTGTCCACCAAGTGGCTTGAGGACGGCCTCTAGTTCTGGACTGAATGGGTATGTCCAATGCGAGTTTAATTTTTATCAATTCAATAATTGAATAAATTCAAATAATATATTTTTAAGTAGTTCTTTATTTTCTTTAGTTCAGATAAAATAAAGTTGGGTGGATGAAATTGAATAGTCCGCCAGTGTGCGATATATATTTGTATATATTATTGATAAAAGGATTTTTAAATAAATATTATTTTTCAGATATCACAAATAGTAGAGAACAGATAGCACCTGATGACAAGAAACCAGAAGACGTACCAGGGTGGAAACTATTTTGTAAGTCAATTAGGCGCTTCCCATTTTTAAATCCCATTTTAGAATTCGTTTCAGCGATGAGGACACCATTGAGTGGCAATAATCCAACAGGATATGTTATTGACAGAACTGACATGAGGCAGAGGAGGCAATTTTGAATCGGTAAAAAAATTTCCGCGTCCTGTGAAAAATTGAGAAGTTCAAATGTCGATGTTCAACTATTGGAGACTTTGGGAACTATAGGATTCTGGGCCCCCTTATATCGATCGTATGACTATGATTCGACAAAAGATTATTTTTTGTTATTGCATGTAAATAGTAACCAAAATGTGTATCTTTTATTTCAATTACTTCTCAGGCAAAGTGTTAAATTTTAACAATAACACGTTGTCTCATTCTGGAGATATTTATAATATCATCTCACACAAATCTATCGTTCGGACCTTTCGTTCAAGAGTCAGATATTTTGCAATCTGAGAAACGAAGGCCGACATTAGATTAGACCGATTACTTTGAAATATAAATAAAACTAATGCAATTGTATTTCATAATTGAACTCAATATGGGCTATCGGTTGGTGATCTGACAGGAACTAGGGTGCCCCATGGATAGTAGGACCCGAGGGAATTGGCCAGAGTGACCAACGTAAAAATGGTGCCTATACGGATTCATAAATATTCAACATTCTTTATGACCAGACACAATACGTCGTTCTTTGAATTTCACTTAAAGTTTATCCAATCTTTATTAATATTTTAGATAAATCGAGAGCGACAATCAAAGCGTTTGTGGTATGCTTCGTGCTGATCAACATACAGGGTTATGTTGGTGTCTTCGCCATAGTCAGCTTTGCCAGTGACATCTTCATGCAGTCTGGAACATCCATCTCTCCCGTGGTGGCTGCCATAATTATGTCAGTACTGCAGCTGATAGGATCGTGTGCATCCATTTATCTGGTAGAGAAAATGGGAAGAAAGGTGAGTATAACAATTGCATCTTGATAATACATACATACCATCACGCCATATCCCTAACGGGGTAAGCAGAGAGAACCGAGCGCCATACTGCTCTATTTTTGCACACTTTCCTAGCTTCCTTTACATCCATGCATCGTCTCATACATGCTCGTCGATTATTCAAGCTTCTTATATTTCCTTCTTTCAAAATATCATTCATATGGTCATGCCATCCCTTTCTGGGGCGGCCACTGCTATTCACTCCATCTCTTACACCCATGTATATTTTTTTGGTCAGTCGTTCATCATTCATTCTTTCAATGTGTCCAAACCACCTCAAGGAATTCACTTTCATTCTACTTATAATACTCTTCTTCATCTTGCATTCCCTCCTTATGTCCTCATTTTTTATTCTATCATATATCGTTCTATTACATACTCTTCTTAGTGTTCTCATTTCAACAGCATTTATTCTACTTTCATGCGTCTTTTGCCACGTTCATGTTTCGCTGGCATACATCAAAGTGGGCACTACAATTGCATTATGTACGGCAATTTTGGCTTCCTTTGAGATGCATCTTGATAATAATAATAATAATAAGGGTACTGGTTAAAACTGGAACAAATAATCTAAGTTTTGTTGGACTAAAATATTTTATAACTGCTACATTTTTGGCTCTGTACATTAAGCGGATCAAAAGTGATTAGGGAGGATGGACAGGGACACACACACAAACACACTTTACATATACTATTATCTCACATACATATGTATATACTCCTTTTATCTCCTTTGTACACGAGTGCATAAATAAAATTAAAATGCTACTAAGCTTCTAAGTTTATGTTTTTTGACATCAAAGAAGGAAAAACCATGAAGGTTATCTACAACGTCATTCAAGTCGATTTAACAAAGTCGATATGTTAAGTGAAATAAATTCTCTTCACAAATTATAAAAAAGTTGAGGTTTTGTAAGCAGTATTCTCGCAGTACGGGACCTTACCTTTTTTTAAATAACTCTCGAAATACGACCCTATATCAGTCTTTGGACCATATGTTTCAAACGTTGATTGGAAATATGTAGGTAATGTGTTTATTTTGTGTTTGTTGCAGATCTTATTCGCAATATCTTCATCAATGTTAGGAATGTGTTTAATCATTCTCGGGACATACTTACATTTCAAGGAACTGGGATACGACGTCTCTCTTGTCAATTGGATTCCTATAGCAACACTCTCCATTGGAATCTGTGTAGACGCTATAGGCGTTGGTCCTGTTCCCTTTGTCATAGTCAATGAAGTCTTCATGATACAGGTGACAACAAATATTAACAATTTATTTAAAATAAAAGATAGTAGGTATATTAACAATCTCCACATTTATCTTTGCAAGAACATTGTCAACAGCTGACTTGTTTCATTGTTCGAACCAATACACTGTGTTGTTTTCCGTGTGTAAAATCTTTATAACATTTATAATAGAGACTATAGTATATTTATTCCAAGCGGGTATATATTTTATAATTGAATCGATACCCACCTTCGAAACTATTTATAATAGAGTTCTTATCTTTCCCGAGTCATTTTATAATAAGAATGAAATTATTAAAAAAAAAATCAATGAATGCATGACCTAAGCTAACCTAACCAACCTAACCTAATCAACCGTTTTCAAGATACAAATTTTGAAAACAAAAGACCATGAAATTACAACATCTCACTAACATTTGACAATATCTCACTAACTGCTAAATCGATATTGACAAAACAAAAAATAAATTTGACTTGAGATAAAGACCCATATTAAATGTTGTTTTTATGTTTGAATATAGTGAAGTTTTTAATAGTATGCTTTTTTGTAATTGTTCTTTTCAATAAACATCTAATTTTAAAATAAATCCCATAATCTGTCTATTTTAACATTTTGTATTGAATATTAACAATTTGACTACGTAAAATCATGGTATTTCTCAATGATGGGACCACAGCATCCAAACCAGTGATGTTCACGGCATAATAATAATATTACCGGACACAAAAAAAATAATCCACTTGATATAAACGATTTTTCTGCCTTATCTTGATATTCTATAATACCTGGCTTATTTTATATTATCATCAAATCTCTGTTAACAATTGACTTAACATACAAACATTACGTTTAATGATAACGTTTTTTTTTTTCTTGTTTTAGGCGAGAGGAATTGCTGTGACCTTCCTAATATCACTGATATGGGTGACAGAGTTCATTCAGACGGAGTTTTACGTCGTGACCGTCGAGGCTATAGGAATCGATGGAATATTTTGGGCTTTTGCTTCAGTCGCTCTGCTCGGGGCTGCATTCTGTCTTCTCGCAGTTCCGGAGACCAAGGGGAAACCACTGCACGAGATTTTACAGTTTTTCGATCCCAGACTCGAAACTGTCCGGGAGGTTTCTGTGACAGGAAATGGCGTTGTAGTTCCTTCCGAATTGACGAGGTTTTGAGAGTGGCTTACAAAGTTTTAGTAACTAAATTTTGTCTGTGATTAATTATTTAATAAGTAAAACACTTTGACCCGAATGCACAGTCCTAGGTAACTAAATACTAACTCCTAACCACACTGGAGTATTTAGTTTTCTTAAGTTAGCAAATGCGTTGCAGAGACATCAATAACTAAATAGGTAGGTACTAAATACTACGCCAAACTCAAGGTCGATGGCGTAGAATTTCATGAAGAAAAGAGATAGATTGTTTTCAGCTTATACTAACGTTTAAAATGTTTTTTGTCATAACAAAACAAACACATGTAGTAAAGCTCACACTGACAGCTCGATGTCACGATATTTCTGAAATTCTAGTAAATTTTCGGCATCTCGTATAGATCGCTAAATACTCTGTGTGGGATTTGACAAAATTACTAAATACATATTTGACGAAGTCGCTAAAATCATCATCCATCGAAAACTCATGTTTTAGTATTAAACCACTCGTAAGGGTCTTCGCGATCAATCTTACTTTTCGTTTTTTTTTTATTTTACGCCAACGCGCATGCGCTAAGTATTTAGATATGTCTCTGCAATACAATTCTCATACAAAAACTTGGTAGTATCCTCCAGTTAGGAAGCCACGTGATCTCCTAACTTACATAAGTGAGCGACTGTGCAATGAAAACATGGTTAGTATTTAGGTCGGACTTTGCATTCGGACCTCAGTCTTACTTACCGAAGTGTATTTTATTCCGGTAAACGAATGATTTGATTGGTAGCAAAGGTGGAGGATTATCATCATTGAGCAATCAAAATAAATTGCTCCGAGAATAGGTATGTATGTCCGAGTATATTTCATATTTTGTCATTGTACAATTAAATTGTGATGAGAGTAGTGGTATTTTATTATTAAAAAATCATATTATTCCTCATAATCATTATTTTTTTTTATTTCAATATCTTTTTATCTATGATTTAACATTTTCAGTTGTATTTTTCACGGCGTATTATTTAAAGATTACCTTCAATTGGTTCCCAGCTCCTATTCTATTAAATGAAGAGATATAATACCTACAATGTGTGTTATTGTATGCAATCATGAATCCAAGACCATATAGACCAATAGCAATACAATAAATTAATAATTGATTTGTTTTTATTGGATCTGGGACGCGTGCGAGTCTCTATGGTTTCTCTATGGTTTTGAAATTGTCAAATCGCGTCAGAATTTGCTTTGTTGGCAGATGTTGTGACGTGCATTTTGACCTGGGGGGGGGGCATGTTCCGTCAAACGGTGAAATCAAAACCCTCTTGATTACCGATATCATGAATATAATTATCATATAACCTTGTAACAGGGTTTCCTAGTTGAGCAGAGGTAATCTACTTGTGTGTATCATTATAAAATATGTTGTGATAAAAAAATAAATAAAAATAAAATAGATGGGTCGATGGAAGAGCGGTTAGCGCATTGGGTTAGTAATCCAGTGGTCGCGAGCTCGAGTCCTGCCTCGACCAATTTCGTTCACCTATAGGACAAATATTAATTTATGCTTATTTTAGGGAACGTAGGAATATGTATATGTACCTACTTGTTCAACAAGGGCATATTCATTTAAAAAAATGCTAATAAACATCATTATTAGATTGAAAGTTGTTGTCCATTTTACATAATTTTATGAAAGTGCATAAAAAATATGTACATAGATAATTTAATGATTGTATGTATATATTCGTATAGTTTTTTTAATAAACCTTGAGTTTTTGTGAGTCGAAAATAATACAAATTAGACAACATCTGGGGCGCAAGTCCGGTCAAACGGCGGAATCAAAAGCCCCATGATAGCACATATCGTGGATATCATGAGGGAGTTCTATAATATCTTAAAATATTCAATAATTTGGATTTAAGAGTTAATAATTTGGTACGTATTCTTCAACAAAACATACTATCGCCATCGACAGTTGGATCTAATGTGTTTGTTACATGTAACTAGTTATATACAAAAATGATCTCGTTTTAACAGGATTTGGTGTAATATTGACTTACCACGTTACATTGTACCTATTATAAAACATTTAGCATATTAAAATTTAATAAAATAATCCATAATTTTTTAAAATTGTATAATATACGCAAAAATAGAATTTTTTCCTTGTGGGAGTCAATGATATTCAACAAGCCAAAAATTAAATTATAATTTTGACGCGATTCAGGGATGACATATATGTGAAATCATTGTCACCTAATGTATAAGGACTGTTGCTTTCATTGCTTACAAATCAATTTCCCAATAGATGGCGTTACAAAAAAAATCTTCGTCACTTCGTCATAGATGGCAATGGTGTATTTAGCTTATTTCAAATGAACGGATTTTCATGATTAAAATATATAGAACTTTCAAAAATTGGATTGATCGGAAACTCATTAAGAAGGCATGATTGCTGAGCGTTTCGCAAGGGCATAAAGTGATCACGTAAACCAGCCGATGACAGGTCGTTCAACCCAACTTCGACTTATTTTAAAAAAATTGTTATAAAATTAATATAAATCTTTTTATTTTAATTAATTATGACAGTTGATTTGTGACAATGTCACCTTCGTATCATCATTTTGAATAATTATTTTTTAGTGTACCTACATTGGTATAAGTAAGTATGAATAAAAATATAAATAAAAACATAGATATATTTATAAATGAAAGGTACATAGTATGTTATATAAATTTGTTGTTTACCAACGATAATAATTGATAAATCTTTCGTCTAAGACAGGTCACTAATACTGTACAAATATATATTTACTAGATGAATACCCGCAGCTTCGCTTGCTTTACTTATTTGAATGTCGATAAATATTAATAAATTTCATAAAGTAATACGCGACGTGCAGTATAAATTAAATAAAAGCAATTATTAATCTCATTAATTTTACGTAATATTATGATTATGTTCGCCCGGCTATGCTCTACGGCTCGGAGTGTTGGACTACAAAAAAAAAGCACGAACATAAACTGCATACAGCCGAGATGAAAATGCTGAGATGGTCCGCGGGTGTCACTATAATGGACAAAATTAAAAACGAATATATTCGTGGTAGCTTTGGGGTCGCGCCCATCCCGGATAAAATGAAAGAAACCAGACTCCGGTGGTATGGTCATGTAAATAGAAGGGGAGACGATCACGTGGTCAGGTTGGCCCTAAATATTCCCACACCACCCAGAGCTAGAGGCCGTCCACAGGCCACCTGGTGGACGAGTATTGAGAGAGATCTAAGGAAGGACCAGCTGACCAGTGAGATGTCACATGACAGAAAGACGTGGAGACTGCGTACCAGGAGGGCCGACCCCAGATGAACTGGGAAGAGGACCAGCCAAAGAAGAAGAATATTATGATTATTATTAAGAATCACATAAGATGCAAAATATTTATTTACGTAGAGAATTGTGGAAAAAGTTGATGGAGGCCTACATCAAGCAGTGGAGAAATAGCTAAGAAGAAAATAACAAATAATAATAGGACTTCCTTGTACACAACGTTAACCGTTTTTCTTTTAGGTGCCAATATTACCAAAGAGTTTGGTAAGCTTACATACTCTTGAACAGGCTACATAAAATTGTCCATGCAAAAAACAGTCTTTCCTCAGGTCGATCCCTGCTACTTTCAATGTTTGTCCTTGGGACTTGTTTATAGTCATAGCAAAACGAACTTTTAAGGGGAATTGCAGTCTTTTAAAATCAAATGGATATTCGGAGAGGATTAATGGTATCCTTGGTATGAACACCGACTCTCCCTTACCAGATCCTATTAAAACCGCAGCTTCAATCATATTTCTGTGGAGAACTTTCACTCGCAATCTTGTACCATTACAGAGCTTAGGTGGATTAAGATTCCTCAGTAATAAAACAGGTGCTCCTATTTTGAGAAAAGTCTGTGTTCGGGAAGACCAGAAGGATTCAATGTGTTCAAAAACTCAACTGGGTAATGTACTGTATCTTCACTCTGAACAACTGAATCGATAGATTTGTATTCCATATGGACCCCTTCAAACGAATCAATAATGAATTTATTTATTGAGTTAACTATATTATTTTTTGGAGTTAATATGGCACGTTCACACTACCATTCCGCAGATTTTTCAGTTAATTTTTCAATATCGGGATATATTTTTGATGTGAGCTCCTCCAAAGAATTAACTTTTGTACATAGTCCGGAGGGAATAGAAATTCAGTTACAGTAAACTCTCCATTTCCAATTTTCAGAAGCAATTCAGAAAACTGATCTGCAAATAAATCACCTCGCAAATGGACCCTCATGTTATTCTTGAGTGATATTTTTTTTAAAACTGCCCATAAATATGATGACTTGATCCATTATACGATAATTTCCTTTAATGTATTTGAAGATTCTGCTTAGAACTTCGAAACCTCCTTTATGTGCCATAGTGCTTTCGTCCCAAACAATGAGTTTGCAATCCCTGTGAACTTGCGCCATATTGCTTTGTTTTGGAATATCGCACATGGGAGATTCTACGTGTATTAGATTCAAAGGAAGTTTAAAGGCAGAGTGAGCCGTTTTACCTCCTATTAACAACGTTGCTGCGATTCCAGAAGAAGATTCCAGAAGTTGATACGAAAGGTTTTTCCAGTACCTCCGGGAGCATCTAAAAAGAACATTTGTCCAGATCTTGAAACGATAATTGTACAGACCTGATTATAAATAGCGAGCTGCTATCATTCAAAGAAGTTTCATAAGCCAATACTTATTATGCTAAATAATTGATGTCGTAATTCGTCTCTCTTGTATACTCGCGATTATTCCTTTCAGACTGTGACGGTTGAGGTAAACTGTAGTGTAACCTGTATCCCCCCAAAGATAATACTACTTCTTCGATCATTAAAAGGCACTTTGTTGTATACGACGTCCATCAATATATTTTGCTGCATGTTATCATCTATATCTCTGGCTATCTGCCATGTTGTGTCCTCTGCTAAATAATTTTTATACTTTTTCCAAAGAGCCAAGGGATTCGAAAGTTGGCAAAATACTAACATCACAGAAAAGAGATCCCGCAACATCAAAGAAGAATCACATAAAGACACCTCCTCTATGGTTGTGTCCCAATGTTTGTCATCCTCTAGTAAGCCGAGCGCCTGACATGCTAAGTGGTATGTAGAGTGGAGAATCCCATTCACAGTTTTTAAATCGGAGAAGGACGTTGGAACACGAACTTCATGTAATAGTAAACGAAGGTGATAAAATTCCGTATTATTAGGGTGAATAGTATTAACCCTTCCTAGCGCATTATCTTTCTTCACTCCAGGCCAACCCTCAACATTCATCCCCTGCTTTCTTCTTACGAACATGGTACTTTTCCACACAAAGTATGAAGGCACTTCAGAGTAAAGAAGACTCTTCGCAAAACTATCAGTTTGACATAGTTCGAAAAATTCTAGAAGTGTTGTTTTTGGTGGATTATTGACTCTATCATTCAAGTTATTTGAATTAAAATACACCCTCTGACCATTATCCAGATTTACAGCAAGATGAAAAACCGTTGGATACCTCTCGTGAATTGAAAATCCTAAAATTCGCCACATCACATGTTACAAGGGGCGGAATTTCCAAAATTCCTTCCTTAGTGGAAGGTTTTGTTATTAAAGCTATTCGATTTCAAAATTTCACTTCTCTACGATTAGCCGTTTGGGCTGTGCGCTGATGAGTCAGTCATTTCAGTCAGTCAGGACACTTTGCTTTATAAATATAGATATGTACATTTAAATATACTCTGTGAATAATAGGTTTTTTTTCGTTAGTTGTAAATAACAGATTTTTTTTGCTCCTATCCATCTTCGTGTTTTTGTAGTAACGGTAGTGCACTGTGAATCAAAAACCGTATACCTACTGAATATTTAAATGCTAGTTTTTTATACCCGGCGTTGCTCGAGAAGGTAAATGTTAATCAATATGCTAAATCATCAAGAAAATCATTTTTGTATTTTTTTTAACTGCTGGTTTGTTATGATAAATTCGGAATGAGTTAAAAATATCCAATACAAATAAATAAAAAATAACCTACATAAGTAAGTTTTAAAAGAATCAGTCCCCTTCAGTCTGAAATAATGGACATTGGGAAAAGGTTTGATATAAGATTGAATATAAACGTAGTAAAAAGTTAAGTATTAACCACAACTTACTCGTTTTTTTAGATCGTCATCGAAAGCAAGTGTTTATAAAAAAATCCGGCAAGATTGGACTATGGGAAATTGTTTAAAATGGAGAGTTCCAAAAACATCGCATGAAAAAAATCCTTTTTGAGATAAATAAATAAATGAAAATTTTGATAATTCATTAATAAATAAATTAATTCAAAACATGAAACCTTTCTTGGAACAAAGAAAAAAATACATATCCATAACTATATACATATTATTACACTACATATTAGTATGAGGATTTTATGTAAAATTTTCTGTATGAATAAATGGCGATATTTATACAGAAAGTACTTTAATATTTGATTAAACATTAAAATTAAACTAAGTAATCACCATGTTTTACACTAAAACTCATCATACTTTTTGTATTTTTTTTCTTTTAAATACGTAAATAAATATTATTTACTCATGAAAAATTACACCTTTTGACATTTCAGTTTGTCGAAACAATTTTGACAATTTTTTTTTATAAAAAATGAAAACTAACACAATAAATCATTAAAAAGTTTATTTTTCATTTGTACACATGAAACATTTGTCGTAAAAGAAGAAATATGCAGAGTATTTAAACGAAAACGGGATGAAAAAATAAATATACATACATACATATATATTTATTTATTTATTTATTATATATACGCCCTTAATAGGGCATTTACAAAAAAATACAAGATAAATACAACAATGTAGGCACAACAAAACAACAATAAGTGTAAATACATCAATAATATAGGTACATAATAAAAAAACGTAAGTAGTTAAAGGAAGAACAATATAAAACAACATAATACAACATAATAAAAGAAAATAGAGGTAAATGATAAAAAAACTAGACATAAAAGAAGAAGAAAAAATAAATAAATAAATTGTATTACATATTCAATTTAAACAACAAAAATATACAAAGCAAAGTAAAAATCAAAAAATATAATATGCGCTAAGCATCCTTTTGAAACCATCTATAGTGTGTACATTAAATATATTAACAGCACTAGGTATATTGGTTTCCAAGGCAAGGTGCAATCTATATATTTTCAAATGTTTGAATGTTAACTTTGTGGTTCATATTTAACAAATTAAATTTAAAGATATAACTTTGTATTAACCACGTTTTTTGGTTGAAACGATGCGACCGGTTAGAGTCGCTAGAAATTAAAAAGTGTATTAATTCAAAACAGACCATAATAAACAATCAGTTAAATTTATCTTTCAGTCCATTATTAAATATGTTTCCTTTTACTTCTAATCCTTCAGCCAATAGGACCCACCCTGCACAAGACCCAACCCTAAGTACCCCCACCCTACCTCTACCTCCGCCCCCATAGATTTCTTGTAAGCACGTCGTCACATTCTGTTTCAGTTGAAAGTTAGCCTGATGAGGGAACGGTTAGTTCCGAAACCGGTCGCATCGTTTCAACCAAAAAACGTGGTTAATACAAAGTTATATCTTTAAATTTAATTAGTTAATAATAAAGTTATTTCGAAGATTCTCTATATGAAAAGGTGCATTTTGACGTGAAGCAAACCTTGTAGGTACTCTGAATTTTATCATTTCAACTAGGTCAGGGGTGTCCAATATACCGTTGATTATTTTAAATAAACAAATTAAATCACAAATCGTTTCTTCTGTTTGATAGTTTCGATAAATTTAAAATACTCATTAGAAAATCATAATTTAATTTTTCTAAAGGAATGGATAATTTATAATTTACAAATCTTAAAAATTTATGTTGAACTCTTTCGACCCTCAATGAGTGCACATTATAAAACAGCGACCATATAGTTGAATTATATTCAAGATTACTACGAACAAGTGATGTATATAGGGTTTTAAATGTATTAATAGATCTAAAAATTTTGACTGTTCTCAAAATATATCCAAGGCATTTTAAAGCTTTATTTGTTGTTTCAGTTATGTGAGAAATAAATGTAAGCCTCTCATCAAACAATATACCAAGATCCTTTATTGATGTTACTTTAGTTAAGTTTTTGTTGTCCATTGTGTATTGAAAATTGATACTAGTTTTATTTCTACAGAATCTGATGAATTGGCATTTAGTATGGTTTAGGTATAAAGAATTCGAAGCACACCACTCGAGTAAATGGTTAAGAT
This sequence comes from Molanna angustata, assembly GCA_963576475.1. Taxonomy (NCBI): domain Eukaryota; kingdom Metazoa; phylum Arthropoda; class Insecta; order Trichoptera; family Molannidae; genus Molanna; species Molanna angustata. The sequence goes on from OY754979.1 coordinate 34,238,281, forward strand.
TTAATTGTAACGCCATACAGTCGTTTAAGTTCATTATCGTTTTGTAAATTTTCAAGTCATCTGCAAAAAGTAAGAACTGAGCATCATGGAATATATTAATAAATTACTCACTAAAATATTATGTTGGAGATTTTTACCGCTGCTGTCCTTCATATTTTTTTCGAATTGCAGATTATAACTAAAACGGTATTTATAGTAAAGTTTGATTTATTTTTGCAATTTTCAATTATTATGATGAAATCACTGTAATAATATAAAAACATAAAACAATTTAATGATACAATAAAAAAAATGGGAAATATGTGGATGAAAAAATGGATTTCGGAAGATAATTCAAACATTTTTTTTCAAGCATATTTTATTATTTCTACAAAAAAGATTACACTTAATACATGTATATAAATAGGTAAAATATACAACTAGGTACTCGTAGATTTAAAATTAATTTAATTTTTACTTAAAATATGTAAACTTATGTTTTCGTAATAGGTAGATACGTATTCAATCAATTAAGATTAGAAGAGATATGTTTTAAATATGGAAGACTAAAAATCAATGAAAGAATATTAGGTCTAAAAGTAAATGGAATGATATTGGTTAAGGGCCGGTCTTATAAACGAAAGACCAAATATTCGTAAGTACCTACATATGTTTACAATTTACTAACGGATGGATGTTCCTAAGTAGATATTACTATCGGCAGTATTATAAACTATTTTAACTGTCCGTTTATTTGACAGTTACAGTCTAATTAGACTACAATGGATTTTCAATGGATTTGTAATTGATTATAATGGATTGTAATGGATTAAGCGGGGCTGTCATTGTAATATATAAACAGTCTTATTCATAATATTACCTTATATTGTTGTATTAACATTATATAACTAAAACACAGTATAAGCACTTATACTCTTGACTATTCATAATAACTTTTATATACCAATATAACAATATCGTTGCTATGTTACTGTTTGAGCTGGCAACGTCGGAAATCGCGTGTTTTTTCCGGTAATTTGACAGTTGTTGCATTTGCATCATTTTGAGTTTATTGTGCGCATTTTTTATTATAAATAATAAAATGAATAATATTCCGAAAATGAATATTAAAGACAAAAAAAACCGCAGCGAAAATTGGAGCAACACTGAAAAAGTGAGTAATAAGTGTATCCATGTGTTCATTCTCATTAAATATTATCTTATAGGTTATGTATTTTTTGATTATTCAGTACATGTGATCATATTTATAATTATCCGGTTTATTTTTATTTACAGAGCCTTCTAATGGAATTAATTAGATCAAAATTAAATGTGATTGGTGACAAAAATACAGACACCAACACAAACAATAAGAAAAAAGTCGCGTGGGCTAGTATTTGCGAAAAGTAAGTATGCGAATTTAATAATATTCTTATAAATTCTCAAATTATATTCTAGTAAGTTGAATAATGAGCGTTGTACTAATCATACCATTAAATATTTCTTTAAATTCGTTTTCAGTTTTAATGCGTTGACTGGAAAATCCAGGACAATAAATCAGGCCAAGGCCCAATTCAATATAATTAAAATGAATGCTAAGAAGCAAGTAAATTCATATAGAAAGGAAATAAAAAAGACAGGAGGTGGACCAGCACCGCCACTTCCACCTGTTGATGCAGACAACATCATTGCTTGGCTGCCCCAAGAATTCGTCAGAGACGAAAATATATTTGACAGTGATGGTATGAATGAGGTAAGAAAATGCATTAACTCTGTCCAAAAAATATGTTTTTTAAAAAAGTGTCTAATTGAATTAATTAAATTTTGTTGTTTTCATAGTTCGTTTGACTCATCACAATTTTTGCTTACATATTTCTATGTTATACCTATCTAAACTTATGCTTTGTTTGCATCAATTTGTTACAGATCAACACACAGGAACCAGTCGCTGAAGAATCAGCAGAAGTTGTGGTAGATAATCTTATGGATGAAGACGTCAATGATAATGTAAATATAATTCATATATACATACCATCACGACATTTCTATTGGGATAGGCAGAGAAGACCGAATGCCACAATATTCTTTCTTGACATACCAAACGTTTTTGCTTTATTCATGTTCATGCATATCTTCTTAAATGTTTTCTTATTAATTATCACCACTTCTATTCCCATTTTCTAGATACCATTTATAATAGTCATGCAAGCCATTTCTTATTCGACCCCTGCATCTCATACCACTGATTACTTTTTATGTCTTTTTTTATGTTTATTCATATACATACTGTCCTCATGAATTTATTATTATTTGTATAAATGTTTTTGGGAATTATAAATAACAAATAGCATTTTTTTGGTATCAAAACATACATTTATTTTAAGTATAGGTATAGCATTTTTAATTCTTAGGTACTAAATTATTTGCAGTAATATGCTTCATAAGTAAATAAAATTAAAAGAAGGAATATTATAGATGTATAGTTGATTCATGAATATATAAGTAATTTAGAATAATAATATAATTACTATGATTTAATATTCTTTCAGAACATTATTGAAGATGTTTTTGAAAATTCTACAAAAATTAATGAGAATGTTATTGAAACCCCCAAAATTACCGAGGATTTTATTGAGGACATAACGCCTAAGAAGGTAACATTATTAAATAACTTGTGAAAAGATAATATCTAATGAAAAATAAATATTATCTAATGATACAATTAAGTTATACCAAAAATCACTTATGTTTTTGTCTAAAATAAATATTGTTTCTTTACAGATATCGTCTGGTTTTCATATTAAATCAAAAAAAACACCGAAGAACAGTAATATGAACATAAACAAAGAAATAACTAGACAAGTAACTTCAATTGCAGAAGTAGAAATAGAAAATAAAAAAAAAATATATTCGATTAAATTAGAAAACGCTAAGAAAAAATCAAAATACTTAGAAATAGCCAATACAATTGCAGAAAAAGATATGGAACATAAATTAGAATTACACGAAATAAGTATTGAAATTGCTAAGAAGGAGTCGCGTAACTTAGACCTAAAATACAAGATAATGTTATTAGAATATAATAAACTAATGGCAGAGGAATAAAGGTTTGTAAATTTATATTGACAGTTAATACATGAAAAAATATTTTACGAACATGTGCAAAGTGTGATTAATTTATATTTTTACATTGTTTAAAAATTCAGTTAGTATTCTGAAACAAACAAGTACACACATACTACAATGGATATAATTGTTACCATTGTAACACACATACACCACATCATTTTCTAAAATTAATATGAAATACAAGAGTGGAATTAACACTGACACCAATAATTTATATAATATAATTTTATTTTTATTTCAGATAATGATCCAAAAAAGACAATTTTCGGAAAAAAGACATGGTTTATTTTCGTATAAAAAATATATCATCATTCCTCTAGACAAGTAACTCCTCTACCTTAGAATACGCCTCTACCGTAACGCCTCTACCTTAGAATATTTGTAATATATCATCAATTAATTTTAATAATTATTTTGTATTTGCAATTGGGTTTCTTCGACGGTATTCCCAAACCGTCTGATAATGAAAAATAAACCAATTTTATTTTACACTTTTTTATTTACTTTCTTTCCCATTCCAACATATGCATATGAGACATGTACATGGCAGAAAAAATCATCCATGTTGAATAAATGCCACAAAAATGAGCCAACACTAAACTCTCCACACCTTTTTCTTCCGATAGTATATTTTTATGTTAAGATGGATAAACTATTAATGCAGTATGGTGAAGAATGCTTATGTTGTATGAAATATTTTAATAAAAGCAGACAAATTTTGTTTTAAAGAACACGAGTGCATTTTGAAAATTTTGACACGTGATATCATATGAAGTAATTTTATGTTATTCATGGAAAGCTAATCAGTTCTATGTTCAAGCTCTTTACATTATAACATAAAATCAAATTACTGAACTTTTCCATACATAAGAAATTTATCTAATTATATACATTTTTATTCATTCTAAATGTTACTACCAGGATTATAAATAATCTAACGATAGTGTATTTTTATGTTGAGATAGACAAACTATTAATGCAGTATGGTGAAGAATGCTTATGTTGTATGAAATATTTTAATAAAAGCAGATACATTTTGTTTTAAAGAACACGATTGCATTTTGAAAATTTTGACACGTGATATCATATGAAGTAATTTTATGTTATTCATGGAAAGCTAATCAGTTCTATGTTCAAGCTCTTTACATTATAACTTGAAATCAAATTACTGAACTTTTCCATACATAAGAAATTTATCTAATTATATACATTTTTATTCATTCTAAATGTTACTACCAGGATTATAAATTTTCTGACGATAGTATATTTTTATGTTAAGATAGACAAACTATTAATGCAGTATAAAATAGCAGTTACCACATTCTGGAGACTTCCAATATTCATACATTTATTTCAAAATTGTATAATATACTGTCTGTTTCCAGAATTGTCTGTCTGTTTCCAGAATAAAATAAAATCATTGAGTAAAATCTGGTTGTGTGGCCATGATTCAATTTGTCTGGTTTCCTTTTCTATGGGTTAGGAAGGTCAGATGGCAGTCGCTTCAATGTAATAATCAGACTCGCCAATTCCATGTTCATGGTCAAAGCGTACCCCTATAGAAACGGGACAAAGCGCTAGGATGAAGAAGATCAACATGATCACATTAAAAGTCCTTAAAAATATGTTCTTATGAAGTTTGCTCTTATTATATTTCCTCTTATAGATACATTATTTTCATTCCTGATTATATCATGTTCTTCTGCTGTCTCATGTTCTACTGTGTCATTTACGGTATCTGAAATTAAATGATACATAAGATATACAAATAATGACATCACTGGTTAGTTGGAAGAAATTGCCATTTGGCAATAAACTCACCACTTGCGCAGGGTGCAAGGAAGAATTGTTTATTATTATTTATTTAACATATATGTAAGTATGAAAATTTTTCATGGTATTGACACAATTATTTATATATATTTTTTGAAAAGAATGAATATGTCTTTGTAACAAGTACATATACATCCTCATACATAAAGCTAAGCAAAAGAGCTTGTGCTATAGGTGAACGGAAATCAGTTGCAGCAGGATTTGAACTCGCGACCACTGGATTTCTAACCCAGCGCGCTAACTGATCTGCCACATATTGTTAGTAAAACTAGTTCATTATCAAATGCCTTATTACTTTTAAAATTTTCGAGTTTACCTTCAATATTGTCATTGAAATCAATTGCAATATTATGCAATACCGCAAGAGCAACAATCAAGATTTTGCTGTTGTCTAATGACACTGTCAAGCCTCGTAATAGACATCGAAACCTTTGCTTCCACACTCCAAAACATCTTTCAACGGTATTCCTAGTAGCAATTTGTGCCGCATTGTATCTCTCCTCTTGTATATTTCTAGGATTTAATATTGGTGTGAAAAGATTCCCAGTGCAGGCATAACCGGAATCTCCTAAGAGTCTTCCATAAAATTCATTATTTTCCAATTTATCTTTTATACATGATTCGTTATAAATCCTTGAATCATGTGTGCTTCCACGCCATCTGGATATAATGTCTCTGATTTTTAATTTGGCATCACACACAACCTGAAAGGAAATAAGCACACTAAATTATTTTGTTAAAATATTTGTGAATAATTTGTTAATGTACTATAAATTTCATAAAATAAAATTAAAAGTCGAAAATATTAAAATAAATACCTGCACGTTTAAAGAATAATATCCCTTTCTATTTATGAAATATTGAGCATTTTCTCCACCATTTTTTTTTATTTTGATGTGTGTGCAATCTATGGCGCCTATCACATTTGGGAAGTTTTTAATTGCTTTAAACCTATTCATTACATCTAGTTGTTCTGCAGATGAACTTGGCATTTTTATATAAGTTGAACTAAGACGTGCAATAGCTCGAGCTACTCTGCTACAAATTCGCGAAACTGTTGGCTGACTAAGTCCATGAAGATCACCTGCATCATCTTGTACCTGTAGGCAATAAAAACTAATTACAATAAATTATTCGTCAATACATTAATACAAAAAGCTCGCAAGGAAGTGACATAATAATATTATTAATAAATTATATAATGAAGTTTGGTATTACAAATTTATAGTAACCATAAGTGTATAAATATCTTGGAGGAGTTAATAATAATAATGTCAGTAAGAACTAACCTCACTTCTAGCCCAGCTACGAATTGCAACAAGTACTTGTAATTCCGCTGACACTGCACCACCTCTCGTGTTTTTAGTAATCTCAGAAGATATTAATGATATTATGAACCGTACAGTTTCTTTTTTGAAACGATATTTGTTTTTAAATTCGGCTTCATTATAAATAATGAATGGAGAACACCGTTCCTTATACACTTTTCGCGCGGGCATTTGTCTACCGGTGATAGCGAATTCATTTATTTGTGCAATTGAATTGAAAGCAGAAACAATATTCACAAAATTGTCCATTTTAATTAGGTATATTGGTAAATTTTGATACAAGAAACACAAAATTCACGCCGCTTCGCAATTTCACAAGACACAAACCCACAAACGTCAAAAATTGTTTAACATAATAACATTAATAACATCGACAATCGGCACTATTCGGGAATCATCGGAAATGTTCGGTCCCTATTTGGCTTTATATTGCTGTTAAAACAGCCTGGGACCGTGTATATCTTATATTGGCGTAATGTAGCCGTTATATAGCAGTATTGCCTTATATATGATATTATGAATAGTAATTTTCAGTATTGTTGTTATACACTGTTTTAAACCTAACATAAGTTATTATGAATAAGACTGAAAGTGTTTATTTTTTTGCGTACCTACTTCAAACAACATCAAAAATTACAAAAATGGTGATAATCCTTTATTATTTAGCTAGCGCGCTAGATTTATTAAAATGAAATTTAAATAACTCAATGCATATGTAGGTACTAGTTACAATTATTTATTCATTTATTTTTTTTTAAATAAAATAAAACGAAATTCAGTGTCATCCATGTCATGTTGAAATAATAAAATATTTGGTCAAACACAAACTTGTAATCAAATTCGTTTTGGTTATTCTATATCACTGTCGGACGACGTTTTTTACTGAAAAACAGCATAAATATATAAAACAGTATATTTCAAAATATTCGTAATATTATAAATGTACCACAACATAAAAAAAACAAGTGTGGTAAAACTCAATCCTTCCATAACTTATCGTTAACGAACGCTTAGGGCCAGTCTTATAAACGAAAGACCAAATATTCGTAAGTATGTTTACGATTTACTAACGGATGGATGTTCCTATGTAGATATTACTATCGGTGGTATTATAAAACAATTTTAACTGTCCGTTTATTTGACAGTTACAGTCTAATTAGACTACAATGGATTTTCAATAGATTTGTAATGGACTATAATGGATTGTAATGGATAAAGCGGTGCTGTCATTGCAATATATAAACAGAGAGTGTTTATTTTTTTGCGTACTTCAAACAATATTGAAAATTACAATAATAGTGATAATCCTTTATTATTTAGCTAGAACGCTGGATTAGTAATTCAGTGGACGCGGGTTCAAATCTCGCCACAACTGATTTTGTTCACTTATATCACAAGCATTTATGCCTAATTTATAGCATTAAAAAACATAATGTATATGTAGGTACTATAGTTACAATTATTTATTCATTTATTTTTTTAAATAAAACAAATAATTAAAATAAAATAAAACGAAATTCAATGTCATCAATGTCATGTTGAAATAATAAAATATTTGGTCAAACACAAACTTGTAATCAAATTCGTTTTGGTTATTCAAAAGCACTGTTGGTCGACATTTTTTACCGAAAAAAAAGCAATTCAATATAAAAATCCAAAAAATATAAAACAGTGTATATCTAAATATTCGTAATATTAAAAATGTACCGCAACATATAAAAAACAAGTGTGGTAAAACTCAATCCTTCCATAACTTATCGTTAACGAACGCTTAATCGGTGGTCCGACAGTCGGTAAAGGCTATCGGTAAAATTTTATAATTTGTTATAGGACGAAATATAGAGCATTTGTATCAAATTTCGGTTTGTTTGGTCTGAAATCTAACTAACGGACGTTTTTAAGACCGGCCCTAAGACAATCTATTTTTCATTTACACAAACAATAGGAGAAGGAAAAAGAAATACAGAAGAAAGAGGAAACTGGGTAAGAAAAATTCAAAAGGAAAAAGGATCTACATTAGATTCAAAAGTAGAAACAATGGAAAATACACATTTGAGATAATGGTATTCAAAATATTTATTATTATTACTTGATTGGCTCTTGTTACCTCAAATGGAGGAACACAAAATCTTTACAATAACGAACATCACAATTCACAAATAATTGAATCTAATTTTTTTTAAATAATATTATACTTTTAATCGCCCAAAATAATCTACAAATGATGAGATTCTAAGCATTGGATGGTTTTGTCGTATTCACATAAAGAAAAACGAAATAGAATTCGAGATTGACGAATGAGATTGAAACAAAATAGACGATAAACGAAACGATGAAATAATATTGATGGTAGCAAAACTTTAAATCTAGTGAATACGTAATGAAAAATATAACACCCCCTATTCAGTAACTATTGTAACTAAAATAGGAACGTTCTAAAATTGTAGATTTCAGATTTATGGTCTTATTTCAGCGTTATAAAATATCGACTTGGACTAAATGGAATTGGAACGTACCTATATTGTCCGGAACGTTCTTAAAAAGTTACTGAATTAGACGTATTTCGAATAATTATGAATCATTCATTCATACCATCACGGCATATCCCACAATGTGGGGTAACCAGCGAAAGGTGTGCGGGTGTGCATTGCCTTATAAAAGGGAGCACAACATATCTGTGTATACCCACACACCAGTCTCGTCTCACCTAAAAAGGCACTATATTCAGAATGGGTGTTGAACCTCATTGCTGAACTATGTGAGATGATATTGTTGCCTGTTGTATTTTCGATTACCCGGCTCTTACGGGACACTCGAAAACAATAATAGAAAAGAGTGGAAGCACTATTCTAAGCCGGTGCCTCACAGCTAGATAATTATGAAAATGATGAAATAAGACAGTAAATCTAAAATCTACAATTTAAGAACGTTCCTATTTTAGTTACAATATTTACTGAATAGGGTATTGTGCTTCTTACTTTTACACTTAAATTTAATTTATTAACTCCTACTTGCAACTAATGCTCCATTCTCGGTGTTGCCATTTTTGTCATGTTCTATGTAAACGAAATCTTTCGAAAAAAATCTGAGGATGTGTTCCAAAGGTTTGCCTTTAGTCTCGGGAACAAAGAATACTGTGTAGACAATCAAGAGTATAGCGATGAAAGCAAAACCCCAAAAGGTTCCATAAGATCCAACCAGAGACACTGCTGAACCGTATAACTGGGAGACTGTCAGAGATAAAACCGACATCCAGATGGTAATGAATGTCATCAAAATTCCTCGAACCTAGAAAAAAATTCAAGCCATCTTCATTCATTTATCATTGATAGTGATCGTACCGAGGTCAAAATTCAACCGTTATTTATTATAACGGTTACTGGACATGATAAGTTTGAAAAGTTACTGGACATGATATGTGTAGGTATTCAAAAAAAAACATCGTGTATTCATCAAAGGGAATTGAGTGTAATTATTTAAGTTCCATTTATATTGTTTGACAGTCGATTTTGTATATTTGTAACACGTATCATGTATAAATTGAAGCTTTCTACAGTCCTCTATATAAAATTTAACTATGTCAATTCTGAAACTCCACAGTGAACGCAGTTCGCTTAGAAAAGGGTTTTTACTTCATATATTAATATATAGATAACAAAATCGAATGGGTAAAATAAAATCTCAACTAGCTATCGGTAAATATATTGAATAACCATGGTGGTTGCGTATAATTTTTAGGATTTTTCTTGCTTGGTAATATGCGTAAACCATCCCTTACTCCACCAAATTTTATCAAGATATTTTCCAATACCATACATACATTACTAACAATTTTTATTTTCTTCTTCAGAATATCGTAATACAACAATGATTTTTTGAACCTTATTTCTATTCTTTTTTTATTAAGCACAGCCACCAATAGAGGCGGATATGTGCTGTACAATTTAGATTTTATAGGTATTCACTGTTGAAAAGAAGAGTTAAAACAGAATTCCATCAGATCTCAGAGAAAAAAAGGGCTTTACATTATACCAATGCAAAAGGGAAGCATATGTATGTACAAGCAATTAAATAATTTCCAATAAATCATCAAATGCGTCACTTTCAGCATATGGTAGTGAAAGGCTTCCTACGCTTAACTATATCTTTATACCTGTGGTGGAAATGAATTTAGCTATCTTTAATATGTCGTGACCCAATCGCCAACAGATGCTCCAAAGGGTCTTTCTTTTTTCACCACTTCTCCGTACATACCTCTATCCGAGACCAACGGGCAGGAAAAGTGTCTCAAGATCCTGACCGCACTCGCAGTATGGGCTGTTAACGACGCCTATTCTGAACAAATGAGGGGCTATTGAGCAATTTTCGATCCGCATTCTACATATAGTTGAGACGACACATTTGTTCAACTGATAAGCTGTATATCGAGGCTTTCGTGGAATTGTAGGTTTAATATCTCTACAAAATCTGCCTTTGTTCGAACAAATTTCTATTCTAAGTATAGTTCGCGGCAAACAACATTAATACGTCACGTGGCGTCAGCAGAACGCAAATTTGAGTTTAGCTTTATTGATGTATGTGCGAACCGCTCCCCTACTCGTTGTAAATTCTTAGGTTAATTTCCGGAAACTATTATGTATGCATTTTATAATCAAAAATTAATAAACTTTATAATATGTCTATAGAAAACCAATCAGCTATTGTTCTCGATAAAAAATGTCTTCATCAGACTAAGAATATAAACAATATACACAATTACCTGAACCATGAAGACCTCAGAGAACATTATAATTGGCACAGGTCCAACACCGACAGAGAAAAACATGACAGCAAGAGACAGTGAAATAACAGGAACCCAACCAAGACTAGATACATCATAGCCATTCTCCTTCAGATAGAAGTATGAACCCAATCCAGCCATACCCAGAGACACAACTGCAGCTGATGTGGACAGAAGTGGCTGAAACATCAAAAATTTATAAACCAATGATTGATTTATTAAACTCTACAAAAAATATCAACTTCATTGAACTATCTAGTGACGAACACATGCTGAAACACGATAAGAATTTTGTTTTTTGTTTTTCTTTCCATTCATTCCAACAGTGGGAATTTGAATCTAAAGATATAAATTATACATCAAAACTCGACTTCCAAACAAAAAAAAAAGATCACTTGCATTCACAGATGTGGTCTTTTGCAAGTATTACAAATCTATTACAATTTAAACTATATGAGCGACCCTAGGCTTGATGTTTTACCTCAAGTCTCTATACATACAGAAAATGTTTGATGAGGATGGTAAAATTCTAACTTTATTTTAGGTATGTCTGCGCTGGGATTGGCCTCTCGATTGATGCGACAACATGCAGCTCAAAATGGAAACAAATCCCTCTCCTCTCCCCCTCCTTTTCCCCTCCCTGGGCCATTTCTATATCCTCCTCCCTTCCTTAGTATTTGAGTATATGTAAGTTCAATAGTTTTTTTTTAAATGAAAAGCTGTAAAGTTCATTCAAATAAATAAAACCAATAAAAACTATATAAAACTATGTGATTTAAAGTAAAAAGATAATGATATCTTACTTTTCTTCCAACTCTCTCGATCAGCAAAATTGAAACAATGGATCCAAAGAGCTGGAGAGCTGCCAGGATTATGGAAGAGATCTGCGGTGAGAAAAACCCACCAGCTGCTTCAAATATCAAAGAGGCGTAGCTCATTATAGCGAACATTCCGATGAATCCGTTAAATGTTACCAAAGTTGTGCAGACTGCAAAGGACTTCAGAGTCACTGGATACACGACTAGAAACAAAATTAGTAATATCAATCAAATAAACGACAAAATGTTGTGTTTATTGACAGAATAATAATGGAAACATTATTGTAGCTAGTGAAGTTGTATAATGTATCAAATAGTATGGAAAAAGATTTTATATACATCAGAGGAGATTTACCATGATCTTACATACGTATTTGTTTGAGCGTGGCCAGATGCAATGAACTCTGATTTGCCAGTGTTTGGTCTCTCTTCACCTGTTTAAGGTTCTCCTCCACAATTATTGACGATTCTGATACTCCATACAACCAAGCTATCGACTCTATCGCTTTCTGAAACACAAATTTTAGTAATTATTTGTATGTATCTTGGTGTCGTATTTTTTCTTTCATTTACTATAACTTTGAGACAAAAAAACATGCGCGGATTGGACTAATGGCACATGGTGGCGAGGAATATGGAAACATGGAGGACAAAAGGGGAGGTCTATGTTCAACACTGGATGATTTATGGCCAATGATTACAATACGAGAATGACAGAGTTCAGTTTTCAATTTAATTTTGGTATTGAGTATCTAACTGAATCCTATATTTACAGTTCAGAGCGTAGATGGCACGTCGTTGTCTGTTTTCTATAAAAGACATAATTTTTCGAACGGTGTATGCATAATGGAACAAAATGATCGATGGAACATGCGTACATACACTCAAATGACGACCGAGAAACTGCCACAGAAAGTCGGTCAGATGATATCAAAATAGTGGCGCTAGGTATAATAGCACCGAGTAGCGAGGGAAAGGAAGGCATGGAAGTCGAGGAGAGTGACCTTTATCCATTATTGACGATGATGGATTGAACCGAGGCTTTTGAAATTTGGGTAAATTGGAGGATTTTAAAAGTATTCGTTTAACAACAAGAAGATCTATCACTTACTTCGTATTTCCCCTGCTTGACCAAGTAGACCGGTGTCTCTGGCATCCAAGAAAATATTAGTATATAGCAAACTGGTACAGCCCCCATTATCCAGATGAATTTGAAGTATTCAGTGTAGGCTCCGACAGTGAATGCAAAGAGTATCCCGGCGTTGACACTAAGGACCGCCATGGAACTGAGAGCTCCTCTGCATTGAGGACTAGCCACCTCGGAAGCGTAAAGTGGAGCTAAGAGCATGGCCCCTGCACCACCTATCCCAGCCAATACTCGGGCGACATAAAGTGGCGGAAGGGATGTGGCTGATAATTTTAAGATCCAACAAATCTGAAATAGTCAATAGTGTATTTAAAAAAAATCAATTGTATGTTTTTCATTAAATAAATCCCAAATGTTTGACTAAATCATCATTCATTCGCATCATCATTCGATCTCAATCTATCTCTTTAATTCATTTGCATCACATTTCGATCTAGATCTATCTCATTTATTGATTATCATTCATTCGCATCACCATTCGATCTTAATCTCTTTTATTAACTATCATTCATTCGCAGCATCATTAAATCTAAATCTATTTATTTTATTAATTATCATTCATTCGCATCATCTTTTGATCTAAATCTATATCTTATATTGTTATACGTGAAGCGGACCCCTTAATAAGAAATCTGGGCGCACGAAGGAGTTTGAGATTTGGTATAGTTAAAGTTTATATGGAGAAGGACTGCAGAAAGATAAAATTTTTACATAATGTGTAATTAAATTTTAGAAATTGTCTGCCTTCGTGGTTCAGTTGGTTAGGTACCTGACTGCTGACCCAAGGGTCCCAAGTTCGATTCCCGGTGGAGAATATTAAGATCGTAAGTCTGCAGAATGTGGCAACTTGTTATTGAGTGCGTGTTAAATTAACATTTGACATAGTACCTACATGTTAGTTGCTCGAGAAGTACCTAACATATAATAAAAATTAAAAAAAAAAATTCACACCAGTCGATAGATTGTTTACATTCACACTGTCAATTTCAAACTCAGTGGTTTTATATAGCAAACAAATACAAATACAGTACATGTTAAAGAAAAATACAAACCAAAACACAGAAGTTTTCAGTTCCTATTTTCAAGTACAATTAGCTAGACTATGGAATGGCCTAAGTGATGAAGTAACGTTATCTCAATCTATACAAATATTTAACAGTAAAATATAAATACTTTATTTGTCAAAGAGTTCCTGAATATTCCTTCTGCATCCTTCCATTCCTCGTTAATCTAAATAAAATAAAATATTTGCAATATTTTAATAGAAAAATTTGTACCCTTTGAAAACATGATGTTTTTATAAAAGATCAAGGTCCTGTGACTTATCAAACTTCTAAAATATTATATTGAATTACGGTTAAATTTTGAGCTATACTAGATCACTAGTATATAAACTAAAAACCATACCCTTCAACTGTTTCATAGCAACTCTATTGATTATTATCTTTATTTTTACCGTGAGTGGTATACCGCTGCATAGCCCAGCGAATTTCCTTCCGTATCTGTCAGCAATCAATCCGAAGATAGGAACACCAAATATGGCACCAAGACACAGGAGCGAAGCCAGGAGGGCCTCGTCAGCTGGATCGAGAGGCAGTCCGAGGGGGGAGTTGGTCGGTGAGCGAAGTGATGGAAGAACTGGAGACAGCCAACCAACCACACCGCCGTAGCAGAACGACAGAATACTCACTGAAATCAATACAACCAATGTGTTATTTAATGTATGCAATTTTACAAATATATAAAGATACCTAAGTACGAGATTAAGTAAATTATCGATAAGAATTAAATTTATTTAGATTATTTGAACCATTAAATAAGCATAAAAATATAAATGGTGTTTATTCTGAAAGTTTTAACATGCTTAAAAAAATTACAAAATAGACGCGATTTTTTCAAATTTTCAAAACTTTAAGGCGACAGTTACACGTAAAGTATTTACTGTGATCCATCAATATAATATTTATTGATGGACGTCAGTATTTAATGATGGATTAATAAATTAATAATTAAATCCATAAATAAATATTGACATCCATCAATACACTAGACTACACGTTCAGTAAATACCACGATACATCAGTATTAAATTTATTGGCGGATCACAGTAAATACTTTACGTGTAACTATCGCCTTAGTACGATGCGCGAACGGAAGATATTAACCGAAATTAAAAATTTTATGGCGTTTTTCTTTACTTTACAATAAGCAACTTTTCCGCACTAAAATTAAAAAAAAACTTATTTTCGACCCACCCTAGTGTTTAGGTTTATATGCCCCCTTAAACAATTTCTTCTCTGCTGGGCAGGCAGATAACAGACTTTAATGTATGGAAAAGAGATACTTTAACACGTTGGCAAAAATCACGTACAAAGTGTGTGTGATTTTTTTTTATATTTGAAACAAAAAGACAATTGGACCACATATCAGATTTCAGAAAAAAAAAATAAACTGGTTGTAAATCCGAGATCCGAGAAACTACTATGTATTCGCTTTTTTTTACTAAACACCCCCTCACCGGCCAGTAGCGGAATTGCTTATAGAAGCCGAAAATCTTGGTTTGCATGAATATTACTTATATTAAGAAATTTAAGACTTATTACCTATAATTTGTCAGTTTTATTGAAACCATACTAATTAATTTTTTTTTTTGACTTAGGTATGTAGTGTTTGTTAATGTTTTTGTTTGTATTGTTAGTCAATATTCTAAAATTATAATATTGTTCAAATTTCACTCGTTGTTGTAAAGTCACTCATCTCGATACAGGTTCAACCCTAGTGAGATGATTGACTGTAATGTTTTTTTTATGTAAGTACCATTATAATTATTGACAAAATAAATAAAAATAAAATTAAAATTAAAAATTGAACCGCATGTAGAGACGATGCTTGACAGGGCCACAAATGTTAATATTATTTTGGCATGTGATTATAAAATATTTTTATAGTCATTCAAATGAACAGCAATGCTAAAAAAAAAATTGTCGTCATTTCTCAATTTTCCTTCAGGGTTTGCCTAGTCCATATGGTTCCAGGCACGCCCCTGCCTCACCCCCTCTTAACATATCTCAAAGGGAAACTCGTCTACCTTTCGTCACCCAACAGTACACTCTCAATACCAACACACAGATCATACTCATTTGAGGTTCATACAACACGTCTATATCATCAGTTTCCTTCTTCTGTTAGAGATACCCCATTGATATCCGTTTTTAAAAACGGCTAAAAACGCACTTTTTGTCAAATTATCGAAACGACGATCAAATACTTTGAATAAGTATATTTAATCCTACAAAAAAAATAAGTTTTTATTTTTCAGTATGAGTCGGCAACTTCATACCTTAACTTCTAATATAAACACAGTATCAAATTATTGTCATATAATATTGAATTATTGAAGAAAACCTTTTAAATATTGACCCGTGACTCCAATTAATTTTTATCTCGATTTATGTTACATCATTTAACAATAACATATCCAACCTGGCAACAGACCGGTTCTACATAAAATGTTTGTTAAAACAGAAACTTTCCTGCTTTTATGAATGTTTCATTAAAACTAGTTGCATGTAACACATGAGATCCAACTGTCGATGGCGATATTATGTATATAATTGAAGAATGCGTACCAAACTATTAACACATAAACACAAATTAATAAATATTTTAAGATATTTTGTTTTCAGTTTTGTTTTTTGTCAGTCATTCATCGTTCATTCTTTCAATGTGTCCAAACCACCTCAAGGTTTTCATTTTCATTTTACTTATAATATCTTTATCTTGCATTCTGTCCTTATGTCCTCATTTTTTTTATTCTATCATATATCGTTCTATTACATACTCTTCTTAGTGATCTAATTTCTAAAGCATTTATTCTACTTTCATGCGTCTTTTGCCACGTCCATGTTTCACTGGCATACGTCAAAGTAGGCACTACAATTGCATTATGTACTGCAATTTTAACTAGTTTCATTCTATGGCTCTGAAATAAAAATCGCGTCAGAGATTGGATGTATGACAGGTATTATGGCGGACATTGGGACCTGCATGGTTGATCTGTTTTGTTTGAGCATATATGTTTGTTATGGTAATGATTGTGATTGCAGTAATTTGAGATTGTGCACATATTGAGTCTGGAACGGGAAAAATCACCTGGTTCATAATTGCATATAATTGTCAATAAAAATTGTAAACTGCTAGCCCTAGAATAGGATGATTTCCTAGTTGGGCAGCAGTAATCTACTTATTGTTTTTTCTTTGTTTTTTCTTTAAAATTTAATTTGTGATTTTTCTTATATTCTAATTGGTTATTTGTTGCTTTATACTGTTGATTTTATATATCCCTTCTTTATTTTTACTGATATATTTTATTTTCTATGTTTTTACTTTTAAATTTTATTTGTGTTCTTCTTTTTTATATTCTTATTGGTTATAAGTTGTTTTATATTGTTGATTTTATATATCCCTTCTTTATTTTTACTGATATATTTTATTTTTTATGTTTTGAATTTTAAATTTTATTTTCTATGTTTTTACTTTTAAATTTTATTTGTGTTCTTCTTTTTTATATTCTTATTGGTTATAAGTTGTTTTATATTGTTGATTTTATATATCCCTTCTTTATTTTTACTGATATATTTTATTTTTTATGTTTTGAATTTTAAATTTTATTTTCTATGTTTTTACTTTTAAATTTTATTTGTGTTCTTCTTTTTTATATTCTTATTGGTTATAAGTTGTTTTATATTGTTGATTTTATATATCCCTTCTTTATTTTTACTGATATATTTTATTTTCTATGTTTTTACTTTTAAATTTTATTTGTGTTCTTCTTTTTTATATTCTTATTGGTTATAAGTTGTTTTATATTGTTGATTTTATATATCCCTTCTTTATTTTTACTGATATATTTTATTTTTTATGTTTTGAATTTTAAATTTTATTTTCTATGTTTTTACTTTTAAATTTTATTTGTGTTCTTCTTTTTTATATTCTTATTGGTTATAAGTTGTTTTATATTGTTGATTTTATATATCCCTTCTTTATTTTTACTGATATATTTTATTTTCTATGTTTTGACTTTTAAATTAAATTTTCTATGTTTTTACTTTTTAATTTTATTTGTGTTCTTCTTTTTTATATTCTTATTGGTTATAAGTTGTTTTATATTGTTGATTTTATATATCCCTTCTTTATTTTTACTGATATATTTTATTTTCTATGTTTTGACTTTTAAATTAAATTTTCTATGTTTTTACTTTTTAATTTTATTTGTGTTCTTCTTTTTTATATTCTTATTGGTTATAAGTAGTTTTATATTGTTGATTTAATATATACTTCCTTTATTTTTACTGATATATTTTATTTTCTATGTTTTTACTTTTAAATTTTATTTGTGCTTTTTTTATATTATAATTGGTTATATGTTGTTTTATATAGTTGCTGTACGCTGCACATGTGTTTTGTATGTTTTGTAAAAGCCCTTCAAATGGGCGTTGAAGGAATAAAATAAAATAAAATAAAATAAAATAAAATAAAATAAAATAAAATAAAATAAAATAAAATAAAATAAAATAAAATAAAATAAAATAAAATAAAATAAAATAAAAATATTGTTATCATTATAAATATGGTGTGATAAAAGGTAAAATAAAAATAAATAAATAAATAAAATTGCTTGGATCGGATATTACTGGTCTGAGCGCTCTCTTTATTATTTTACCCGCCATAACTTTTCTTTCAATATTTTTATCAGTTCTTCCATTACTTTCAAACATACTCCCCAAGTATAAATCGACTGCCCCAACAAACAAGACAGTAATTCACAATTTTAGGTAGGTATTTGAGTTAGTACCATTTCTAGGTTAAGGCCATGATTGCCTACCTCCAGAAAATTCAACAGTATCTCAAATGCATTCTTTAATATAAAAATATGAATTTTACAAAAGTAGTAAGTCAGCTAAACCATTTATCTTCCATGTAATAACGAAGTAACTAAAGTAATGTTAATAACAAAAAAATATCTCAATTACTAGTAAGATCATCTTAAATATTACGTCCACTCACAAAAAAAAAGTTGAGATGATTCAAACCAGAATTAGAAATCCGGTACGAATCTTAAAAGTGTCGCCCTGAAAAATTGAGTTTTTTGAGTTACTGCCTTGTTTGTTGGGGCAGTCGAAATATTCCTCAACTTGTTCTATCCATTCGAACGAATGGCTGAATCATATCATTAAAATATCAATATTAGTGTCGCCAAAATCAAATACATATTTGTTTATTGTTGCATACCTTCATAGTAAAAAAAACTCACACAGACTGTGCTAATGTGTTAGTATGTTATTTAAACTTAAATCACATAGTACTTACTAGTCATGGAAGCCACATATTGTCTCCTTACATTTTCTTTATGACTCTGTTTTGTATCCATTTTAGATAAACACGTTTTAAAAAAAATATTGTTGTATACACATATATTTTAAACTGAGTATCTCATTAACTTGATAACACAATAACACTTTTATTAAAATTATATTTATTTTATTTCTCACACAAAGGTTTTATTTTTATGTCTGGATTTTATATTTTATTCATACATTTTACGCTCATATAAATTATCTAGCAAGAATATTCCTGAAAATACATTTAATATAGATTATATTACATATATGTAATTTCACACACCTGACTTTGCCAATGATACAATGAACACTATATAAAATTATTTCAATAACTTTTGCAGTTGAATTGCATTCGTATAGTAAATCTTTTGGAGAAGGGATTATGCAAATAATTTGTTGCGTCGAATACAGAGAAATAAATTTTAAAGTACATCCAAATCATCACTAGATACCCCACAATGTAGTGTAACCAGCAACAGGAGTGCGTGTGTGCATTACCTTATAAAATGAAACACGACACGCGCGTGTATGCCACAAACCAGTCTCGTCACAACTAAAAATATTTTTTTATTCAGAATGGATGGTGAACCTCATTACTGATTTAAGTATTTTTGATTACCAGGCTCTTAACGAAACGACGATGACAGAAACGAGTGGAAGCACTATTCTAAGGTTGTGCCTCACAGCGGGAACTAATATTTAAAAATAATATTCAAATATTTTTAATTCTGTTGAAATGATTATTTTTATACAAAACATATGGTCAATATTTATTCTCATTATTATTACCAACACTTTTATGCAAGCCAAGTTTTTGATATAGGTTAACGCCTATTTGTTTGTTAGTTCGTTTCTCGCTAGAGCGAATTGCATAATTTATTTCGAAAGCCTAAATAAATATAATTGTTATGTCTAGATGTTTATAAATTGTATTTCTTTGATTTATGCTGTGTCATGTAATATTTAATTTTGAAAAGGTCTTTGAGACGTGAATCAATAAATAAATAAAAAATAATAGTGGAATGTTTTAACATTCCACTAATTTTTAAATAAAATATATCTCAAAATATTAAAAAAAATATTCGATGAATAATATTTTTTGTACAATGGCATTGAGATGAATGAATTGAATTGAAGGGCTTCATACCCGACTAAAGGGGAGGCCTATGTCCAACACTGGACGAATAATGGCTGATGATGATGATGATGATACCCGACTAGTTGGAGCTCTGAAATTTTCAGAAATTGTGTATTCCCGACGACAATTCATGTTATAACTATTTCCGGCTTGATTCATTTGATATTCTGATAAAATCCCAACAGAGGAGAAATTTATTTAAATTTATTTCTCACGCTAATATTGCTCCTCTGGGTTGGAAACACTGGTTAGTTGGAAGAAATTGCCATACGGCAATAAACTCGCCACTTGCGCAGGGTGCAAGGAAGTGCAAATACAAATTGCGCAGGGTGCAAATACATAAATTTTATATTTCAAACAAAATAAACAAAGCTATGCGTTTAAAATTTGAATTTTATTTAGTTAGATGTAACAATAATATTTTAATTTGAAAACACGAAAAAATGATAACATCATAATGATATACGTACATTTCTAAAAAGATTTAAATATTAAATAAATTAAAATCAAGGAAAATTTCTTCATCGAGTAATTCAATGTTTGCTGGTGAAAAATAATAAAAATAAACACCATTGCACGCTGCGCAAGTGGCGAGTTTATTGCCATATGGCAATTTCTTCCAACTTACCATTGTTTACAGCCCAGAGAAGCAATATTTACGTGAGGAGTAAATTTAAATCAATTTCTCCTCTGCTAGGTATCGAACACAGGACGACCGCACAGAAGCCAACTTACCAACTGTGCCATGGCGGTCTGCTCGAAAAATCGATTACAAATTTAATATTAGAAGAAAACATTGAAAAGATTGTCTTCTATTTATTTATAAGTTAATTCGCTACCGAACGACTAATAGTGATGTAAGATATCACTTAATATATTTTTGGGCGACATTAAATATTATTTGGTTGCTATTAAAGGAGCCCTTATATTTTACAAGTTTATGTTAATTATAGTATTTAAATATAGACACGCAACTGCGAGTATTTTATGAGAAACATACGACATTTCTATGAAGAAATCTGTATTTTAGGTACTGATACATTTTGAACATAATTTATGTTGCATTAAATTCTCATAATACAAAATAGGCTAAGTAATTGTTTATTGGTTTTGTAGTTGAATATCGTATTATAATTGAAGTTAAAGAATGGCATGCAATAAACACTTATAAATCAAGTAAAGTTCACACAAGTTAATAATGAATTAATAGGTTTTGTACATAACAAGTTTACATAACAAGTTCTTTTCAAACAGACCAATTAAATTTGTTTTTGAATAATTGAAATTCTATTATTACAAGTTCAATTTAAAAACAAATCATATTACCAAGTAATATGCCATGCCATAACTGAAAAATATATATTAAACCCGCCAGAGTACAGTAGGTTTATTTAAATCGAATATTTGTATGGTTGTTTGTGAATTGCCGTAGATACATAATGCTACTTTGACGTTTGCCAGTGAAACATGGACTTGGCAAAAGATGCATGAAAGTAGAATAAATGCTGTAGAATTGAGATCACTAAGAAGAGTAGGTTATATGTAGAACGATGTACATATGTATAATGCAAGATAAAGAAGGATTTATATCCTATTTAAAAAAAGATAGTATTGTATGGTATTGGTTTGTCCTCCATAGGCTCCCAAGCAGAGCACTCGGAGTCGTCATTGATTATAAATAAACAAATTATCTAAAGTAATAAAGCAATCAAAATGTTAGTGTTTGTGTGTGTGTATGTGTGTGTGTGTGTGTGTGTTTGTCTCACGCCTTCTGAAAAACCAAGAGCATCAAAAAATCTAATTTATGTGCGAACGTGTACCTGTATACCTGATGCAGTGTCACGCTAAAAATAATGCGATAAAAATGCTGAATTTTAAAAATATTTCAATAATTATTTTTTTCATACAAAATTTTCCAAGTCGTATCTGTCAAAAAAGTGTACATTTTGCACGCAAATATCTGTTAGTTTAAAAGTTAGAAGTACGTATTTACACGAAGAAAATATATTTTCAAATATAACTTAGCGTTTAAGTGAAAAACATGGTGAATATTTTGTATAATTATAATGTTAAACTTATTTTTAAAGTAAGCGTTTTGTACATAAACGCCGCCATTTTAATATCTTTTCATACAATATTTCATTTTCCCACCGAATGAATATGTTCTTGAAAATAATAAACCTTTGAAATAAATGTAATTATGAAATAATAAAATGAAACACAAGACATTACGGCAAGTTTTAAGACATATATTGTAAAAATGTGTTTATTATTAGTTAAGATGTAGGCATAATAAAATTGCATAATTTGTAAATAATATTTGATTTTTCTGACAATTTTCATTTTTATGGCATCGAACAAACCAATGTAGGTACCTACATATTCAAAAAAGTCTCAAACCATTTGATATTTTTAAAGTATTGGAATGGTTACTATGGTAACGGAAAGATTCTGATATTCAAATTAAATTTGTTATGAATAGAATTTCTTTAGAATATTGTTGTAGGTAGGTACCTACCTATTACTATTTACTTACAAATCAACAATATACTGATTTCCTATCGGAAAATTGTATGCGATGTGCTCCTAAACCGTTTGTCCGATTACAATGAAACTTTGGTGAATTGTCGAGCGTGTGCCCGGGATGGTTTCTGGATTTAAACTTTTTTCTTATTCTTCTTTTTCTTCGTGTATTTGGTCATTTAACCTATGAAGGGGGAGTATCCTGGGAGAAGAAGGTCCAGCTGTCCTTCCATCTCTTCGCAGGTCTTCCAAGACGGTTTCTGGATATAAACTTTTTTCTTCTTCTTTTTCTTCATCGTGCATTTGGTCATTTTACCTATGAAGGTGGACTATCCTGGGAGAAGAAAGTCCAATTTTCCTTCCATATCTTCGCAGGTATCTGGATTTGAACTATTTTCTTCTTCTTCTTCGTGTATTTAGTCATTTTACCTATGAAGGTGGAGTATCCTGGGAAAAGAATGTCTTTTCATCTCTTCGCGGTTCTTCCAGGATGGTTTCTGGAATGAAACTTTTCTTAACCGGCTGAAGAGACGGGATGTAATGAAGGGAAGGGACGTAATGAGGAATTGAAGGGACGGGAGGTACTGAAGGGCCTGAAGGGACGGGAGGTACTTAAGGGAACGTGTACCTGTATACCTGATGCAGTGTCAGGCTAAAAATAATGCGATTAAAATGCTGAATTTTAAAAATATTTCAATAATTATTTTTTTCATACAAAATTTTCCAAGTCGTATCTGTCAAGAAGTGTACATTTTGCACGCAAATATCTGTTAGTTTAAAAGTTAGAAGTACGTATTTACACGAAAAAATTTTACTTTCAAGTATAACTTAGCGTTTAAGTGAAAAACATGGTGAATATTTTGTATAATTATAATGTTTAACTTATTTTTAAAGTAAGCGTTTTGTACATAAATGCCGCCATTTTAATATCTTTTCATACAATATTTCATTTTCCTACCGAATGAATATGTTCTTGAAAATAATAAACCTTTGAAATAAATAAAATTATGAAACAATAAAATGAAACACAAGACATTACAGCAAGTTTTAAGACGTATATTGTAAAAGTCTGTTAATTATTAGTAAAGATATAGGCATAATAAAATTGCATAATTTGTATATAATATTTGATATTCCGGACAATTTTTATTTTTATGGCATCGAACAAACCAATGTAGGTACCTACATACATATTATTCAAAAAATGTCTACAAACCATTTGATATTTTTTACATGTTCTATGGTTACTATGGTAACGGACACATTCTGATATTCAAATAAAATTTGTTATAAATCGAATTCGAATTAATTTAGAACATCATTGTAGGTAGGTACCTACATACCTAATACTACTTGAAAACCAACAATATACTAAGTTCGTATAGGAAAATTATTAAACTATCTTAGGTTAACTACAATACACATGTCATTCAATCTACAAACTATTTCCTATAGTGAAATTCTTCTTTTATTTAAGTAGACCTTTGGGTGATTTTTTATACAAACTATTTCTTGGAGTTTAATTCTTCTTCCTCTTCTTTTGTGAAGTCATTTGGGACAGTTCATAAATAAACTATTTCCTATAGTCTAATTTTTCTTTTTCTTAATTTATGTAGACCTTGGGTGAGTTTTTATACAAACTATTTCCTACAGTCTAATTCATCTTCTTCCTCTTCTTTTATGTAGCCCTTTGGGTGAGTTTTTATACAAACTTATTCCTATTATCTAATTCTTTTTCTTCTTATTTTATGTAGACCTCTGGGCCAGTTTTGATACCAACTATTTCTTTTAACGTATTTCTTCTTTTTCTAATTTTATGTAGACCTTTGTTGAATTTTGTATAAACTAACTTCCTATAGTCTTATTTTTCCTCTTTTATGTAGACCAAGGGAGAGTTTTCATGCAAACTTTTCCTTTAGTCTAATTCTTCTTCGTCTTATTTTATGTAGACCTCTGGGCCAGTTTTGATACCAACTATTTCTTTTAACGTATTTCTTCTTTTTCTAATTTTATGTAGACCTTTGTTGAATTTTGTATAAACTAACTTCCTATAGTCTTATTTTTCCTCTTTTATGTAGACCAAGGGAGAGTTTTCATGCAAACTTTTCCTTAAGTCTAATTCTTCTTCGTCTTCTTTTATGTTTTACCTTTGCGTTAGTTTTTATACAATCTATTTCCTGCGTTAGTTTTTATACAATCTATTTCCTGCGTTAGTTTTTATACAATCTATTTCCTGACGTATAATTATTCTTCTAATATGTAGACCTTTGGGTCAGTTTTTATATTAACTACTTTCTATAGTCTAATTCTTCTTTTTCTTATTTTTTGTAGATCTTTTGGTTAGTTTTTATACAAACTATTTCCTTTAGTCTAATTCTTCGTTTTCTTATTTAATGTAGACGTTGGGTGAATTTTATATAAAATATTTCCAATATTTCAATTCATCTTCTTCTTCTTTTATGAAGACCATTTGGTCAGTTTTTTATATAATACATTTACTATTGTGTAATTCTTCTATTGGATCTTTTATGTAGACCATTGGGTCAGTTTTTATTACAAACTATTTGTTATAGTCTTATACTTATTCTTTTTTTTTCATTTAGTCTTTTGGGTTAGTTTTAAGTCTTATAGTCTATTGTATAGAAATATTATAAACAACATGCACACTTGACGAAAATACATAAAACGAATGGGATGTGACCATCACTAGAATCTTCTCAATACTTTTTTTCAATCGAATTTTACACCATTTATTATATCATCATATATTGCTTAATTTTCAATAACTACATATTTGATTTTGATGACAATATAATAAAAAATCGGGGTTGTGGCCATTACTGGACTCTTCACAACGTTTATATTCAAATTAAAAACTATTTAAGTCTTCTTCTGTAATGTAGATCAGTTTTATTGTGCAAAAATATAATAATCTATAGGTATGCACACTTGACGAAAAATATAAAAACGAATGGGATGTGACCAACACTAGAATCTTTTCAGTACTTTTGTTTATTTAATTTTTAAGCCATTTCTCATCATCCAAAATTACTAAATATTTAAAACACATTTGCGTTCGATGACAATATATAAAAATAGGGGTTGTGGCCAAATCCAAACTCTTTACAACGTTGTCTCTTTATAATCAGTCATATTTAAAACCATTGACCATAGTCCATGCGTGCAGAAATTGTATGTACCTACTTATATATAAAAACAAATGGGTTGTGGCCATCACTTGAACATTTTACATCGCTTAAACTCAATTAAATTTCAAACAACTTTTTCATACTACGAATTAGCAAATATTTTTTATGACAATATTATATAAACGAATGCTTATTCCTTCACTAATTTACATTCTTGGCCAACGGCGGGACATAAAAGCTAGTTATTAATAAAAAAAGACATAATACGCCATGCTTATTGAAATCTCTTTCATATAACATTTTGTCAGATGCATTGTCAGATAAGGATAAGTAAAATGAAAATGATTGCCTTGAGAATGAACGAATAACCAAAAAATATATGTACATACATTGATGTAAGAGATTATCCTTTATCCTTCATCCCTTCACGTCATATCCTTTTCCTATTTCTGGACATTATCATAATTATTTCTAAATTGTGTTTTTTGAATTTATTTTTTTGTTGTAGGTACCTATGTACTGTTTATTAGTTTTTATACTTGCTTCTGATGTATTTACTAGTATGGTTGACTGGTGAAAAATTGCCTACGGGATATAAGTCCGCCACAATATGTGATTTTTTTTATATATGAACACAATAAAATAATTTTATTATTATAAATGAATAGCAGGGGCCGCAAGAAATGGATGGTATGACCACATGTGATGGATGGTATGACCACATGTGATGGATGGTATGACCACATGTGATGGATGGTATGACCACATGTGATGGATGGTATGACCACATGTGATGGATGGTATGACCACATGTGATGGATGGTATGACCACATGTGATGGATGGTATGACCACATGTGATGGATGGTATGACCACATGTGAATGATATTTTGAAAGAAGGAAACATAAGAAGCTTGAAGCATGTATAATGCGATGCATGAATGTAAAGAAAGCCAGGAAAGTGTGGAAAAATAGAGGAGTATGACGCCCGGTTCTCTCTGCTTACACCGTAACGGACATGGCGTGAGGATATGTATATTTGTGTGTATATTTTTTATACTTCATTTTATTATTTTAATATTAATACTAATTCATCTATTATTTTTACATCAAACTGGATCTAGAAATCCTTTTAAATATCAACAACAATAATGATAAGATCCCATTCCACCCCTATTTGACATAATGGATGAAAGAATAAATAATTAATTTCCAAAGGTACAACCACAATATTACAGGGCATGAAATACATAGGTACACAGTAAGTACCTAACTATTAATTTATTTATTTTTTATTCAATCTACATACAAAACGAGAGGGTTATGGCAACACTGAACGACTGAACTTTCAACATATATGTTATTGTACCTACATACATACATACATACCATCACGCCATGTCCCTTACGGGGTAGGCAGAGAGAACCGAACGCCATATCTTTCTATCCTGGCACACATTCATCGCCTCGTCAACATTCATGCATCGTCTCATACATGTTCGTCTATTGTACATGCTTCTAACATTTCCTTCTTTCATAATATCGTTCACATGGTCGTGCCATCCCTTTCTTGGGCGGCCCCGGCCTCTCAATCCAATCCTATCCGCATTGTATATTTTCTTCGTCAGGCGTTCCTCATTCATTCTACCCATGTGGCCAAACCATCTCAGTGTGTTTACTTTCATTCTATTAATGATATCTTTCTTCATCTTACATTCTTTCCTTATGTTCTCATTTCTTACCCTGTCATACATCGTTCTATTGCAGATTATTGTACCTACTTATATAAATGTACATATCATTATTTAAAACAGTTTGAATACATACATACGATGATGTAGAAAGCAGTGTCAGTATTGTGTTTCAATCACCACCAAACTAGGCAAACCCTGTATCATGATGACTATTTTATTCTCATACATAAATATAAAACATTAAATACATTCAAGCATAATAGCACTCTAAATAGGGTGAATTGCCATATAAAGCAAAATACATTCAAAACATTAATTTAATTTAATATCAACCAAATACATACAAAAATACAGGGCCGGATAAATCATAGAACAATCAGGAACAAGAAGTCAGGGCGGTTATCTTAAAAAAGGGTGTGTGTATGTAAAAAATCCCGATATAATTTTATATAAAAATTCCAATAAAATTGGGGGAGGAGGGCTGATTAAATATATTGCTACGGGCGCAAAAACACGTTTATCCGGCCCTGCAAAAATACAATATAAATATATTACACATGAACATATAAAAAAAAACAAAAAAAAAGTAATCTCTATATCCCATTATTTCCGTAGGTAATTAACAAAACCTCAGTATGCCCTTTGTCACGTGCCAGCCTACAAAAACTCATGTTAGTAAGAAAAGTGTATCTACATATATTCTTTTTCATAAATTGCGAAGTAATATCTGTCTTAAACCTATTTCTAATTTTTATGACTGAGATCCACCGGAAGCCGATTATTTACAGTAGATGCCCTAAAAGCAAATTGATGCTGTGCCATTGTTGTTGTATGCAATTGTGTTTTTTTTACAATACATGATTAGAAATTTTACTGCCTCGCTATACACAGTCTGTTCTGAGGCAGTATTAGTAGTGCAAGATCCCGCGATTCTAGACTTACGTCAATTTGTATAGTGGGCTCATACAAAATTTATACTTAGGTACATATTATTAAGTCAAATTATAAAGGATTCTTTTTTTTCTGTAAAACGATACCACACCAGGTGACTACAATTAATATGAACCCTGAGTAATGGTGGCTTTCGGATATAAAAGCCTTCAGATGAAAATTGCTATTTTAACACCTATTCAAATTAAAATTCATGACGTTTCAGTTTGATAATCATTCGTATTATGTTTTATAATAATTTCTTATTAATAAATTTATCTAATTATTTAATTAATTACTCACTTTATTAATTACTCTATCTAATTACTTAATTCAGTACTTACTTAGTTAATTACGATATCTTATTATACAAAGAAAAATACTCATCACATTTTAACTGTCCGGCATTATATTTTAAAATAAGTTATTTTTCATCTTAATTAATTCCAAATCTAACACACGAATTTAAATACAATATTAAACTATTAAAAAACAAAATATCGATGTTATTTAAGTACCTAATTACTGTTGATTTTTTTAAATCGATTTTTCAATACACGCGCTTAGTGCTAGTAAAATTCATTAAAATCTAAATTTTATACAATAGAATTTATTGGAAAACCGAAATTCGAAAACAAAAATGTCACAGGCCGTAGAAATTAAATATGTGATTATTTTTTTAACCATCCGAAATTGATTTTGAATTATTAACACATATAATACACATTTATCGTTTACTGAATTAAATTATTTTAAAAATATTAAATCGATTTTATTATTTTTTTAACTGACCGAAATGGATTTTAAATTATTTAATTATAAAACACACATTTATCGTTTAGTGAATTAAATTATTTTAAAAATATTAAATCATATTATTCTTTTTTTAATTGACCGAAATGGATTTTAAATTATTTAATTATAAAATACACATTTATCGTTTACTGAATTAAATTATTTTAATAGTTTATTATATCTATTATTATAATCTCGTATGCTTAGTACCTTCTCTGGAGAGTACAGAAAATACAATGAAAGCTTTTCATATGAAAATTCAATATTATATATATTTATCAAGATGAATCTCAATACTAAATACATGTGTGAATGTTTATGAATATTAGTATGTAATGTACTAAACAGCAGGTAGGTACCTGTGTATAATTTTTCACCAGTAAAGAAATCCAATATAATATGTATGTTTGTATGAAGGTTGGTGGGGTAACTGTGATATAGGTACGAGTCTGTAAGTATAATATTACCTACAAGTCTTCATACATTTATAGTGATGAGCAAGTCCTGCAATCTTGGTCCTTTTTATATTTCTTTTTTTTTAAATGAGCAACGTATAAAAATAAAAATTTAAATATAGTAAAAAATAATAATATCATCATCCTAATTCCGCGATTGAACGAATCAATTTGCCTAGGAATTTAGGAGGTAGGGGTATAATAAAAATAACATCGTTACATAATAATCAAATCGAATCGCTAAAAACTTTCTTTCATAAAAAATCTGATAGTTCTTTAATGCATAAAGTAATCTGTGAGGCGGACAAAAATTTAACAACATTAAATTTAAATGACGAGAATGCCAATAACAATATTATAAATATAAATGATGACCTTCTAAATTCGTGGCTAAATAAAATAATTCATTCTACACATCCAAAATATCTCAACCAACCTTATGTTGACAAAATTTGGTCAAAAGAAATGGTTGAGTATTGGTGATTTGGACGCGGATTTAGAAGGTTTTATAATAGCGATTCAGGATAGAGTAATAAAAACTAAAAATTATCAAAAATATATAATAAAAGACATAAATGTAGTAGATGATAGTTGTAGGAAATGTTTGGCTTTTCCGGAAACAATCGAGCATATAATATCGGGCTGTTCTTTTCTCGCGCAATCAGAATATACATTTAGACATAATCAGTGCCCCGTTTCACCATTGTTCTTTTCAACTTTTCACTCTTCGCTTTGCGATTTGAGAATTTCGCAAAGTGCAAAGCGTTCGCGTTCCACGAAAAAAAAATGGTCACTTTGCGGCGTCGCCAAACATTTACAAAGTCTTTTCAACTGACGCTAGCGACACCTAGTGATAACTTAGTAGTACCGAGTGTTTCGCGCGTAGCGTACACGATCATTTGACACCATTCGTTCTTTTCTGTTCTGTGATTTCGTTGTTGTTGTTAGAAAATGAGCCGGAAAGACAATATTAAGAAAAAAAAGTGTTGAAAATAAGTGTTGGAGATAATTAATGAAAAGAAAGGAGTTATTTTGGAGTAATTAGTGACACTATCACTAATACAGTGAAACAACAGGTGCTTCACTGAATTATTTGCTGTTGAGGAGACAATCATTTGCTTCTCTTAGTGCTTTTCTGTACCTTAAAATATGTGTAAATGAGTAGTGAAATAATCATATTAACTTAGAAAAAGCGGACATAATAATCACATAAACATAGTTTAAATTACCTAAAAAAATCAGAATAAATCGTGTACTTAATCAAGACATATGACAAGACACTGAGTGCTATTTATGCGAAAATATTCGAGGAACTGCGTGGGTAAAATATTTTCCAAATTTATCCTTTCTCTATAATTTCTTACAACCCCGTATTCCTCATCCCTTTCTAACAATAATTTATGCAAAATTTTCTAATAAATTTACTCAAAAATTCTAAACAAACAACTTCTACTTTCACAACTCGACGAATGGCAAATTTGAAATGCCAAAATATTCTTTTCAAATCATTCGCAAGGTTTGCAAAGTTTTTTATGAAAAGTAACGATGGTGGAACAGAACGGCTTATTTGCTTTGCAATAGGCGTCTACTTTTCGCTTTGCAAATTGCAACTTTTACTTTGCGAAAAAATGTAATGGTGGAACGAAAACAAGCCGACGAATTGCAAAGTGCAAAGCGCAAAGTTAAAAAGTACGATGGTGGAACGGGGCACTGGTAGCAAAAATATTACATCAAAATTTAGCTATTAAATATAAATTAATTGACGCGATAAACATAAAACCATATTATGAATATGATCTGATTTCATTTTTAGAAAATAATAATATTTCGCTTTATTACGATAAAACAATATTAACTGACCGGTCAATTCAACATAACAGACCCGATATAATAATACATGATAAAATAAAAAAAAATAACATATATTTGCGACGTGGCTATTCCAAATTCTAGTAATATTATAAAAACTTTTGATGAAAAAATTAGAAAATATACCGCTTTAGGTAACGAGATTAAAAGACTTTGGCATTCTCGTAAAATAATAATATCACCGTTCATTATTTCAGCCACTGGCATTGTTCCAAAATCGTTAATCCGTAATTTAGAAATTATAGATTTATCAAAAAACTTAATAATAAAAATGCAAAAAACGGTAATAATGAATACATGTAGAATCGTTAAAGATTTTTTAAACTTTAATATTCGGGAATCAGTAGGGTTGCTAGGTAGTATAGAGACCTCCTCAGAGCCTAATCCTTTGATATGTTAAGTATCTGGATGGGTAAACTATTCCCAATTGAAAGCTTGATGATGCGTTTGTTGCATTTTATTTTGCTCTTTTAAATAATTTACAATTTACGCATTGATCTGCTAATTCTTTTGAGGAAGTGTATAATGGTAATAATAATAATTGAGTGTTATTATTTGTAGTGCTTAATTGTTATTAATATCATTAGTAAATCGGCCAGCGCCGTATAAAAAAAAACCGAATTAATTTTAAGAAAATAATATTTCAATTTATTACTATAAAACAATATTAATTGACCGATCAATTCAACATAAAAGACCCGATATAATAAATACATGATAAAATTAAAAAATAACATATATTTGCGACGTGGTTATTCCAAATTCTAGTAATATTTGATGAAAAATTAGAAAATATACCGCTTTTGGTAAAGAGATTAAATGACTTTGGCATTCTCGTAAAATAATATTATTGCGTTCAATCAGCCACTGGCATTATTCCAAAATCTTAAATCCATAATTTAGTAATTTTAGATTTATCGAAAAACTTAATAATAAAAATGAAA
Organism: Molanna angustata; assembly: GCA_963576475.1. NCBI lineage: Eukaryota > Metazoa > Arthropoda > Insecta > Trichoptera > Molannidae > Molanna > Molanna angustata. The sequence goes on from OY754979.1 coordinate 34,271,193, forward strand.
AAAAATGGTAACAATATATAAATGTAGAATCGTTAAAGATTTTTTAAACTTTAATATTCGGGAATCAGTAAGGTTGATAGGTAGTATAGAGACCTCCTCAGAGCCTAATCCTTTGATATGTTAAGTATCTGGATGGGTGAACTATTCCCAATTGAAAGCTTGATGATGCGTTTGTTGCACTTTATTTTGTTCTATTAAATCATTTACAATTTACGCACTGATCTGCTAATTCTTTTGAGGAAGTGTATAATGGTAATAATAATAATTGAGTGTTATTATTTGTAGTGCTTAATATAATAATATAAAAAGAACGTTTATGTGTGCCTTGTTCGTCTGTGTGGTATGTTGAAGTTAATATTTTTCATTAGGTCTGTTTCCTGGACCAAGACTTGCAAGACTCGTTTCAAGAGTCTTGCGGTATTAATTAAAAAGTAAGCAATTAATTACGATCTATCAATATAATGAGTACTATAAATTGTTATTTATTTTTGTGTACCTATACCTTTGTAAGAATTTTAATATAAAAATTGTCTTTTTTGTAAAAAAAAACACTTACAAACCATGACTGGGTATGCACGACCAAGACACAATCATGACCGCTTCTGTAAATGCAAGACCAAATGACCATCACTTATACCTACATTTACAAACGACCAACAGTGAAAAAGCGAGAAATTATAAAATGGTGTTAAAAGTGTGGTCATGCACGTATCGTAATATGTGTCCTTTATTCAGGGGCGTCTCGTGATTTTATCAATGTAATTTTTGATAGTTCTAAATATTTGAATAATTTGTAACAATTCACCTGAAAATAAGACATTATTATTTACTATTCATCTATGAAGTAACGAAGGATTTTAAGATGGTGTTATAAAAAGGTTTCTTCGTAGTAGATAAAGAGGCTGGAGGACAACAGAGATTTGTAGAGATATGGAGTGTGCGGTGCAAACCAATGTTAGGATTGAAACCATGAAGAAAATATATATTACAGGACAGAAATGTGTGACGTTTGGTTGTCTCTGGTTACCCTGTTAGAGACACGACTTGATGGTCTTCGATAGATATCCAAGTATTATAAGTAGGTACGCCACTGCATCGAATATTTGCAGAAATTGTTAACAATAACCACGAAGGTGACGAAATTATATTCAGTGCTCCGTAGCACAGAAGACAGAGCTCCGATGTTCAAATGCTATAGGTAAGTTCATTGAACCATAATTAGATAATAAATAAATTAGATGGAATCGATATAATCAAGGACAACAACTTGCTGGTGCTTGCGAGTTGGTGCGAACATCATATTCGGCATTCAGCATCTTTTTTACCGACTTCCAAAAACGAAGGAGGTTAAGTTAAGGAGGTATTCAACGTTATTTTTTTATGTATAGTCAGCGAGATCTTTTTATGTATGTTCAGCAATATCTTTTTATGTATGTTCAGCAATATCTTTTTATGTATGTTCAGTGATATCTATGTATGTTCAGCAATATCTTTTTATGTATGTTCAGTGATATCTTTTTATGTATGTTCAGCGATATCTTTTCAATGTATGTTCAGCAATATCTTTTTATGTATGTTCAGTGATATCTTTTTATGTATGTTCAACAATATCTTTTTATGTATGTTCAGCAATATCTTTTTATGTATGTTCAGTGATATCTTTTTATGTATGTTCAGCGATATCTTTTCAATGTATGTTCAGTGATATCTTTTTATGTATGTTCAGCGATATCTTTTTATGTATGTTCAGTGATATCTTTTTATGTATGTTCAGCGATATATTTTTATGTATGTTCAGCGATATCTTTTTATGTATATGTTAAGCGATATCTTTTTATGTATATTAAGCGATATCTATTAATGTATGTTCAGCGATATCTTTTTATGTATGTTCAGCGATATATTTTTATGTATGTTCAGCGATATCTTTTTACCAAGTTGTCCGATTTCAATAATTGTTTTTTCATTGCAAAGGGGGTATCTTCAGATCGGTATCATTTCAATTTGGTCAAAATATGATCCATGAGAAAAACATCAAAAGCTAAAATTCTTCACCGCGTCATCTGAATTCGATGATTCCTTTGTCATTAGAAAATAATTACTTACTAGCCAAGAGATTTGATGATAGATATAATGAAACTTATCAATTAGCGTATTATTGTTTAGGCGAATTGTATAAAAGATAATCTTACTACGTGCATACCATCACGCCATGTCCCTCGAGGTGTAGGCAGAGAGAACCGAAAACCACATTTTTTAGATCTTGACATATACCTATGTATTCATTTTGAATTCGGTGTATTTGTATGAAAGATTATTAAAGATTTATAAGTTACTTATAATATTATTTATTCATACTATAACCGACGTGTTAAAATAGCAATTTTCAACACTCTAATAGGCTAATAACAGGCTAATATCTCCAAACCCACCATTCTCAGGGTTCATATTAATCAATCATTGTTACCGAAAAACATAAATACAGAAAAAAAATCAGCCTTCACACTCAACGTAAATCTCGCAGTCGCTGTCTCTTGGTCCGATACTATAAATATTGTATGTAATGTACCTACTGTTGAAAGTGAATATCAGAAACACTGAAAACATGTTACATAATGTATAGTTATCGCAAAACAACTTGAACCCGTCATATGAGTACGCAGAGGGTAAATTTATGTATTTTGCTTGGTTGGTATATGTGCAAACCGCCCCCCTTCATGGTGAACAGGCTCAAGAAGTTTGGTGGCATCTATTCTTACTTTCCGCGTCAACGCCATTATATTCGTAGCCCTCAATATCGGTCACCCGGATCCCACTAGTGTTTGCTACCACTGTGTCTTGATGCGTGCATGTCCCTCCTATCATGAGACATGGCAGTAAGTGCACGTTGTCCTGTATGGCGCCACACTCACAGGTGTCTTCTTATCTGTAACCCCATTTCTCATGTCACTGTAGCAACATGAGACCGTTCTGCGCCTAATGAGCTCCATGTTGGATTAGGCAGGTAATGTCCCACTGAAACGTTTTCCACGGACGGTCACTTCGTGGGTTCGACACGGTCACGCCACAGTGAGAACTGTCGGGCCTCGGACAGACCAACTATAGGAGCGGTCATCTCCAGGAAGCTTCTTCTGGACTTGAATCAGCACTGATGCGGCTGTGAGCCAATCATTGGGTGTCTAGGGTCATTTTGCTGTTTGCTCCGTTCAACTTCGGATACGTCACGCCATCTGATCGTAGGGGACAGGGGCAATACCCACAATTGGATAGAGTTCTTTAGTGGGGGTTGCTTTTAGGCAGCCAGATATTATCCTGCCTTATTCAGTAATTACTACATCCACCTTTTTTGCGTGTGATGAGTTGTACCATACTGATGCAGCATATTCAGCAGCGGAGAAGCATAGTGGCAGTGCTGAACATGGTGTTGGGCTCCCAACTTTGTGCTAGACAGTTTTCATAGATGCTATTCATGACACAACATATCTTCTTATCGACCTCTTCAGAGTGCCTCCGAAGAGTCAAAGATCGGTTCAGACTAACACCCAAATAGTTTGGTTTGTCACTGTCTTCCAATTCCTGACCATAATCCTAGCCCTTTTCCCATATTCCTATTTATGAGGTGGAAGGCACATACTTGAGTCTGGGTTATTTTTTTTTTTTTTTAAAAAATGAATATGTCATTGTTAAACAAGTACATATACATCTTCCTACGTTCCCTAAAATAAGCAAATAAATGCTTGTGCTATAGGTGAACGAAATCGGTCGAGGCAGGATTCGAACTCGCGACCACTGGATTACTAGCCCAGCGCGCTAACCGCTCTGCCATCGACCCATCTATATTTAGCTTCAGGTGGTTATCTTTGAAGTAGATAGCAAAATTCTTAAGAGTAGTTGGCAATTTGTTATTCTTCCACCTTCCACTTCGTCAAACGGTGTTTGCTTGTGCTGCTACAGCAACATCATCCGAATATGATTTACCTTGTTTTTGGGTTATACGTTGCAGAGGATGGGTGCATGCACGATACCCTGCGGAAGACCATTTCTCTAGTTTTCCCAGCAGCTTCTTCTTTTGTGTAAGTAACATTCCGCGAACTTGGTAAATTGATAATATTTCGTGGTGTCATAAATTTTTCACAGAATTTTACTGTGGTTCACGGTAACATGATTGATTTATGACATTGGTAAGATTTGTTGTGTTTTGAATATTTTCTGAATGACGAAATAATTCTGTTTGTCAGAGGGTTTGCTGTAATCTTGAATTATTTATAGTTGTGATATCAGTTGATTGTTTTTCTCATTCAAATTATTTGTTGTTTGTTGGACATTATTGATGTTATGATAATATGGCTAAGGTTACCTATTTTTAATTTATTTAATTTTGTGAATTCACCGTGATACTCTACAATTTATTGATGCATGGGTTGAAGGTTGAACCGCATCTCATAGGTCGATAGAGTCTCCAATGAGAGTTCAAAATATGATGGAGAAAAGGTTAGGGCTGCTGACCACTGTCAAGAGAAACAAAGTCACGTGATTTGGCCAGATATTCCCTGGTGATAGATATGCCCTTCTACTACAAATAGTAGAAGGAAAGATTGAGGGAAGACGGAGTATAATCAGGGGTGGATCGTGAATTTATAATTACTCAACTAATTTCCATTTTGTCAAAAAACTGGAATTCCTCGTTCACACGAGTTGATTGATCGCAGGCTTGCCAGCCTAATGATTTTTTCAATTGCACATACTTTTTTTTCTTCACAATATCGTCTATTGTTTTCAATGGAGGCTGTGGGCCTTTTGTATCCACGGGGCCTTGGGCTGAGGTTTGGGTATCCGGAAGCAGCGTCACTAATCAGGTTAGGTTAGGCAGAATCGGGATGACTTTGGTGTGATGGTCACCAACCTCAGTTAGGAGCGGCACAAGAAGAAGGCTTCACAATTTAAAAATCAAAGAAGATTTAACGCTCTACTGAAATTAATTTCAGGACTATCGTATCGTATGGGACAGTATAAAAAACACCAGTGTAAATATTATGGAGTTCTACAATCTACGCCAAAACAATTGTTGAAATCTAGTTTTAAAAATTGCATATAAAATAATATATAAATTTTGCTTACATTCCTTATTAAGTATGTATCAACATACTTTATACGATTGTAAAATGTAAAAAATTAAGGATTTTGTTCTTCGTGTATTTTATCGAAAGAAAGTTAACCCATGTTTTATTTTAAGATCGTAGGACATTAAGATCGCTACCTTTTAATAACTGAAAATTAAACTATTGCTAGGTATCATCTAAAAAGCTTTGAATTCCTTTGTAAAATCTGGAAATTCCTCTTGTACCCATAATCACTTTCATTTGATCCACAACCGTAAATTTCTTCTGCAATACCTCAGTAGTCAATAGTAGGTTCGTAAATAGTTGTCCATCGTGTCGTTACAGTCTAAATTGGCTTTTGAAACATACCTTTTTATTGCGGTCTAACAAAAATTTCAAAATTTTGGACATCAGAAAATTTGGTACGCGAATACAAGCGAAGGCTTCTATGGCAGGCCTTTGATTTTGGTGGCAATTTACTAAAATTTGAGTAATCGACCATAAAGTTTGGCGTACTAATCTATTGACGAATTTGACGAAGAAAGCTCTTCTGTAATCTGGGCACCCTTACTTACCACACAAGATCCTATTAACAGAAATGTTAACCCGGCCCACTATGTAGGTACTCCAGTGTTAATAAGTGAAAACATTTTAATTAAAAGTGAATATAGAAAAATACAAAGTATAAAAGATACAATGTTTATTAAACTGATTTTAAATGTAGGTTAAGATAAGAAATAATTTATTTTGCCTTGTTGTAATATTCTGTTACTTATAATTATTATAACCTCTACAGACCTGGCGTAAATAGTAATGTACCTACCTAGATAAGATTGCGTGGACCATAATATTAATCATACAATACATCCAATAAAATCAATAAAGATCATCCAACTGTCAATTTTTCAAGAGAATTTATTAATCTTAATTAATTAACAGAAGATATAAATATTTTATTTTGCAGTCAAATAACACCAAGATGCTTCGCAGCATAGGTATATGTTATTTATAATACCTATGGTTGAACTCAGAATTCGGATTAGAACATTAATTTAGTGTATCTGTGTGTTTGTCGCCGTCTTATTAGTCCACATATAACTTTTGATCCGCTTGATGCACAGAGCCCAAAAATTCAGAACACTTTCCTGTCCTGGCATTCATGTTTCGTATAGAAAACAAAATATCTCAAAATATTCAATAACTTGGATTTAAGGGTTTATAGTTTGGTACGTATTCTTCAACTATTAGGTACCTATATACTATCGCATTTGACAGTTGGATATCATAACGTGTTACATGCTACTAGTTCCATAAGTTAATATCATCTTCTACACTTTTACCATATTTATTTATTTATCGTATGATATAGTGAATTTAAAATACATTTAAATCAAATTAATAAATATACAACAAAATATGATCATATATTCAGGTCGAGCCAGTCCACAAATGCAGGCGACAGCTCAGAAAAATATCCGTCTTTGGGCCCTAATATGTACGGACTACGGACGCTGCATTCCTCCAATATATGTTGCATTGTTTGAGAGGGATGGCCGCAATCGCATTGAACGGATGTAACAATGCCCCACTTTGCCATGAGGTAGTTACAGCGTCCCATGTCCAGTGAAGATCCTATTTAGAGAGGTCCACAGCCTTCTTGGCAGATTGAAACCTGGAGGTATCGTCGTTGGAGTACCCATGTACCCATTAACATCCAGGTTGAAGTTCTCCCAGTCATTTTTCCAAGTCTCATTCAGGCTGAAGCCCTCTCCAACGAGGTCACGTCACTTTTACCATATTAAACTGACTACAAAAAAAAATCTCAATGATTCGTCATATTTTTTATGTATGTATGTATGTATGTAAATTCATCGAAAACTTTTTACCGCGTTGTTCGATTACAATGATTATTGTGTTATTTAAAAGGTACCTAATTCTTCAATTCCTCGAAATCTATTATTAACAAAGCAAAGTGGCTGTGGAACGATAACGAATATAATGGACTTCAAATCCTGATTGTTGGTATCCCCTAAGTAGCCATGTTACAAAAAAATGTATAGACAAATCAAGAAAAAAATAAAGAAAAACATAATCAAAACCATAATACAAAATTAATAACACACATTAAAATGAAAATGAACTACAAACTGAAAATGAATGTAATATAAATTGTTTTCAGTTAATTTTTGAATTCTTCGTAATTCGTTTTTGTTCTGGAGGGCAAATCTGGTCCAACAGGCGAAATCAAAACCCTCACGATTTCTCATATCATGGATATAATTATTATATGGAATTCTGTAATATCTTTAGATGTCATAGAACTACTTATGATAATTATATCCATGATATGGGTAATCACGAGGGTTTTGATTTCGCCCGTGATATTCATTGGTAGATTGTTGAATAATTTGATGTCTTTATACATAGGTGATGTTGTGCTATAGTTCGAAATATAGGTGTCGTGAGTCCTATTATAGTACCTACTATTATTTGTGTCTGTAAATATTATTTCTGATATCCCTATGTATTTGTACATACATACATACATACCATCACGCCATGTCCCTTACGGGGTAGGCAGAGAGAACCGAACGCCATATCTTTCTATCCTGGCACACATTCTTCGCCTCGTCAACATTCATGCATCGTCTCATACATGTTCGTCTATTGTACATGCTTCTAACATTTCCGTCTTTCGGAATATCGTTCACATGGTCGTGCCATCCCTTTCTTGGGCGGCCCCGGCCTCTCAATCCAATCCTATCCGCATTGTATATTTTCTTCGTCAGGCGTTCCTCATTCATTCTACTCATGTGGCCAAACCATCTCAGTGTGTTCACTTTCATTCTATTAATGATATCTTTCTTCATCTTAGTTTCTTTCCTTATGTTCTCATTTCTTACCCTGTCATACATCGTTCTATTGCAGATTCTTCTTAGCGATCTCATTTCAACAGCATTTATTCTGCTTTCGTGCGACTTCTGCCATGTCCAGGTTTCACTTGCATACGTCAATGTTGGCACTAAGATAGCGTTATGAATGGCAACTTTGGCAGCGTTTGATATGTTGCGATCATTCATAACTGGTCTCAGTGCTCCATTCACTCTGTTTCCTGCCATAACTCTTCATTCGATATCCTTATCAGGTCGTCCATTCCGTTGAAACATGCTTCCCAGATATACATACTCTTCGACTTGCTCGAACCATTCATTCTCTACTCTTATTTTACACGCTGTTCTGCTTTCACTCTTTTCAAAGACCATTACCTTTGATTTGCTGGCATTCATTCTCAGACCGTTCTCTATGCATCCTTCATATACCACGCTTACAAGATATTGTAACTATTCCATACTTTCAGCTAACAGTACTTTGTCATCTGCATACATCAAATCACGCACTATTACATTACTCAGTTTCAGACCCTTGCTTTAGATATTATAGTGTATGTATTTGTAGTATTGCAATTTTGTTGTATATTCTTGAGAGTGGTGGGACTGAAAAGAGTTTGAACATATTTTTTGTTGGGAAGTCGTTTTTTTAGTATAACTTTTATTAAGATTCTCTGTGCCTATAGATTCGAGCGGCAACAATGATCATTTATATTTATACGAACCAACCTATCCAATAATTCCGTATTGTAGGTAATACTGTATGTGCTAATGCATAATTAATGTTTTTCATATTATTTCGTTTCCAAAAATAATACAAGTAATGTGTATCAGATCGGCATACCTATGGGTGGTATATGATTAAGTTTCAGTTACATATATATGTCTTCGGACAAACATTGATTTATACATGAAGCTATAATACTTAAACTTAAATCGATTTCTACGGTTGACAAAAAAACCTAACCCACTGACCCTTGTAAAATACTTATTGAATAAATGCAGAAACCGGTCTTAAGGTCAATTGCCATATCATCTTTTTCTTTCCTTTTATTGTTAAATACCTATCTACATATGTTATTAAAAATAAGGTGTGCCTGCATACTTAAAATAAAACTGCGATATTCCGCCGTACGGCCGTACATTGTACCTACCTGTAAAATAGTTACCCACATTCAACAACTGCAAATAATATGAAGGTATAACTTTTCATTTCGTTTTGAGTAAGGCTTTTATGAATGTATATAGTGAGTTATTTGCAACCTTTGCTTTTTAAGAGCGAGTATTTATCGTTTTTTTGTTATAATATATCTGACAAAACCCCTTAAAAGGTAAAAGTGACGCAAGTCCCTGTGTACACTTACAAAATGACTGATATAGGTAGTTTGATGTTGTGACGCTCGTCGCTTGTAGAACGCAAAAAATTGACTAAATAAAATTTCAAGGCTCATACGAAAATGTTGCGTCACAAAATGCTCGTAGCGCAAAACAAAAAATCGACTCAAATAATAATCGTCATCATCATTGGCTCTACAGGCCGTTGTGGGCCTTGGCATCCTTCAGAATCCGTCGCCATTCTTCCTTACACTCGTGTATACATATATTGTGTTCCTCAAGTTTTTCGTAGGAACAGTATTTTAACATATTTTTTTTGTATGGGACGGTGTTTTAGTATTATGTAAAATTTTCAGTACAATTTTTGAATGGGAATTTTAGTATATGTATTTGAGTATTTGGTGGTTGGTTCTTTCGTCATGATGGGCCCGTACTGACGTAGGCCCATGATTAGTAACAAAATCATTCATCGTTTGTAAAATTATCCTTACTTTCAAAAGTTGAAATGGGTTTTTGTACAATAAAAAATTGGAAAACCTGGCACGTTTTGTGTTGAACATGATTAATGAATAATCAAATAAACCTAATATAGTTGATTTCGCAAACATTGAATATGTTCCCTGGCGGAAGTCGATAATATTTTATGACAATTTTTTAACAATTTTTTAACATCAATATACGCGAAGTTGGAATATATTGACTCGTGACAGAGAAAAAATCTACCTAATGTTTACATATATGTATGTGTAACTATAAAAATATTCGATTTACATACATACACATTGGAAAAATTAACTTGTCTTTTAACTCTGGTGCGGTTCAGGGGTGACACCTGTGCGAAATTTCTCAATAGATGGCGTTAAAAAAAGTTTATTCGTCACTTCATAGATGGCGATGGTGTTGCAGATTATTTTCAAGCGAAAATATTTTCATGATTAACATTAAATAGAAATTTCAAAAATTGGATTGTAAGGAAACTCTATAAAAAAGCATAATTGGTCAAAAGTGATCGCGTAAACCAGCCGATGACAGGCCCTGTAGGTGCCTTGGTTTCCCTATAATATTCCAAATTCGTCTCTATTGAGATGTTAAAAATGTGTCACAAATAAACCTGTACCTAATCATCCGATTCATATTTATTCATTGTTCTTCTTCATGGACACAAGGATTGGATTTCCTAGGATTGGATATCACCAAGCACTCCAGGAGTAGGTACCTACTTTGATAACATCAAAAGCAATATTGTAATGAAAATACCTATTACTTATTATCACAACAAAATTTTTGATATTTTACATATGTTGAGTTTACAAGCGACAGACGGATCAAGGGACGGAAGTCGGAAATACAAGTGCGCACAAATAATGTTTAACTGAATAATTAGTAGGTACTTATTAAAAATAGGTACTAGGAATCTTACAACTACGTAAATAATATCTTGAAAGAAATAATTTAATTAAAAATTGTTATTTTTTCAATTATTTTTTTGCACCATTATTACTATTGTTAATATTTTATACTGTAGTGGAACGCCAAAAATTAATTAATTAATTAAAAGGTGTTTAATTCTTTTTTGTCTGAATCTATACTATAATCTGAATCTATTTTTTTCATCTGTTTCTATATTTTTATCTATTTCTATATTTTTATCTGTTTCTATATTAGTTTATAATGAATTATTATTAGTATTGTAACAAGTAAATGGCGTAGGTATGCCGTATATGGTGTAAATTAATAAATAAAATGTCATCAAATATACTTATTCCTAACCTCAAATGGCAAAGGTGTTGATAACATTTCTCCTGCGATCAGTTTCCATTCAATTCATAAAGCAAATTGCTCACGCGAGTCGCTATTGTCGTTCAAGACTGAACCTAACCTAATCAAAAATTTAAGGCAATGGGATTAGCAACCGAACCTAACCAAAAAATTAAGGGAATGGGATTTACGTACACATCATACTATTCATTTCGTTGCATTGTCGTATTTGATTCGCAGATTCGTTCCCTTAATCCCTTGAATCAACTTTCGCTAGCGGTCAGACCCTAGTTAAAAATTAAGTCCTCTTCCTACTTCCTAATGAACATATTCCGCTCGAACAGTGATCGAACTTAGTGCTTGAGCACGTTAATAATTTCAGATAATGGGCCGATCCCGGCGGCACTGCAATGCCGGGCCAACCCGCGACAGGAGTGGAGCAAGCCCCGAACATCCCGTCACATTCCAAAAATCAGTTTAATATACTGGTCCCGCAATGCGGGAACTATCAGATATTAAGCTGATAAGAACAGATACTACACTTTGATCTTAGCCAACAGGCCGAGAAGCGATACGGGACTGTCGTTTCCTTAGGCTTATAAATATATCTCGCGACTATCCGTACGTAGGTTACATAGAACATTAGCGCCATCTATGAGCGAAAATATAAACTAAAATTTATTTAACAAAAAAATCATTAAAAAACAGAAATTTTATATTTTTTTAGCCTTAAATTTATCAAAAATGGTATGCAGCCCACCTATAATAAACTTCATTAATTAATTAAATGAAAAACTCTTTAATTTTATCATTGAGAACGATTACTTATTAAAGCATTTATATTTTAATAATAAACACTACCTACTTCCTTGCACCCTGTGCAAGTGGAGTTTTTTGCCACATGGCAATTTCTTACAACTAACCAGTGTTTACTCAAATTCAAATATTAATACAGGTATTAATTTCACATATTATGAATTACATTGACATCGTGGACTATCATCACTTGAGAATATTTTTTTCATAATTTATTTGTATTCAAACTTCAAACCATGTACCTACTTATCTTATAATAATAATAATGACATTGCAAAATCTTTGATTAATACTTTGGAAAATACTAACCAAAACAAAAATCTAAAAAAAACATTACCACAACAACGAAGCCAAACATTTTTTTTTACATAGAGGTACCTACCTGGAAAGAAAACAAACGACGGTTCAAAGCCCTGCCGTGGTATTTTCTGAGTCATAAAAATGTAATTTGGCATGTTTTTAACTCCCCTTCACCATTTTATAGTAGAGAGTTAAGTTTTTTACTTTAAATTCTCATCTAGTATCACGTTACAGGTAGATTATATATTATGAAAAGCCTATAATATTCCTTATATACATAAAAAAATATCAACGAAATTCGTATTATTTTTTTTAATCTGTGTATATTTTTAATTGAATATTTTTTGCTGTTCATAAACTGTGATCGAGGATCAAATAATAAATTAAATGTTTTATACTTCTTAAATAATAATTAAATGTTCTATACTTCTTAAATAATAAATAATCAGACGTTCTACACTTCTTAAACAATAAATTAAATGTTCTATACTTCTTAAGTAATAAATTAAATCTTCTATAAGTGCCTACTTCTGTTAACTTTTTTTCGACACTAACGGCATTTTCATTCATTCATTCATACCATCACGGCATATCCCACAATGTGGGGTAACGAGCGAAAGGTGTGCGGGTGTGCATTGCCTTATAAAAGGGAGAACAACACATCTATGTATACCCACACACCAGTCTCGTTTCACCAAAAAAGGCACTACATTCAGAATGGGTGGTGAACCTCATTGCTGAACTATGTGAGATGTTATTGTTGCCTGTTGTATTTTCGATTACCCGGCTCTTACGGGACACTCGAAAACAATGATTTAAAAGAATGGAAGCACTATTCTAAGCCGGTGCCTCACAGCTCTTTCTGGAATTCCATTTAAATTTTTAGTTGAAAGGCCTTCACAGGGCGAAACGATTGTCTTCTACAGTGATAATTGTAGAATTGACAATCGTTTTTAAACTTCTAAAATAATAATTGTAGAAGTATAAAACAGTGTGTTGGTTTTTATTTATTTATTTATATATTGCTAGTGTGAACTGTAAACAGTATAAATAGACTTGCAGTTGCCTACACATTCAGGGATTGTCAATTTATAACCACAAACTAAATTAGGTATATGACATATAATTATATTAGGTATAATGTTGTTGAAAGTTGAATATTAGTTATTAGCATGTAACACATGAGATCCAACCGTTGATGGCGATAGTGGGTATGTACCTATAGTTGAAGAATACGTATCAAACTATAAAACCTTAAATCCAAATTATTAAATGTTTTTAGATATCGTGTTTTTCTATACAATTACAAAAAAAATGTTTGTCGGGATAGAATAGTGTGGAGTTCAGTCATTTTTTCCTACTTATTCTGAAATTTTGGGTTTTGTGTATCAAGCGGAATAAAAGTTATAAGCAGCACTCTGAGTTCAAATAACATAAGCGAATTCTCAAAAGATTGTGTTTATTGCATGCAAAAAGTCTACTACGCCATACATAATGTTTCTTCTTTCATTGTACCCGCGTCTTGGCTTAAAAATATCGATATGTTCAAAGAATTAAATTATTTTTTACGATATAAAATTTGCAGTGTGGTTTTTTCTTTCTATTTATTTATTTATTTAATATAAGTAGTTACCTAATTTGTACTTTTTTAGTGAAGAATTAAGTGTTGGCAACAAACCGCTCATTTTAAGTGGATTCAAATAAAATTTATAATCAATTTATCTTTAAAGATATCAATAGACAATTTATTTATATATTATAGCTTTTTTCAAAAGATACGAAAGTATCTAAAATTATTAATACTTGAGGAAAATCTTTGATTAATTCATACCTACGACAAAATATTATTATTATACACGTGCAAAATAATACTTGTAATATAGTGTTTTCTAATCTGTATTTTGTATTGTGGGGTCGTAGAATATTTTGATTTATAACTAATTAAAAGAAAAGAATACCTACATATTTGTTTATGATTCAGTTTCATTACCTACTACTTTACTATCAATATTTTTTTGGTTAATTTTGTGGTACAGTAACAATTTATTCACGTTGTTCAAACCACGAATTACATATGTATTATTTACTTTGAAATCGTATAAGAAAGGTTCTGTTTTGTCTATGTACCGTATTACAGCCGTTCTTATTGGTCAATGTACTGATTTTCCGTTGTAATGTTTGGACCATGTGTTGATTTGTCACTGTTCTATTTCATAATGTTTTGTTTTGTCTATGTATTGTATTCTCATCGTTCTTATTGGTGGATATCCTAGGATGTACACCGATTTTTTAAACCTAACCTACAAAAGTTTGGTAAAAATAAATTGGTTAGGTTTGTATGCAGTTATAATTGCGACTGGCGTGAGCCAGTTGCATTGTATATTAAAAAAAGTAACTAATATATCAAAAAAATTAAAATAACTAAATTGGTGTGAATACTAGACAAACCATCTGTTAGTACTTGATGTATCAAAAACAAAAACTGGTGTACAAACTAGGCTATCCCTTATTGGTCAATGTACTGATTTTCCGTTGTAATGTTTGGACTGTTGATTTGTCACTGTTTTATTTTGTCTATGTACCGTATTCTCATCGTTCTTATTGATCAATGTACTGATTTTCCATTGTACTGTTTTGACTATGTGTTGATTTATCACTGTTCTGTAACATGATGTTCTGTTTTGACGACTTCAGAATTGCCAATTTTGTTCAGGTATAGTGCAAGCATTTGTGCTTAATTTTGCTTATATGTTGATGTATATGTACTTTTTACAAGAACATTTACTATTCATTCTTTAATAATAAAACAATTTGAGAACAGCTGTGTACCTATAGATAAACACCTTAAGTATATGTTGTTAAATATATCCGTGATTGGAAGAAGGGTATATCTGATCAATTAATCACTAACTTAGCTGTTAAATATTTACTGTCACATCAATATTATTTTTACTTGTAGGCACAAATTACTAATATCTATATTTTATTATTTTGTAAATCCGACAATAACGCATCTGTCACGATCATTATTTTAACTTAATAATATTATTATTTGTTGGTTACATTTTTTACAGTAAACGGATTGATAAACTATTTATCAAATTAATGCTTAACATGAAAACAAAGTCGGTAAACAATAGGTATACTTTTTATAAAGATTAATGTTTGTATATACCTATGCAGACTATTCAAGTATAGTTATGTACCTATATGTACGGTATGCGTTTTAAAACCGTTCGTCTGATTGCAATGAAACTTTGGTGAATAATACGACAGTTATTACTAGTTGCATGTAACACATGAGATCCAACTGTCGATAGCGATAGTATGTATAGTTGAAGAATATGTACCAAACTATAAACCCATAGATACAAATTATTGAATATTTTCAGATATTTTGTTTTCTATACAACATATGTAGGTATGTATGTCAAGATAGGATAGTATGGAGGAAGATCCTTTTTCCTACCCAGAATATGCAAATAGCATGATGGTATGTATGTATGTATGTTTGGAGATGAAGTATCAAACTATTAAGTCTTCTTACATATTGTGTATAGGCGACTGCCATACAAAATGTATGAAGCGATGTCGTCACTAAATTCAATTTTTAAAAAAATTGTTAAAAAAAATTGAGATCTTCTACTACAATGTTAATATTTTTTATAGAAAATTAAATTATCTAGTTGGGGTGTTTCGGTTTTTTTTCGATAATTGTAAAAGTTTTGGAAATATAGGCAGTTAAACTCATAAATTTATCATAAAAAAAATATTTTTCTTAATAAAAAATGTTTGAGAAACCCTGGAATTTTTTTGAAAAAACTAATTTGAGATTTTGTATTTGTCTATGTTTGTACCAATTTTCAGCGTTCTAGCATTTATGGTTTCTGAGATATATGGAAAAATAAAATAAAAATTCAAAAATTGATAACCCCTGACTGAAACAAAAATTCAAAATTCCGAGTATAAAAGTTTTGTAGGCCTGTAACTGTTTATATATTCTGAAATTTTAGGCTCTGTAAATTGAGCGGATCAAAAGTTATAAGGGGGGGACGGACACACAGACACACACACAGACACACACACACACAGACACACACACACACAGACACACACACAGACACACACACACACAGACACACGAAATGTTCTACTCCGAATTCTGAGTAAATCCGTGTATGGAACATATATGCTGCGAAGCCTCTAAGTTGGTGTTTTTTGACTTCAAAGATGGAAAAGCCGTGAAAAAAGTAGACCTCTCCATACAATTCTCGCGTATTCTGGCTTGATACATTGTCGATATGTTAAGAGAACAAAGTTCTCCTGAACAAATCGACAGTTGGATAAGTAATATTGTTGAGCGTAGGTTTACCCGGGATGGTCTCTGGATTAAAAAATATTCTTCACCATGTACCTATTAGGTCATTTGATCTAATACATGATGCAGGTCTTCTAGCAGGCTGTCTTTACAATTTTCCGTCCATGCGTTCGACATTATGTAGTCTCTTCAGACGTGACCACTGAACTAAAGTATTTTTTATTTATTTTATATCTCACTAAGGAATTAATTGAAAAATATCGACATGCGAATACAAACATTAATATTTTTTTATTTATTTCCATAATATAGAACCTACAATAATTTCAATAAAACAAAAAAAAAATATTACAATGGAATTTATTACCTCACTAGGCAAAGCCTATTCTGATTTACCTAATACTATTATGAAATAATAATATTATGAAATACATTTTTGCTACTCTATTATATGTATATTTTGGGTGCTAAGAATGTATAGTGTCTATCATTTGACTTTTCCTCTGAAGGAATGGAACAGACCGGAGGAACTGAAAGGAGGAAGGAGGCGCCGAAGGAACGGACGGTACTGAAGAGACAGGAGGTACTGAAGGGTCTGAAGGGATGGAAGAGATGGGAGGTACTGAAGGGTCTGAAGGGATGGGAGAGACGGAAGGAACTGAAGGCTGGTAGGAGGTACTGAAGGGACGGGAGATAATGTAAAATTTACTTTTGTGATGTTTTTATAATGTGACTTTTAAAATATGTAAGAAAAAAATTACATGATGATAAAAATAAACCGACTTCGGCAACAAAATTAGACGAATTTGGACATTATTAAATTCATTGTGTAAATCACAAAAATAATTTTTAATAAGATGGCAAATTGGCAAAGAAATTTACATTTTTTTATTTTTATTCCAATTGGACGGACGTTTCGTCTTGTTAGGCCTTTTCAACTAAAAAAAATTTAATACCTAAGTATATCTTACATTTTGAAATATCTCTTCTAGGCATCGCTTGTAGCCCTCCGCTCTATTTTCTTGTAGTCTTTTGTAGTCCAGTTTTATGGCCCTGGAAGCGTATTTACCTTATTTCCGTGTTGACTAGGAGGAAAGTACTGCCTCGAATTAGGCACTCGTTTGTTGCGCTAATGCACTTAAAACTCGTGTTGAATTCAAGGCACGTGTCCTCCAAATGCACACGGTTTAACAACGCAAACTCTTCCTCTGCGGCGCCGTCATAACGTTGAGAAATGCGCCGTCATAACGTTGCCGTGTGACACGGAGCCAAGCATGAGTGACTGTCTGGAAGAGGAGAAGAGGAAACCACTCCGGGTACGACAAGGACCTGCCAGCCTACCGAACTAACAACCACCTCGTGGAAGACATTGACATTCCTGGAGAAAGGATATCGCTGTACCCTGGGGCTGTATATTTTGGTCGGTGTCTCTTCGTGCTCAGTTTTGTTTTAGAGTTATACTATGCCACGTGTTTTCTTTGTTTTATTGCTTGTGTTTTTTTATTTATAAGTATCGCCATCTCCTTTTCTTCCTTACGTTTTCTCGTAGTAGGCGAGAAGTTTCATCAAAATAAATTAACCACAAAGTAGGTAAAATACCTACTGCAATTATTTTAAAGTATAATATATTTTTTTATATTCTAAACCTATGTGAATAAATCCATGGAATAAATAGGGAAAAAATATTAATGGCAACACAACTGACAGCTGATCAAAATGGATTAAGTCTGTGGGGCGATGTTAGGTTATATTTTGATTTGTTTTTATTTTGCGTAATTTCGATGTTTTTTCCTGTATATATTGCGCGTTGTTTATTTATCAATTTAAGCATTTATTATAGTTTTTTATGTGTGATGTTTTTCAGTCATCGAACAGCGAAAAATCGATTACTTAATTGATTGTGCAATATAGATTACTTCATATTATTTTGATGCTAAATTTTTGACTAGTGGATACATTGTCTATTTTTAATCGGCCCGCGAAATATTTAGATCGCCGTTGTCGAGTGGCTTATATACAATAGTGTTTTTAATGCAACAAAAGACATCAATTGAGTGATAATTTTTAAGTATATTTTTGTATTTAATTAGTTCAATTTAATTCGAAAAACAAAATGTATTGTATGATTGTGTTTTAGGGTGTTTAAATGGCACCAAGTTTGGATGAATTGGTTTTCCGGGCCCAAGAACGATTGGAAATTGTTCAGGTATTTATAACATGTATTTATTCATTATTAAGTATATAAATATATTAATTAATATATAAATCGGGCATAATTTATTGTAAATCATTTTAAGTACTTCTTTTGTTTGATTAAAACTGTGATTGGTACTAGAAAATAATTCATGAATGTAAATGTTGAATATATGACCCAAATTTATCTGCCTGTTCCCACTTGTCATGTGTTAGGCATGACAAAATGTTGTGTGATCTTGTAGCAATACATTCTAAATGAAGCTGTTCACACAACAACGATTTTTTATCATCGACAACAAGAATTGTCTTGTGTTTTGCCAGCGCCGCACCTATGTTAAAAAATCGTGTTGTGTCTCGTTCTCATATAGTTTATATGACACTGTTCACACTTGTTTGTCGGGCACGACAATCTCTCGTTGCTACCATTCCCTGCGGGTCGCCTCGACCATTCATAGTCGTATCGTGGTAGCGTACAGTGCTGTGTTTGGAAGAAAAAGAATGACAATATTACTGAAAGTAATTTATTAAAAAAATATGTATAATTATAATAGGTACGGATAATAAATATAACAAATAATATTGATATCAGTATGATAATAATATAATTATGATAAAAATATAAATATAATCACATAATATGATTGTCTTGTGGCTCAGTTAGTTGGGTATCTGACTGCTGATCCAAAGGTCCCGGTATCGATTCCAGGTTGAGACATAGTTTTTAATTGTGTTTTCAGTCTGGATCTGTGAGACGATTAATATTGTATGTCTCCAGAATGTGGCAACTTGTTATTGGGTGCGTGTTAAATTAACATTTGACATAGTACCTGTTAGTTGCCCGGAAAGTAATATAAAAAAATAATAATAATTATGTAATATGATAATAATATGAATATGACAATAATGTAAAACAATACATCACTACTACAAAAACTTTGTCGACATCCATCGCTTATTAGCTCCATCTATGTAGGTACTTACAAAATATTGTGTCCCAACATCCGACAAGTGAGAACGACATCTGAGGATTCTTCGCTGCTTCTTATGACAATCAGTCGTCATAAGGACCTATTTTCTGCATGAAATTTTGACAATATTAATGTTTTTTGTTTATCAACAGACACAACTGTCGGCTGGTGCAATTGCAACAAAAGAATATGTCAACAGGCTGCAACAAATCATTCTTGAAGTAAGTTCAATCACAAAAACGAACCCTTGTATTAAAAAACTAATGTTTCCAAGACACAGAAATTTGCAAAAAAAATATCGACAAAGCCATAGAAAAAAATTGTATTCCAATCTAATCGACCATGCACTGTTACTTGTATTTCCAGGCATGGAACAATCCAGCCTTGCAGGAGGCACTGGTGAGGGCATCGGAGAATGCTCATGCCGCTGGTCAAAAGGCCCTGGAAGCAGCCAAGAATGCCATCGAAGCCACTGGAGTCAGGGATCTTCCTTCTCCTACTGATATAGCAAGACATGTCAATGCCATTTTCAAAGACAGATGTAAATCAATATATATATATATTTTTAATTACTAACACATTTTTAATCTCCACACTATAATAGTGGAGAGTCATGATTTCACATATTTAAGCGTATTTTTTTACATCAATTTCTCAACGAGTATCATGTAGAGAGTGCACGCTGTGAGTTTCGTCGTGATGTGTTTGTATGTACGGCGTTGGGATTATCCTTTTTGTGTCCTCTCTACAGCCCAAACTATAAGTCCGATCGACTTCATATTAACATCATATGTGTAAAGTGCATAGACCTAGAGCTGATTAGTTTTCCATAGATATCCATTAATTTCTTCTCTATGATTTCATCTGTACAAATTTTAAAAATGCTCTCACGATCTGGAAAATCGAGGTATTTTTATACTGTTTGAAATTTTGATACAACAAAAGTACACTTATCTAAAATGATTTCAAGGATTGTCAAAATTTAAAGAAAAAAATTCTATGGTTTGCCATATCAATGTGAAATAAATTTTATATTTGTATGAAAGATAAAGTAAAATAGCTTCTGTATGGGAAAATTGAGTGATCAACTTCATATTGATATTGTATGTGTCTCTATAGACAAGTGTATTTTTTACTCTCCACTTCTATCTTCCTCAAGGGGTAGGCAGTGAGAACCGAACACCGCATTCTTCTATCTTGACACATACATCGACTCATCAACTTTGATACACTGTCTCATACGTGCTCATCTTGCTGGTGATGCAATTTTACTTTCTCAACAGGTATCATGTAGAAAAAACATACTATGAGTTTCGTGACAATGTTTTTGTGTGTATGGTGTATTGTGCAAACTTTTGTTCCCTGGGAATCTTATATTTGTTTAAGAATCTAATAGAAATATACTTCATAAAAATGCATTTAGAGATTTTCAACCTTTCAAGAAGAAAAATGAACTCTTACTATGGCGTGGAGAGTTTAGTGTTGGCCACAACCCACTCGTTTTAAGCTTATTTTCAGTATAATTTTAAAAATTTGGATTAGGCAATCAAAGTGAAATTACACAAGTCTTTAAAAGTGATCACATAAATCAGCCGAATACTGGTCGTAAGCCCTGTATGTACCTGATTTTGTGATTCTCCTATAAATATGATCCAACTTTGTCTTTGAGATATAAAAATTGTCAAAAAATATTTTTGGTTTTATGCAGATAAACTTATATATCAGTAATAATGGGTATTTTAAATCAAACAAATGATTTGGTCTACATATATATTTTATCCTGAATCCAGGACGACCGTTTCAGCTTATTAGGCCCTTATCAACTGGTAAACATAGAAACTCTGCTTTTTTTTATATACTAAAATTCGGTACATTTTTGCAATTATGAATTGTTCAAAACAGTTGTATTATAGTTTATGTTGGGAATTACGTCGATGCAGGTGTTTTTAAGTAATGTAAAAACCTACAGTACAGCTGTTTAAAAATAATATAATGTCTTTACCAAAAGGGTGAAGATCGGACGTTTTTATTGTGGGTTAGTTTTGGCCTGTATACCAGTGGTCCACTTTTCGAAAAACCCGCAGTAAAATAAAAACCCGCTATTTTTTAATAAGCTGAAACGGTCGTCCTGGATTCAGGAAAAAATATATATGTAGACCAAATCATTTGTTTGATTTAAAATACCCATTATTATGGAATTCTACATATTCAACACCGTCAGTATTGACAAAATTAAAAAATCTTATACATCAGTGTTTGTGGCTCAATTAGTTAGATAAGGTCCCGGATCAAATACCCGATAGATAAATTTTTCACTGTGTTTTTAACCTGGATCTGTGAACCAATTAATTTCATTATTTGACCGACCGCCGTGGCACAGTTGGTAAGCCGTTTGGTTTCTGTGCGGGAGTCCTGGGTACGATCCCCAGCGGAATAGAAATTATTTAAATTGATTACTCACGCAAATTTTGCTTGAAACACTGGTTAGTTGGAAGAAATTTGCCATATGGCAATAAACTCGCCACTTGCACAGGGTTCAAGATAGTGTTTTATTATTATTATTAATCTCCCGAATATAGTAACATATTATTGGGTGCGTGTTGAAAAAAAAAACAAAATTATATCGATTGTAAAATAAATAATATGTGGATCAAACAAATTTCTTTTAAAGATAACAATCGACATTCATTGAGATTTTTTCAAAATTAATTTTGAATGTCTTGAAAATATCTATAGATAATAACAATCTATTGAAATAAATTGTTTTAATTTGTCAATCTATATATATATAAATGGATTTACGTATATTTGTATATGTCCGATGAACTCCCAAACCAACCATCCGATTGCGATGAAACTTTGGGAATTTGTTCAGCTCGGCAAGTTGGTATTGAATTGATACTTAGTGGGTTTGTTCAGCAAAAATCCTATATACTCATACATATAATGGTATATTATATAAAACTGGAATAACGGTAAAGGCTCAAGTACCTATATTTGTTTGAATAATTAAATAAAATTTAAATGAATGAATGAATAGGGACGGAAGGGACTGTAGGGATGGAAGGGAAAAAAATATGGAATTATAATTAGCAAATGTAGATAAGAATGTTAAGTGATAAAAAGAAAACATACGGATCAACCATTTTTATATATTTGGAGTTAAATAATTAAACAGCGAGGACAACGTCTGCCGGGTTTTACTAGTTAATTATAAAATATCAATGTTAATTATGTAAATATATTGTTTGATTAGAATATTTGTTTGTTTTTTCCAGTATGGAGGAAGACAGCCTTTGTATTTATGTGTGGAGTGGCTTGTGGGTCAGTTGTCGGAGTATCCTTTGGTTACTGTTGGGGCTCCAGGATTGTGGCTGTACCACATTATAGAGCTCTGCATTCACTCAAAGATGTGAGTAGTTGTTATACCATCTGTTCAATCCTTTGTGCAGTGGCTTGTGACAGTGCACAATTATTTATTTACACGCTGTAGAAAACAGTGTTGACTTTCATTTGTGTTTTTCAATTTGACAGGGTAGTGCAGTAGTTGTAGAAGACAGTGTGGGAGCTACGGTGAAAAGGCCCACGGATGTGGTGGTCAAAGTGCGAGCCTTCTCCATACAACCAGAGGACAGAGCCGTTCTCAACGGCAGAGCAAGGCGGCTAAGAGAACTGTGCAAGAATAACTCCCAGGTACTTATTACACTTAAGGTAGGCGCGCATGGAAGCTAATTTCATCGGCCGATTAATTATCGGTGAGCTACAACATACGAATTACATGTAAGAGCGTGTATAAAAGCTAATAGAATCAGCCGATTTAAAAATCTGTGATGAGACAAAAAAATCGTTTTGAAAACCAATCCTGTTGTATGAGAGGGCGCGCATGGCACATGCTCACTGATAATTTAATCGTCCGAGCGCAGTAGATCGAGAAGTAGGTACGTTGTCAGTGTTGTCAAACGAATATCAGAAAACATGGATGAAATAAATATTGATTCCTTACAATTAGGTAATTATATTTACGTTGAAGCATGTCCTTCATTGTATGATAAAAAATTAAGCGAAATATTAATAACTGGTTGGGAACAGCTAAATCATAATAAAAGAACTGAATTGGGTAAGTTATTACTTAATTGATTAATAGTTACATACCTAGGTAATTTAATAAATATTCCACTTAATGAATAAAAAAATCCATATTTCTAATCAAATGCATATTAAAACTTGTGAATATACATATTGTATTTTAAATATGTGAATGTTAACCGCCGTGTTATTTCCAATCATACAATTCTATAAGCTTCCATGCGCGTTAGAACCGATTGGCCGATTATTATCGGCCGAATTTTAGCTTCCATGCGCGCCTTACCTTATTCATGTGTGCCGAGAAATGATACTATGATATTCCTTAAATATTACTACTATTATATGTAGGTACTTTGGATTTTACATTTTCTGTGTTAGTTTGGATACAAATATAGTTGTATGTTTCAGGTGACGATTGGTCGATCATTCTCTGGTGTGGTGACCGAAATGGGTCCAGCTGTGACCAGACTGGATATTGGAGATGAGGTGAATAGAAATGTTGATCTTTTTCTATAAATTATACTGCTGGATATAATGGGCGATGAAAGAATGCCAAAGGGGATCTTGCACACAAAGCCCCAAAGTAGACGCAACGTTGGTAGAACCAAACACTGATGGCTGTTGACGTAAGGGACTGGAGGAATACATGCCAGGTGAGGAATGTTGGAGGAGGCAAGGCTCGCAACGGACTGTGGAGCCACTGATGATGAAGATGATGCTAGGTCCTGGCTCTAACCTGTTATTATTAGTTTAAATATTTTGTAGGTAAAAATATAAATATGGTTATTTAGATTATATTGTGTATGTACAAAATCATCCCTTCTATACTTTAAGGTAAGCCCCTAGTACATAAAGTTATGTTTCTTTAAAGACCATTAGTTTATGTATCTGTATATACTTGTGTTTTTTTTTTTACTCTCCACACTATGGAATAGGGGAGAGTCATGATTTCGCAAAATTTAAGCGTATTTTTTTACATCAATTTCTCAATGGGTATCATGTAGAGAATGCACACTATGAGTTTCGTCGTGATGTGTTTGTGTGTATGGCGTATACGACGTACGCCGTAGCATTTATCTTTTTTGTGTCCTCTCTACAGCCCAAACTATAAGTCCGATCAACTTCATATTAACATCATATGTGTAAAGTGCAAAGACCTAGAGCTGATTAGTTTTCCATAGACAACTTTTGATTTCTTCTCTATGAATTCATCATTTACGTTGTTTTTTTTTTGTGTCCTCTCTGCAGCCCAAACTATAAGTCCGATTGACTTCATATTGATATCACATGTGTTAAGTCCATAAACTTAGAGCTGATTAGTTTTCCATAGACAACGGTTCATTTTTTCCCAATGTTTCTTTATGATTTCATCTATTAAAACTGAAAAAATGCTCTCACGACCTGGAAATTAGAGATATTTTAATTTGGTTTCAACTATTTATACAACACCAAGAATCTTCATAAAATTGTATTCAAAGTTGGTCAATGTTAAAAGAAAAATATTCAACGGTTTCAAAAATTATATTTTATTTAATGGACATTTGTATGAAACTTATATGTAACAAGAGAATTTTTTTATATTTGGCAATGTTCAGTTCATTGATTTCATATTGATATAAGAATATTAATAGCTTGAACTTAGAACTGATTAGCTTTTCATAGATATCATAAAATTTCTTCATATGATATCACGTGTCAACATTGTCAAAATGCTCTAACGCTCTTTGAAACAAAATTTATCTGCTTTTTTTAAAATATTTCATACAACATAAGCAGTCTTCACTATACTGCATTAATAGTTTGTCTATCTTAACATAAAAATATACTATCGGAAGAAAATTTATATTCCTGGTAGTAACATTTAGTATGAATAAAAATGTAATTAGATAAATTTCTATGTATGGAAAAGTTCAGTAATTTGATTTCATGTTATAATGTAAAGAGCTTGAACATAGAACTGATTAGCTTTCCATAAATAACAAAAAAATTCTTCATATAATATCACGTGTCAAAATTTGGAAAATGCTCTCGCGTTCTTTAAAACAAAATTTATCTGCTTTTTTTAAAATATTTCATACAACATAAGCATTCTTCACTATACTGCATTAATAGTTTGTTTATCTTAACATAAAAATATACTATCGGAAGAAAATTTATATTCCTGGTAGTAACATTTAGTATGAATAAAAATGTAATTAGATAAATTTCTATGTATGGAAAAGTTCAGTAATTTGATTTCATGTTATAATGTAAAGAGCTTGAACATAGAACTGATTAGCTTTCCATAAATAACAAAAAAATTCTTCATATAATATCATGTGTCAAAATTAAAATGCTCTCGCGTTCTTTAAAACAAAATTTATCTGCTTTTTTTAAAATATTTCATACAACATAAGCATTCTACACCATACTGCAATAATAGTTTGTCTATCTTAACATAAAAATATACTATCGATAGAAAATTTATTTTCCTGGTAGTAAAATTTAGTATAAATAAAAATGTATATAATAAGATAAATTTCTATGTATGGAAAAGTTCAGTAATTTGATTTCATGTTATAATGTAAAGAGCTTGAACATAGAACTGATTAGCTTTCCATAAATAACAAAAATTTATTCATATGATATCACGTGTCAAAATTGTCAAAATGCTCTAACGTCCTTTAAAACAAAATTTATCTGCTTTTATTAAAATATTTCATACAACATTAGAATTCTTCACCATACTGCATTAATAGTTTGTCTATCTTAACATGAAAATATACTATCGTTAGAAAATTTATATTCCTGGTAGTAAAATTTAGAATGAATAAAATATTTCATTGTCAATATTTGTGGTGTGGAGAGTTTAGTGTTGGCCACAACCCACTCGTTTTGTATAGAATTTTACATGCACACCATCACGCCATGTCTCTTACGGGGTAAGCAGAGATAACCGAACGCTTTACTTCTCTATTTTTGCACACATTCCCGGCTTCCTTTACATCCATGCTTTGTCTCATACATGCTCGTCGATTGTTCAAGCTTCTTATGTTTCCTTCTTTCAAAATATCATTCACATGGTCATGCCATCCTTTCTGGGGCGGTCCCTGCTGTTCACTCCGTCTCTTACACCCATGTATGTTTTTTTGGTCAGTCATTCTTTCAATGTGCTCAAACCACCTCAAGGATATAACTTTAATTTTACTTATAATATCCTTCTTTATATTGCGTTCTCTCTTTAATGTTCTCATTTTTTATTCTATCATATATTGCTCTTAGTTCTTCTTAGTGATCTCATTTCTACTTTTATGTGTCCTTTGCCATGTCCATGTTTCACTGGCATACGTCAACGTAAGCACTACAAATGAGGTAATAATAATAATAAATTTCATTTATTATGCTAAAATAATTTTCGCATAATTTGGCAAACTTATAGTATGTAAGTACACTTATAGCAAGTGTAAATATTATAAATACTTAAAAAACTAATAAATATAAAATTAAATAATAAAAAAAACACAATTTATTACCAACTTATTTATTTATTTACAGTGACGGTACAAAATGACAATATTGGGTTCCCCGAAGGGTTAGGGAAGGGACTTTCCGAGTTACGGTATCCCAACCAGTAGGAAGTACTTGTGTCCGTAGTGCACGGATATTTGGACTCTCGTAGGTGGTGCAAAACTCTATATAGCTCTGGTTAGTTCCTCGAGGCGACACAGTGCTAGTGGTAGGTAGGGTGCTACAAATTTAAAATAATAATGATAATGTCCAAAAAAATATGGAAAAGTATGGGATTACAGTGCATAGGACCACCCTTCTTCTTCCGGTGCCATGTCAGGAACCCCCAACGTCGGCTATCACTCTGGCAAATCCCTCTCTGTCCTGTGCTGCCCGGAATATCTGTTCCACGGTCCTGAAGCCGGTCCATTCCATAATGTTGCGCAGCCAGGACATCTGTCTCCTTCCAGTCCCTCGGCGACCTTCTATCTTGCCCTTCAGTATTAGTTGGAGCAAGTGATACTTCTCCCCCCTCATTATGTGACCCAGATACGTGATCTTGCGGACCTTTACTGTGGACAACCACCCTAACTAATAATAAAGGACCACCCTAACTAATAATAATAAGTTGCCCATTAGTATGATATTATTCCTTATTCCAGGTATGGGGTGCGTTAGCTGAATGGGAGGGAGGAGCAGCCCACGAGCTGTTGGTGTGCCCCGCCCATAGACTGGGACGTAGCCCCAGAGCTCTGCCACCCGAGGCAGCCGCCTCCCTTCCCCACAGCGGTGCCCTCGCCCTCTATAACTTGCACCAGGCTGGACTCGGTGCACACAACACAAAGGGAAAAAGGTCAGCATAAATGTATTTATTTCATTTCAATTTTTGTAACTTCTTGTACGTATAATTTGTACACTGGCTTTCTTCTAACCAACCAGATTTGAATTTGAGTATTGAAAGGAAATAGACCAAATGTAGGTGTCAGACCAATGCTGTAAAGTTTTCTTACTGCTCCATTTACTCGTAGTGAAGCTAAACTTGTCAATTATAATACCGACTTTGACATATATTCATAGACATACTCCTATATTTTATGTACAAAAATTTAATACCAATGAAGCAACGAATTCTATCTTACATATACATATATCTCTCTAACTTTACACGTCTGTCTGTACGGGATTTTTTTCAGATTGATTTATTTATTTATTTTATTTACCTTTTAATACATCATATTTATAATGAAAACAATAAGTAGATTACTGCTGCCCTAATAGGAAATCCTGTTCTAGGGCTAGCAGTTTACAATTTTTACTGACAATTATATGCAATTATGAACCAGGTGATTTTTCCCGTTCCACACTAAATAGGTACTCATTATTTCAACAAACATATGGGCTCACACAAAATAGATTAACCAGCTGGGCTACTCATGAAGTTGATAACAGTAAAATTAAGATCAGCTTCAGAATTTAGCAATCTTTGAGGCTAAATTAATTGAATAATAATATTAATTTATACAACAATTAATGAAAATTTCATAGTAAACGTTGATATTTACAATTTTTCATGATTAAATGTAGAGAAAGATTAAGATTGGATTATAATTGAGTACTGATTAATACATTTTTAAGATTAACACAAGATAAGAACGTATTAAGAACGTTTCATGAGTAGCCCCCTCTGGTCCTAGTGTCTGCTATAGTACTTGTCATAAATCCAATCTCTGATACGATTTTTATTTCAGAACCATAGAAAGAGACAATTTAACTATGTTGGTGTAGTTATTAGATTCATTTGATATTTTGATACAATTGAACAAGTTTGTATTTTATACAAAAGGAACAATAACGTTTCTTTATTTATCGTATTATTAAATATTAAACCAAGAATATTTTCACGAATTTCTTTTTATGTGAAGATAACTTTGAAAAGACTGTCCTCAATTTTTTTTTATATACCTACTTGTTTTATTGGTTTTGTTATGAAATAAGTTTTGATATTTGGGTATAGTACGTAAAGGTACCTACATATTATATTTCAATTAGTTTCAACAGAACAAACGTCCTATATAGTTAGACTATAAAGTAGAGACCCTCTTATGTGTATGATGTATATATACAACATATTATTATGATGTTATAGAGTGTTGATATTGGGTGCGGGAAGTGGTCCAGGATGTGTGATGCTGCAGCTTCTCAAGGCCTGGGGAGCCTCCATCACTGCCGTATGTGATCCCAGAGCGAGGCCCCTCGTAACAGCATTAGGTAACAATAAACACACCTCATAATTTATTTTTTTTTTATTTTTTTTTCTCAAAAACGCATCTCAAATGTTAAGTCATTTCACAAATTCATCCTGAAATATTGTCAAAAAAAACTGTCCTGGTAGAAATCGAACTTGGAACAATGGTAGGCTTGTCCAAACCTGTATGAACACAATAATATGTATTTTTGAAAAAGAATCTTTGAGATACCTACATTAAAAATTGGAAAAGTCAAGGCCTTGGAAATAGCCCTTGGGTCATTTTTCAACAAATTTCAAAAAATTGTATCTCACAAAGTATACAAGATATCAAAATAATATTTTAAATTATTTAATAAGGATGTAAAAAAAGGAACAAATAAAAAAATATCAACAAAGTCTGAGACTAAAGATGTCATGTTTGAATGTTTTGACCCTATCCGCCACCGTCCGTAACAATTAACCGACGTCTCTGATGCCGATCCACTCACGAATGTTGCCAACCCATGACATCTTCCTGTTCTGAGGCGTCCCTCTATTGCAGCCCTTCATTATCACATGGAGCAGTGTGTACTTTTTGCCTCGCAGAACGTGATCCAAATATGAAAGTTTACGTTGCTCAATTGTAGTGAATATAAATAATGTTATAAAGTACCTAATGACAGCAGATGAATGTTACGACGATCTCGTATCTTTGGCCAATGAAGTATTTAAATATTTCTACAAGTCGAAACAATAATATTTTTTGAGATTGTAAATAAACCGTATGCAGACATTCTGTAATATATTTAATAATTCTTCATTGGCATCCAGATAAAACACATCACCATAATCAACCAATGGAAGAAGTCAAAATTGGGCTAGTGTGATTTTACTGATATGAGAAATCTGTTCATACCATGAGAGATCTTCATCAAATAGAATACCAAGGTTTTTCACCAATTTTGAGAAGTGTATGTGTTGATTGTTAATCTGTAGAGATGGGAATTTTTGAGTTTAGACAGCAATTTGGGATTTAGACGGGTTGACATGAAGACCATGATGAGATCTTCGTTCATAATATTAAAAGCATCAATATATTATTATCTAAATCCCACATAAATCTCTCAACAAACGATTGATTACTTAGGTGCCCAAGAAGTGATCGGCGTGGACTGGTGTGACGACGCAGCCGGCATCAGGTCGGGAGCGGAGGCCAACTCCGCTATATCAGACCAGCTGTACAAAGAGTTAGACGCGTCGGCGGGTCTGCCATGGGATGCCGCTCTGGTGTGTCGAGCTCCGCCACCTTCAGTGTGCCGTCCTCCACCACGCCGCTTCCTCAGGGACGATAGCGGCGGCTGCGTCAGGGACATGAGACCGCAGGGACCGATGGTAACCGACTCCCTGCCTAGACTGATGTCCGCCTTTTATGGAATGTACATCACATTCAGACGAGCGCTTGCGGTAAATCATTTTAGTTTTTATTTATTAGATGAGGTGATACAAAGCACCACGACCTTTAAACTTATTTTGTACTCCCCTAATTTCGTACCGTGTTTCCAGTTACAGTGTCCCATCATAGGAAGTCCCAAGAATTATAGGTAGCTCAGGACCCACAGAGAATATTAATAATACAGTTATCAGCAAATAACTTGGGTGCTATTATATGGACTGCGCAAATTTGGAGTTTTCGCTTATAATACATAATAAAACACTTCCTTGCACCCTGTGCAAGTGACGAATTTCTTCCAACTAACCAGTGTTTCCAGCCCAAAGAAGCAATATACAACACACATACAAAAAATTACTTTGTAACCGAGAAAGCAACAAAAATTTTGTACACGAAAGAATAATATCTCTGTGGAATCTGTGACTACAATAATTTGCCAGAACAACACACATTACTTTGTAACTGACAAAGCTACAGAAAGAATAATATCTCTGTGGAATCTGTGACTACAATAATTTGCCAGAACAACACACATTACTTTGTAACTGACAAAGCTACAGAAAGAATAATATCTCTGTGGAATCTGTGACTACAATAATTTGCCAGAACAACACACATTACTTTGTAACTGACAAAGCTACAGAAAAAATAATATCTCTGTGGAATCTGTGACTACAATAATTTGCCAGAACAACACACATTACTTTGTAACTGACAAAGCTACAGAAAGAATAATGTGTCTGTGGACTCTGTGACTACAATAATTTGCCAGAACAACACACATACAACACACATTACTTTGTAACTGACAAAGCTACAGAAAGAATAATATCTCTGTGGAATCTGTGACTACAATAATTTGCCAGAACAACACACATTACTTTGTAACTGACAAAGCTACAGAAAGAATAATATCTCTGTGGAATCTGTGACTACAATAATTTGCCAGAACAACACACATTACTTTGTAACTGACAAAGCTACAGAAAGAATAATGTGTCTGTGGACTCTGTGACTACAATAATTTGCCAGAACAACACACATACAACACACATTACTTTGTAACTGACAAAGCTACAGAAAGAATAATGTGTCTGTGGACTCTGTGACTACAATAATTTGCCAGAACAACACACATACAACACACATTACTTTGTAACTGACAAAGCTACAGAAAGAATAATATCTCTGTGGAATCTGTGACTACAATAATTTGCCAGAACAACACACATTACTTTGTAACTGACAAAGCTACAGAAAGAATAATATCTCTGTGGAATCTGTGACTACAATAATTTGCCAGAACAACACACATTACTTTGTAACTGACAAAGCTACAGAAAGAATAATATCTCTGTGGAATCTGTGACTACAATAATTTGCCAGAACAACACACATTACTTTGTAACTGACAAAGCTACAGAAAGAATAATATCTCTGTGGAATCTGTGACTACAATAATTTGCCAGAACAACACACATTACTTTGTAACTGACAAAGCTACAGAAAGAATAATATCTCTGTGGAATCTGTGACTACAATAATTTGCCAGAACAACACACATTACTTTGTAACTGACAAAGCTACAGAAAGAATAATATCTCTGTGGAATCTGTGACTACAATAATTTGCCAGAACAACACACATTACTTTGTAACTGACAAAGCTACAGAAAGAATAATGTGTCTGTGGACTCTGTGACTACAATAATTTGCCAGAACAACACACATACAACACACATTACTTTGTAACTGACAAAGCTACAGAAAGAATAATATCTCTGTGGAATCTGTGACTACAATAATTTGCCAGAACAACACACATTACTTTGTAACTGACAAAGCTACAGAAAGAATAATATCTCTGTGGAATCTGTGACTACAATAATTTGCCAGAACAACACACATTACTTTGTAACTGACAAAGCTACAGAAAGAATAATATCTCTGTGGAATCTGTGACTACAATAATTTGCCAGAACAACACACATTACTTTGTAACTGACAAAGCTACAGAAAGAATAATGTGTCTGTGGACTCTGTGACTACAATAATTTGCCAGAACAACACACATACAACACACATTACTTTGTAACTGACAAAGCTACAGAAAGAATAATGTGTCTGTGGACTCTGTGACTACAATAATTTGCCAGAACAACACACATACAACACACATTACTTTGTAACTGACAAAGCTACAGAAAGAATAATATCTCTGTGGAATCTGTGACTACAATAATTTGCCAGAACAACACACATTACTTTGTAACTGACAAAGCTACAGAAAGAATAATATCTCTGTGGAATCTGTGACTACAATAATTTGCCAGAACAACACACATTACTTTGTAACTGACAAAGCTACAGAAAGAATAATATCTCTGTGGAATCTGTGACTACAATAATTTGCCAGAACAACACACATTACTTTGTAACTGACAAAGCTACAGAAAGAATAATATCTCTGTGGAATCTGTGACTACAATAATTTGCCAGAACAACACACATTACTTTGTAACTGACAAAGCTACAGAAAGAATAATGTGTCTGTGGACTCTGTGACTACAATAATTTGCCAGAACAACACACATACAACACACATTACTTTGTAACTGACAAAGCTACAGAAAGAATAATATCTCTGTGGAATCTGTGACTACAATAATTTGCCAGAACAACACACATTACTTTGTAACTGACAAAGCTACAGAAAGAATAATATCTCTGTGGAATCTGTGACTACAATAATTTGCCAGAACAACACACATTACTTTGTAACTGACAAAGCTACAGAAAGAATAATATCTCTGTGGAATCTGTGACTACAATAATTTGCCAGAACAACACACATTACTTTGTAACTGACAAAGCTACAGAAAGAATAATGTGTCTGTGGACTCTGTGACTACAATAATTTGCCAGAACAACACACATACAACACACATTACTTTGTAACTGACAAAGCTACAGAAAGAATAATGTGTCTGTGGACTCTGTGACTACAATAATTTGCCAGAACAACACACATACAACACACATTACTTTGTAACTGACAAAGCTACAGAAAGAATAATATCTCAGTGGAATCTGTGACTACAATAATTTGCCAGAACAACACACATACAACACACATTACTTTTTAACTGACAAAGCTACAGAAAGAATAATATCTCTGTGGAATCTGTGACTACAATAATTTGCCAGAACAACACACATTACTTTGTAACTGACAAAGCTACAGAAAGAATAATATCTCTGTGGACTCTGTGACTACAATAATTTGCCAGAACAACACACATACAACACACATTACTTTGTAACTGACAAAGCTACAGAAAGAATAATATCTCAGTGGAATCTGTGACTACAATAATTTGCCAGAACAACACACATTACTTTGTAACTGACAAAGCTACAGAAAGAATAATATCTCTGTGGAATCTGTCACTACAATAATTTGCCAGAACAACACACATACAACACACATTACTTTGTAACTGACAAAGCTACAGAAAGAATAATATCTCAGTGGAATCTGTGACTACAATAATTTGCCAGAACAACACACATACAACACACATTACTTTTTAACTGACAAAGCTACAGAAAGAATAATATCTCTGTGGAATCTGTGACTACAATAATTTGCCAGAACAACACACATTACTTTGTAACTGACAAAGCTACAGAAAGAATAATATCTCTGTGGACTCTGTGACTACAATAATTTGCCAGAACAACACACATACAACACACATTACTTTGTAACTGACAAAGCTACAGAAAGAATAATATCTCTGTGGAATCTGTCACTACAATAATTTGCCAGAACAACACACATACAACACACATTACTTTGTAACTGACAAAGCTACAGAAAGAATAATATCTCTGTGGAATCTGTCACTACAATAATTTGCCAGAACAACACACATACAACACACATTACTTTGTAACTGACAAAGCTACAGAAAGAATAATATCTCAGTGGAATCTGTGACTACAATAATTTGCCAGAACAACACACATACAACACACATTACTTTTTAACTGACAAAGCTACAGAAAGAATAATATCTCTGTGGAATCTGTGACTACAATAATTTGCCAGAACAACACACATTACTTTGTAACTGACAAAGCTACAGAAAGAATAATATCTCTGTGGACTCTGTGACTACAATAATTTGCCAGAACAACACACATACAACACACATTACTTTGTAACTGACAAAGCTACAGAAAGAATAATATCTCTGTGGAATCTGTCACTACAATAATTTGCCAGAACAACACACATACAACACACATTACTTTGTAACTGACAAAGCTAAAGAAAGAATAATGTGTCTGTGGAATCTGTGACAACAATAATTTGCCAGAACAACACACATACAACACACATTACTTTGTAACTGACAAAGCTACAGAAATAATAATATCTCTGTGGAATCTGTCACTACAATAATTTGCCAGAACAACACACATACAACACACATTACTTTGTAACTGACAAAGCTACAGAAAGAATAATATCTCTGTGGAATCTGTCACTACAATAATTTGCCAGAACAACACACATACAACACACATTACTTTGTAACTGACAAAGCTAAAGAAAGAATAATGTGTCTGTGGAATCTGTGACAACAATAATTTGCCAGAACAACACACATACAACACACATTACTTTGTAACTGACAAAGCTACAGAAATAATAATATCTCTGTGGAATCTGTCACTACAATAATTTGCCAGAACAACACACATACAACACACATTACTTTGTAACTGACAAAGCTACAGAAAGAATAATATCTCTGTGGAATCTGTGACTACAATAATTTGCCAGAACAACACACATTACTTTGTAACTGACAAAGCTACAGAAAGAATAATATCTCTGTGGAATCTGTCACTACAATAATTTGCCAGAACAACTAAAAACTATCAACGAAAAATCATTCCAACGGTAATTGAAAACCAGACTTTATATTAAGAACTGAAGTAAAGTGTTGCTGCGTATAAAAAACTGCAATATTAAAATTTACATTGTTGACTATATTGTATTCCCTTTTCATCTTCATTGAGATTATAAAAGTATCTAATTATTGTTGATTGTAAATTGTACAGTTCTACCATTGACACATCTAACGTGTTTGTTAACCTTCCAGTGGGCACGAGGTATCCACACAGACCTGGACTTCCTTCTTCCTGTTCCATTAGACGCTGGAATGTTGGACAGGATAGCGGCACACGTTGAAACGGGAAACCTTCAAACTGTTGTGGACAAGGTACTACATTATTATTTAAGAATTAACTCAATTGTATGACTGGCTCACCAGATGAAGGAAGTTCTTTGAGAGGTTGGAGGGGAGTGTTGCTGGAGGCCGAGGCTCAATATGGACCATATAATTATCTACTGAACAATATATGGTAAAAATTATAATTGTTTTGTATTGTAGTGTAAACAGATTGACTACAAACATTTATTTATCTGCAGTTCATTTAATATGGACAACTTGAATCTCCTAGTAATCCATGGTATTTGTATCTTTCTTCTCCAAGACTATATCTCGAAGCCATTGATTTTCTTTTTCTTTAACTCTCAGAGTTCATGTATCTCCACTATAAAAGAAGATAAAGAATATAAGATTCCTGATTAGCCTAAAGCAATTTGGGTAACCAGAGCGGCTACTAATAAATAAGTATTAAATATCGACTCCAGAAGGGAATTTAGTATCCTGATTGAACTCCTTGCTGTGACTTGTTGGAAGAGAGGTCACCAGAACAGAATACTGTTCACTAAAAAGAGTGCGAACTCTATTTAGTATTATTTAAGTTCCAACAAGTCACATCAATTAGAGTGAGTGTATTTCTCTGACAGTGAAATACCTTTTATTACTCTAATGCAAATTAGTAGAGGAAATAGGTAGGTGAGATGTTTGTGAGTAGAGATAAGAAATAACAAATGAGTAAAAACTTACAATTGATGTATTAGCACAAACACGATTTTATATATAGTAGAAAACAAATAACACTGCGAGTAGAAAAATATCGAGTTGATGTTTCACGAACGAATTAGGTAGGAAAATTGATATGGAATCATCTATTGTACTCATTATATACAAATAGAGGTCAACGTACTGCCGTATTGTCAAGAACATTTATAGGTATCACAGTATGAATATAGCATTATTGTCGTCATGAAACATAGTGAAACCTTTCTAATGGTATTTCAGTCACAAATAAATTTCTTTCTGTATTTATTTGTGACAGAAATAGCATTGTTTATTATTGAAGTACTCATGTAGGTATTCTTCCACTTAGCGAGTGTCTAAATTTCAAAATAATTTGCAAATTGCTTTTAATCACACCAATAATCTATAGACATGACGAAAGCAAAATTTCTTGCTACATACTACGTGACTATGCAACCAAAATTTGGTGGCAGTCAATATAGTGTATTTTAAAATTTTGGAATGGTTCAGAATGAAAATTGAAACACCGATATCAACAAGAAAATCAAAGAAAATTTTGAGGACTTTTCAAAATTTTCTTCACATAAAGAGAAATTCATAAAAATTCTGGTTTTAAGCAATCAAATATCAAATAAATTGTCATTGGGAATACACAAATTCTGAATGTTTCATAACTCTAACTGGTCGGGAAGTTACTTAAAAATCGATTTCGAAATTCCAATACGGACAAACATGAAAAAGTTAATTAAAAAGAATTGAAAACCAGACTTTGTATCAAGAACTGAAGTAAAATGTAACTGTATATGAAAACTACTAAATTAAAATCATAATGCTGACTATGAATTTAAAAAAATGTGTCGTTAACAAAGGGATTTCAATTTTGAATAACAAATGCTTTTACTGCTTAAATGTGTCATTACATTCATTACATGTGTCATATAATTAAACATTGAATATGTTTTGGATACCCGTTACACCACTTTTTATTTACCAATCCCCTGGTCTAATGTTATCCTTAGTCTGTGCTTTTGACAGATATTAATTGATTTATTTTATTGTTTTAGGTTTACGCGTTACAGGACTTTGAGTTGGCACTAGCGCACGCTTGCAGCGTCGGTGCCATCGGCTGTACAGTTGTCAGAATGTCGTGATTGCACGACGAGCCCTCCGAAGATTCGATACGAATGATCAACGTGAAACGGGATCAAAAAACATTTACCAAATGGCTTTTGGCTTTATAACCCCCGAATACAGATAACTAAAGGCCTCACATATCTCTTTATAATATATTTATTTGTCTTTGGGCCGGTATTACAGTCTCAGTTTAAGAGCTAAACTCAAGTTTTACAAAAATATAGCATATTACAGTGTCCATTTAGGCCTAATCTTCCCTCAAATACGTCACTAAAACAACAAATACTTAACTCAACGTTTCTGGCGGATTAAGTACTTAACGGTGAGTAAACTGTCATTTCTCGACTCGTTGCTAGGCAACGCGTGTAGTTTCAGTGTTCTATCACTAGAGGCGTTAGTTATATCGACGGTGGCACCACACAACAAAACGAACTGACAGCCATATTGAAACGAACATGGGCATTTAAAAGCATTATTTTAGTGAAAAAAATTAAATTTACCATGTTGAATAATAAAACAATAGTATTTCAAGTCGTAGCGTTCCGTTTTGTAGTTGGTATTATTTGAGTTTATTTAAAATTTGACAGATAATAACCACAGAAAAAGTAAAATATGTCTATGATTGAAGATTTAGTAACTGACATGTCATATTGCACTGTAATACGGAAATGGATTCAATCTCCCCTTAACATTAATCTTGAGTTTAACAAACTCAATGAGTCGAGGGCTGACTGTAATACCGGTCCTTTATCTTGGATATGTTATACATAATATGCAAGGAAAAGTTTTAAATATCAGAACCAATATGTTTTTCATTAATCAGATGTTCATTTGTTCCGCATGACAATATTTAATACAAAATTAAAAATGCAATGGAAAATATTTATACAAAAGATATCATATTTTCGTATATAAAATGTCTTAGAGTTAATATGAATTTTCTTCACATTCATTGCATGTCTTTTGAAAATTGTCATCCTTCATGACTGAGTAAGTTGCATCTGATTCTGGTCCCGGATTAAATTCTCAGTGGAGATGCAGTTTTTAATTGCGTTTAAAAAAAATTGGGTACTCTAAGTACAAATCAAGATGTCGATTCACTTTGGAATAACAATTAATGTCATATTTGTTTGTAAACATACGGCTTAAATGGCGTTTTATGTGAAATTATTAATATTTTTAAGTATCTTTTTGTAAATATTGTATACTGGTAACAACAAAATTTTATTTCAATCAACAAGATATCACTAAACATATTTAATATTATAGCATAAAAATCAATAAATCATAAAATAAATTGCTCTCAGGCTACGGCTTAGAATAGTGCTTCCACTCTTTTCTATTATTCATTCATACCATCATGGCATATCCCACAATATGTCCTATTCTGATTCGTCTAAATTTATCCGTCTGAATTTTAGTATATGAGAAATGTAAAAAAGTTGCTTGCATTTATACGGTACCTACTCATTGCATCACAGCCCTTATAAAATCCTTTTATCCACGGTCGCCCGTTGGTTACAGACATTTTCGTACTCTGAAACGAATCAGAATAGGACATAATGTGGGGTAACCAGCGACAGGTGTGCATTGCCTTATAAAAGTATGTAAGTACAACACATGCTCGTCTCACCTAAAAAGGCAAGACATTCATAACGGGTGGTGATGGTGAACCTCATTGCTGAACTATGTGAGATGTAATTGTTGCCTGTTGTATTTTCTATTACCCAGCTCTTACGCGACGTCCTACGTAGGCGATTCAAAGCGAATGCGAAGCGGCGCGGCGCGACTCGAAAATAACAAACAGTCGGTAACTATGGTAGTGTCCTACGTTACCGACCGTGAGTTGGTTTCGATGCGGCGCGGCGTGATGCGAAGCAAACGCGATCAGTTGGTTTGATATTTTCGCGCGAATTGATAGCGGCGCCATTGTTTTTTGACATGTCAGAAACAGAAATTTTAATTTCTGTCCATGAACGTCCCATATTATTATCGAACCGCGAATTTTAGGATTTGGCAAAAATAAATGGGACTACAAGTAAACACAATGATTTATTATTGCTATTTTACAATAGGATGTTGTTCAAAACACACAAAGTTTTCTCTCGCTTGCACGAATGTCAAATTTTGATATGTTTCCCGGAAAGATGTAAATTCAGTCTCATTTATTAATTCAAGATCACGTAATTCTTCATACAAATCGTGATATCCCCCATAAATATGCCTCTCTAAGTACACAATATTAGTTTCACTTCTCTGCCGTACATACTTTTTGAGTATTTTATATACGTACATCCATGGCAGTAGCTGGCAGCAGAGGGAATGATTCGCGCACACGTAGGACAGAGCCGCCGCGTCGCACCGCATCGCATTGAATTCGCTTGTATCCGCACCGCATCGCTTCGCAATCGCGTTCGCTTTGAATCGCCTACGTAGGACGTAGCGTTACGGAACACATGAAACTGGTGATGATAATAGAAAAGAATGGAAACACTATTCTAAGCCGGTGCCTCACAGCATATTACAAAATCTATTATACAGTAGAATCCGTTTATTACGACTTTGTTTATAACGGCCAACCGTTTTTAGCGACGTAAATGGCATAACTAGGTAGGTATCATACAAACACACTATGAAAACATATCCGTATAATACGACTCCAGTTTATGCGACCAACCGCTTTTAACAACCTTATTTTATAATAAACTAGTGAACACCCAGCAAACTTCGTATTGCCTGTATAATTAAAAATTGTCCTCCATAACCACCCGTCGCTTCAGACTCTTCAATACCTCCCATCCCTTCAGTTCTTCCCGTCCCTTCAGTACCTTCTGTCCCTTCAGTACCTCCCATCCCTTCAGTACCTCCCTCAGTTACTCCCGTTCCTTCACAGTTACTCCCGTCCCTTCAGTTACTCCCGTCCCTTCAGTTACTCCCGTCCCTTCAGTTACTCCCGTCCCTTCAGTTACTCCCGTCCCATCAGTTACTCCCGTCCCTTCAGTTACTCCCGTCCCTTCAGTTACTCCCGTCCCTTCAGTTACTCCCGTCCCTTCAGTTACTCCCGTCCCTTCAGTTACTCCCGTCCCTTCAGTTACTCCCGTCCCTTCAGTTACTCCCGTCCCTTCAGTTACTCCCGTCCCTTCAGTTACTCCCGTCCCTTCAGTTACTCCCGTCCCTTCAGTTACTCCCATCCCTTCAGTTCTTCCCGTCCCTTCAGTACCTTCTGTCCCTTCAGTACCTCCCGTCCCTTCAGTACCTCCCTCAGTTACTCCCGTTCCTTCACAGTTACTCCCGTCCCTTCAGTTACTCCCGTCCCTTCAGTTACTCCCGTCCCTTCAGTTACTCCCGTCCCTTCAGTTACTCCCGTCCCTTCAGTTACTCCCGTCCCTTCAGTTACTCCCGTCCCTTCAGTTACTCCCGTCCCTTCAGTTACTCCCGTCCCTTCAGTTACTCCCGTCCCTTCAGTTACTCCCGTCCCTTCAGTTACTCCCGTCCCTTCAGTTACTCCCGTCCCTTCAGTTACTCCCGTCCCTTCAGTTACTCCCGTCCCTTCAGTTACTCCCGTCCCTTCAGTTACTCCCGTCCCTTCAGTTACTCCCGTCCCTTCAGTTACTCCCGTCCCTTCAGTTACTCCCGTCCCTTCAGTTACTCCCGTCCCTTCATTACCTCCCGTCCCTTCAGTTACTCCCGTCCCTTCATTACCTCCCGTCCCTTCAGTTACTCCCGTCCCTTCATTACCTCCCGTCCCTTCATTACCTCCCGTCCCTTCATTACCTCCCGTCCCTTCATTACCTCCCGTCCCTTCAGTAGGTCCCGGTCATACGCTCGACAATTCATCAAAGTTTCATTGAAATTGATTGAACGGTTCCAATGATAGTCCACCTTCATCGGTAAAATGACCTGATACCCGATGAAGAAGAAGAAGAAGAATTTTTTTTTAATCCAGAAACCATCCCGGGCATACACTCGACAATTCTTCAAAGTTTCATTGAAATTGAATGAACGGTTCCCAGGATAGTCCACCTTCATAGGTAAAATGACCTGATACCCGATGAAGAAGAAGAAGAAGAAAAATTTTTTAATCCAGAAA
Organism: Molanna angustata; assembly: GCA_963576475.1. Taxonomy (NCBI): domain Eukaryota; kingdom Metazoa; phylum Arthropoda; class Insecta; order Trichoptera; family Molannidae; genus Molanna; species Molanna angustata. The sequence continues at coordinate 34,313,327 of OY754979.1, forward strand.
CTATCCCGGTCATACGCTCGACAATTCACCAAAGTTTCATTGCAATCGGATGAACGGTTCTCAGGTTAGTCCACCTTCATATGTAAAATGACCTGATACCCGATGAAGAAGAAGAAGAAGAAAATATTTTAAATTCAGAAATCATCCCGGGCATACGATCGACAATTCACCAAAGTTTAATTGCAATCGGATGAACGGTTCCCAGGATAGTCCAAAACTCAATGAAGAAGAAGAGGAAGTTAAAATTTTTTGATCCAGAAACCATCCCTGGTATACTCTCGACAGTTCACCAAAGTTTCATCGCAATCGGATGAACTGTTTAGGAGCGCATTCAACACATACATACAAACATTCAAATTTATAATATAGATTGTCCGGTTAGAACAATGCACATTGTTTTATTTAAGTACATTAACTATGCACATAAATGTAATGACTCGTCGCCCCGCTTCCCGGCTTTCTTCTCTCTCAGACCCACGTGGATTGGCACGGATTAATCACAGTCGGTTAGTATATTTCAACTATCGATAAGGTGGACACGTAACGCGCGCTAAAATGAGTTTTCCGTGAAGCAAAAGTGTTTCTCAATTGAAGACAAATGTGCAATTAATAAAGTTTAATATGTTTAATTATCATTAAACATATACATATTAAACATATCGTCGTTGCATATTTAAAATGGGTTATGTGAATAAATCAATGTTCTGAGAAAATCGAAAAAAACTGTTTATATTACGATCAATCATATTTTTTCAAAAACTAATGATTGTTAAAGATGCAGAACATAATTTAGAATATTAGAAAATAGTATTCTGTACAACATTTACATAAATAAGTATCAAAAACACGTTTTTAACGAAAAAAAATCACATAGCCCAAATTGTACGTCATTTCTTGCACGGATTGCTTCACATGTCTCATTTTATATACTCCGTGACGGCTTCTGTCAAACTGTTCATTTTGCGATTGATCCTGTTTTCAAACTGTTAATGCTTATTAAAGATGCAATAAATCATGGTGAATATTAGAATTAAAATATTATTTAATTTGATATAAACACAAATAGGTATTAAAAACTTTTTTTTAACTACAAAAACTCACAAGACCCAAATTTTACGTAATTCCTTGCACATACTCATGTGTTCTGTGAATATGATTTATTATTATTTTTATGTATTATTTCACATGTCGCATTTTTATATACCCCATAACAGCTTCTGTCACAATGGATAACGTAAATTCTACATAATGTTTCATAATAATTGAAAGAAAGATTGAGAAAGAAAAAAAATGGTGACATAATTTAACTTTAAATTTTTCAACCCCACTAAAAGGACACAGCTGTTTTGAAACACAGACACAAGCGCTTATGAAATAGTTACTATCTAAAAATCACTTATCCGTTCCATTTGATAATTACCCATAGTTTTTTTCCATAAATTATGAGAATGTCTGATCTGAATCCAAAGGTATAACTTTGGATTCAGATCTCGGGTGTAATCTAGTAAATTATAGTCTTTGTTCTATAATTGACAGGTAGAAAACAAACACATTATTCAAGGATACAAATTAACAGTTTATTGAAATTAAATACAAAACATCATGAATCAAATATTAAAAGGCATTATTTAAGGAAACAAATTATTTAATTGATTGTTGACATTTAGTAAAAAACAGAAAAAGAAAAATACAAAATTGTTAATCAAAAAATGACATAGAGCTTGTTGATAGTATAAAAAAAAACATGGATAAAAATATGAAACAAATTAAAAAGAACTTAAGGAATCGTAAAATGGATGGTGATTTTTGTCTATTACTGTTTTGAGATCTTGCAGGTGCTGTAATTTGGAAGTGGATAATTTTAACTGCGATTGGTATAAAGGAAGAGGGGGATGGTATCCTGGTTTTCTTCGTTGTGGAAGCTCTACCCAATCCTTGTCCTGATCTATTTTATAATATATCTCTCCTGTCGAGCTATATTTTAATGCCCTTATATCATTGACAACCGGATCTCCGGTCTTTTTCCCGGGTCTTAATGATTTTAAATTTGATTGCGAGTTTTCGTAATTCTTAAAGAAATCAAAATGAATATTATTTATTTTATATGGCTGTTTGGACCGAGCCAGTTGCATCCGACTAATATAATCCATCGGAGAATAAATTGGAGGCTTGAAATAATGCTCCAAAACAGAATGTATATTATCGGCTTCCATCATCGTATGCCCCTTTTCTAAAAATATTTGCTGAATTTCAACACCCTTTAACTTGGATTGGTCGCTTAAGGCACTGGCCAATGTTCGGTTCCGGTTCTGATAGTTGCAGCCGTCCGAGATTAATATTATTTTTGTGTAGGTCAGTGGCAAATTATTAATAAAGTCCAATATGCAGCTAGTGAACTCGTTTGCAGTAACACCTCCATCTGCCTCATGCCAGGTATATAATGTTACGTCTGAATTGTTCAGGACATAAATAGTGAAGTTATGGACCTGCAACTTCTGCTTATAATAAACCATTGAGGCCTCTAATTTTGGGCATAACAAAACGCTTTGAAGGTCCATAGTTAGGACTAACGTTGAATCGTTTGCATCCTCTTTAGCCTTCTTCTTGGCTTCTCGAGACTGCTCTTTTCTTATGATGTGCTTATTGTATTCCTCAATGGAAATTGTGCCACATTTATGAGAAATACAAATATCACACTGGTCCTTTCGGGGTCTATGAATGGAAACTTTCTCTGACTCTAAAACTTCTGTGAATATATTTCTTCCGACTGGTTTTATATTCTCTGTTTCACACCAAGTCTTGTACACAGAATGCATATCCAAAATGGAAAGAAACGTGCTCTCCACATATGTTCGATTGCTGCTTGACCTGCAGTAGTGGCTTGGTACCTTAGGAAGCAGATCTAGCCAGCGCTTGATGTTTTCGCGCCTTTCAATTTTTTTAATACTTCTGGAAGATGAAGTATGAACGGTTTCTTCAGAATTGCTTTCATCCATCCACCTTCCAAAAGTGCTCCTCTTTATTCCTAAAGTATTTATTAGCATAAGTCTGCACACTTTGTATCTCATCCCATCTACTGCAGGTAAGTACATGTCATGGCCTTTTGTTTTTTTCTCCTGCATTGTTACCGAACGTCTTCGTCTTATTTTTCTTGACGTGACTAGACCATTCAAGAACGCCTTCTTTTGATCCCATGTTTTGATTTGCCAAAATTGATTAAATATGGCGTTCCTATCCTCTTCTCTCAATTTTTCACATCGAAAGGAATTTTTATTGAGTCTTTTCGGGTCTTTATGACTGCATCTTATGTTCATGACCTTATTTGGTTTCATGTCATTTCGCACATATTTGTCACCAACTTTCTTGAACCCTAAATACTTTTTCCCTAAAGTCCTCTTCTTTTTATTTTCTTTAATACTTTGGGTTACAGAAATGTCTGTCGGTTGTTCTGGGAGGTCCCCATACATGAACTCTCCAGTAATGGGGCAAAGTGAAATATGTCTCGAAGCGGCGTCATCCTTCGCAGAAATATCTAGTGATGTATCCACTTGGGCAGAAATAGCTGTACCATCCTGGACAGAAATCTCATCTTGGATGAAATTGCCTGTTATTGGGCACAAAATTGATTCGCCCTGAGAGCAAACAGGATGCACATCAACGTCAACAGAATCGATTGTATTACAACCATTTTTGGCTAAGCGCACCATTTCTTCAGTACGTTTTCTGTACATTTTAAAAAATCTGAAAAAGAACGCAAATTTGTTAGTACTATGATTGAGTGTCTGCATAGATATTACATTTTGTAATAAAGTTATAGTAAGAAAAGACAAGTGTGAGAATAAAATAACATACCAAATTTAAAATATGTAAGGATGCAGGTGGCAAGTACTTTGTAGACCTCAAGATGTAATATGTAGACAAAGGTTGGTTACCTAGAAACAATAGAAGGAATCATAATTCAAATCTTCAAATTTAATACTTTTCATATTTCAAATAACAGGAGTAACAACTTGTACATACCTACTTGTATTAATTATGTTGATATTGTCAATCACGTGTTATTCTCCTGGATCATCAATATATTTCTGGATCTGATCGGAATTCACCTGAAAATTATACCAACACATTACACAAACGACAAAAACAAATATTTCTCATCTTTATTTTCACTTATCTTAAAAATTACAACAAAAAATGTTTGGTGATTACATGAACTGAAAAACGTGGTTCCTCTACGCACTAATGATACAGTAATATTTTAACATTATTAACACTTACCGTTTACTTTTTAACAAGTTTTTAAAACTAATAATGTCTTTAAATACAATAACTTCACTTTTAAAAACTAAAAACTTCCACAAACACTAAATTCAACCAGCACAACACAAATTAAACGCACGAAAGACACCTCTAATGTAGAATGTGGGTTTTGCGACAGCGGTGATAACCATAGATTTGCATAGATCATTTTTACGCGTATCGAATTCGGGTCATGCGCAGCACACTTCACATGGCTGATTTTGACCATAAACGTAAACAAAAATAGTGCGTGCGAAAATGGGCTATGTGCAGCTGCGTCACATAACCCATTTTAAATGCGCAATTTTAAGAAGTCCACACATAACCCATTTTATATCTCAAGAAATATCGAATGTATGCACATGTCTCATGTTGTAGATTATAAAGGAGAAAAAAATATATATTTTGGTGTAAAAAACTCAATTTCGATAAAATCGTCACATGACCCATTTTAAATATGCAACGACGATATGTAATAATTTGTTTTATTTTCATTGAAATTAATCTATTGTACTAACACTATATTATTTTATAAGAATTACAGTAATATTAATATGTATGTATGTAATCAAGCTAAATTATCCGGTCGTTTTATACATCGTCCGGTTAGTACGACATAATTTCGCCGGTCCTTTGAAAGTCGTTTTATCCGAATTCTACTGTATATGTATCTGGAAAAATGAATAAGATCTACACTCCCTATAATACTTAGTCACCAACTTATACTATTGCAGTGTTATTTATAAATAATATCAAAGCTTTTTTTAAACATAAGATATGAGAATAACATATAAAAAATGATTTACATTGTTTTCAAACAAAAATAATATAGAACGTCAAAAAGTGCAAAAGCTAGAGTTTGACAGAACTATCATGAGGCGTGCACTGTTGTGTGGTCATGACAACCAACTTACCAAAACTAAATTCGGCGCTGTCATCTGAAATAGAGCTCAAAATCGAGTTCAACTGAACTGCGGTTCAAATATTTTTATAAACAATGATTCAGTTGAATGTGGAATAGGACTTTGAACTGTGATTCAACCACGATTCAAGATTTTTTTTATAAATAACACTGTTTTTGTATTTTATTGTAGATATTTCCTATAAATTAAAGAATGTACTTTATTACATAAATTAGGATATAAAAACAAATTAATGTACCTAATGATACTTATATATATATATAGGTATGATGTTAGATATAACCACATAACGCACAATAAAATGACAATGTATTTACGAATCTGTTATTTTTTTAACTTACTAAGGTCACAAACTTAAATTTTTGTTCTTTGATATTTTCAAGACTTCCAAATATCACTGAATTAATTTTGTGTGATAATTAATGTACATAAATATGTGGTACTTTTACTTGTTAATTTTAGTTGGTATTAAAAATGTTTTTTTCATCATATCAATAAAACCGTGTCTGTCTGCGCATCTGTGCCCGCTATAACGATGAAACTATGATAATTTCGTAGGAGTATGACCTGAATGCACAGTCTTAGGTACCTAAATACTAACTCCTAACCTAACTGAAGTATTTAGTATTCTTAAGTTAGCAATTGCGTTGCAGAGACATCACCAACTAAATACTACGCCAAACTTAAGGTCGATGGCGTAGAATTTCACATTATTGTGTATGAAGAAAAGAGATAGATAGCTTTCTATGGGCTTAAACTGACGTTTAAAATATTTTTTTGCTATAACAACACAAACATATATTTTTTTTTTTTTTTTTAAATAAAAAAATGAATATGTCCTTGTTAAACAAGTACATATACATCTTCCTACGTTCCCTAAACTAAGCATAAATGCTTGTCCTATAGGTGAACGAGATCGGTCGAGGCAGGATTCGAACTCGCGACCACTGGATTACTAACCCAGCGCGCTAACCGCTCTGCCATCCACCCATCCAAACCATATGTAACCAACTTCACACTGACGGCTAAATGTTACGATTTTTTTGAAATTCCAGCGAATTTTCGGCATCTTGTATGGATCGCTGAATACTCTGTTTGGTATTGATTTGACAAAATTACCAAATACATATTCGAAGAAGCCGATAAAATCATCATCCACCGAAAAAATCTTGTATTTAAGTATTAAACCACTCGTAAGGTTCCTCGCTATCAACCTTACTTTTTGACAATTCGCAAATGTTAGTCTTGTAGCGGGTGCAACCAGCCGAGTTGACCACCCACTTCAAGGAGTAGGGGGACGTCGGCCGGCTATTTAAGATCCTGCACATCACGTTCCCGTCGTTCAGTTTAACCAAGGCCAGCGGTAGATCGTCACTCTGCTCGACTCACATTTCGATTCCGCTCATCCAGATCTCGAAGCTAGGCATCACGCTGCCCGACCGCTCGTCGTCGTTCAAATCGTCCGCGTTTCAAATTTACATTTATATTCATTAAATAATAACTCGACATTTCTGTACCAAGTAATATTAGTAAACATCAATTGTAATCATCATCTTGATAAATAAAAGAGTAAGTTAAATTTCCTGTTATATCTTTCAATCTGTCAACCATTCCTACCTGAGTAATATTTGATAATAATATTTAATCTATTGTATACGGTATCGCAATTGCTTGGTCGATCAATCTGTGGCTCAGCTGTCGGGACTATCCGAACAGACGGCCTCCAGGTTCGAACCAAGCGGTTGGGATATCATTTGGGTTGTATGTAGCTGAAGGCGGACAAACAGGTAATACCTACACGTCCAACTGACCGACCTTACCACCTCAATTACAGGCTTGCATATCAGCTCCGGCTGGTATGCAATCGCTTCCAACCAAGTGACCACTCTGGCACTTTAGTAAGCTCTACATACCACAAATACTTCCTACCCCAAAAGTCTTTTCGCTGATGCGCATGTGCTAAGTACATATTTAGATATGTCTCTGCAATGCAATTCTCATACAAAAACTTGGCAGAATCCTAACTTAAGTGAGCGACTGTGCAATGAAAACATGGTTAGTATTTAGAATTTAGTATTTAGGTAGGACTCTGCATTCGGACCTATTTCTAGGAGGTTGAACTTGTGCAGCCTTTTGTTTTTAAAATGATTTAAAAATAGAAGAGCAACATAAGTCAGCCAAACGGCTTCCAACTATGCCACAGCAGTAGACACAATATAGGCAATCTTTAGGTTATGTTAAACATTGGGGCAAGGTAATCTACATAATTAGCTATAAAATTAATTATTGTAAAACAATTTAACTCAACATTTTTTTATATTTTGTTCCTTATTATTCTTAAATGTTAGTATGTCCATCTATCCACTAATGTCTATTCCATTTAATAATTACTTTTTTATATTTCTGCATTGGTAAGATTTCTCAGTTTTGCCAGATGTATAAAACTAAACTTGACCAGACGTTTTTTTTACCTACCTCCAAAAACAATATAATGATTTATTTATAAAAGCAAAGTCAAAGTTGTAGATTTGAGAATAATTTAAAATGTTAGCAACTTTGTAAAACCAAATTGACAACTATACAAGCTTACCAACACAAAAATACAAAAGGAGTTATTAAATAGAACATATGGTATAATTTAAGAGCTACCGGTTGCGTAAAGCGCAAATTTGTGTCTTTTTGCTGATTCCCGAACAATTGACCGTAGCTGATTGACCGTGGACAATTGACCGTACGCCCGTTTTAATTCAGTCAATTGTCCGTGCGGTAAATTGTCCTCACGGTCAACTGTCCATATGGTAAATTGTCCCCACAGTCAATTGTCCATACGATCAACTATCCCCATGGTCAACTGTCCATACGGTAAATTGTCCCTACAGTAAAAAGGGCGTACGGTCAATCGGCTACGGTCTATTGTCCGGACACGCTTTTTGCTTCGTTGGTTTACATGCAAATCGCCCCCCTTCTCAGCTAAAAGTTCAAGATATTTGGCTACACAACTCTACACTGTATGTTATAAATTTTATGTAGGTATAAAAAATAAAACATTATATGAGGTATCCACCAAACTGATAATGTGTTCATTGTAATATCATACACATATGTGTTATAATATTCATCTATATTAATATTTAACTATTAACAATTATTTTTACAACATATACCTATATGAGTGAGGCTTGGACATGCTAGAAGACGGATGAAAGCAGAATAAATGCAATTTCAAATGAGATCGCTGAGGAGAAGAATATTATGTAAAAAGACGATGTATGACAGAGTAAGAGATGAAGAAAACAGAGAAGAATGAATGAAAAACATCTGATGAAGAAAATTACAAACGGCCAGAAATGAATAGCTCGGAAATGTAAGAAACATAAACTAATATATGAATGCAGCTGATGAGGCGATGGATGTTTGTTAACATAGAAAATTGTGGCATTTGGTTCTCTTTGCCTTTATTAAATGGGGGAAAAACTCCATTGCAAAAAATATTAAAAATAAACTAATTTAATTCCCAAAACCAGTCGTTTATATTCCAAACTTTATTTTATAAACTAAATAAATATATTTCTTACCGTACTTAGTAAATCAAATAAAAAAATAATGGAATTTGATCAAATTGTAGAAATATGATTGCACAGTCATAATTTTATCTATGATTTGAATATTTGTCTAAATCTATAATTATAGGCATGTTGAAATAAGATGTTCCTCTAAAATTTTATTGTATCATTTATTGTATTTTTTACTCTATGAATTTTACGATTCATTTTTATTTTGTAAAAATAGTTATTATACATTTGTAAATACATACCTAATAAATGTTATTAGAAAATCTCAAAATGTATTAAATATATTTGTAATATTCAATTTGTAAAAATTTACAAAATTGTTATAAAAATATTGTTTTTTTATTTTGTTGCGATCCTTTCTGTGTCAACAAAAATAACACCCTGTCATATCTGAAACTTATATCGAAGTGTTGAATAAAACATATTGACTAGTAAGTGTTGTTCAATTTGGTAAAATAATTTCATAGAAACAGTATATAGGTAATAATTTATTTACATTCATTTTAAAAATTTCAAAACTTTTATATACAATCAAAATATTTTATTCAATTTTAACTATAAGATATTCAAATAAGATAGCACCAATGTCTCAATAGTTTAAACAATATTGCATTTTATGCATTGTGTATACATTTTTGTAAATCAAAATGGATAAATTCAATTGATTGATTGGATATGTACAATGTACCGTATTTATAAACCATCAGCAATGACATTTTATATATAGACACATTATGAGAAAAAGATACTCTACAAAAATGGTATAGTTTAAGGAATTCACCAAGAAAGCGCACGGAATACTCTAAGAGCGAAAGAGATAATACAACAATAAATATAAAGACACACACTGCAGACATATTTTCTCTCTTACTCCCGTGTGATTGAAAGAAAGAAACAAACTTATATTAAAGTGACGGGATAGACTCCAAGGTACTTTTTGGATGCTCATTATGCTGTACTCAAAAGTTACGTCTTCAACAAAAACATATATATTATCATCTCATTATTTGTCTATACATCGGCCCGATACACTTTCTTTCATTTTGTGTACTTTTTTCGTAATATTTTTTTTTAATACCTGTTTTCTCAGATTTTTATCTATAACTCAAAACTTACAAGGCTTAGAAACATTAATGTTTTTTTAAATGATAGGTATTTTATAAATCTAAAAATTGGCCCGATATGTTTTCACACAATGTTCTCACTTTTTTGCAAAAGCAAATAAACCATAGTATTTTATGTAAAGCTCGATACTAATACACTAACTTGGGCGCACATGATTGTAATCTTTAAAGACGTTCATTCTCATACAATAGTTAACAAAGTTTGCATTTGACCTGCCTACATTGCCTTACCCTGCGCCTTAAGTTATGGATGTGCGAAAAAGCTAACCCGTCGCATCACATTCGCTGCTGTCACAAACATAAATTTGACTTGACACATATTTACTTCATTCAGTTAAAGTAGTATACTTTTTTTTTAGTTAGTTTTTAAGCTCGTGACGATACCGGCGTCCTCATAAGGTAGATTTTGTGAATATGATAACTTGACACATTGCAGCGTTTTTCTCTCGTTTCTTCAAAATAAAAATAATTATTGTCAAATTATATTATCAAATAAATATGCAAAATGAAAATATTGATATATCCAGTTGGTCACAAGATGGCATTTTGACTAGGACAATACGTCCGAACACTACAACATCTTGCGTGTAAGTAAAGTGCGGTAAGAATTAAGTGAGGCATGTGCCTTTGTTTACCGAATTTGAAGACTTGTAACATATCATTTCTTTTTACATATAGCATTGATTCTTAAGTGAAAGTGCTTAAAATTCAATACCCAAATGTATATAATTTGTCATGCTATAACCAATGAGAAAATGCTTAGAATGTTTTATAAATTCGAGCCTGGGAATCTAATTTTACCAAAATTTCAAATCTCATTCATTAATAGGTGATTACATATAGTGGACATCTTCAACTGTACCAAGTCTTTCGCAAGCCTCTCCTATAAAAGCCAACAAACAGGTCAGGAAATTGTCTTCAAAGAATAATTCTGCAAAGCCACTGCTCTGTGAGCGTTGTACGGTGCCCGACACAACGCACAAGACTTGGAACTGCGACAACACGAATTACAGAAAATATGTCCACAGGGCAAAGCACAAGGTGTAGTGTTGTCTTCTAAACATCCAGAACATGATTCAAACTTTTTACTAACTCCCGCTGGTTTTTCTTTAGCATCAATGTCGTCGAAAGATGGCGGAGATCTAACAGCACTGAGTATTGCTCTCATTAAATAAGGTATTCCTAACGTTCGCAACGTACTAACTCTCGGCTGTCTTCCGGGAACCGCGTTCACGTAGTTTATTGAGGAAATTCTTTTTGGAATGTGATAATGCTGAGCTCCCAAGAAGAAACACGCTTGATGCAGTTCCCTTAGCACCGGAATAGACCAATCTGCGATTGAAATGACCTTTAACAGCATTTTTTTCGGATGCGGCAACAGATGGACATTTTTTGCAGTTTTCTCTTTCACTCTTAGCAGTATACTTCTGAGGAAATTCTCCCCGAAGGTTCCCAGAAGTATGCACAGCACTTGAAGTATCTTTGAAGGGATTTTTACGTATGTATCGTCGACCTGCACGATGCCCGTGTACTCCTCCCCCAGCGTTTGAAAATCCCGAAGGGTTGTGATGGAATTGTAAGCCAAGTGCGCCGCCAAGGGGACGTACTTTGAATATTGGTTCCATCGTCTGTTGCCGAACAATCTCAGCACCTCCGAGGCGGATCCGCTCAGTTGTTTTGTGAAATATTCGTCCTTTTGCGACGCGCGAAATATCGCGGGGCCTCCAGCGGCTGGTAATGCCATTTTAATATAATTTCTCAATCATCAAACATTTCTGATTCAACTTCAGTTTTACGAACATTCATTTAAATAATTGATTAATAATTTTTACAACGAATCTGTATAAACTTCCATTGAACTTTGGATCTAAATAAAGTCGAGAAATGTCAAACAAATGTCATTTTCTGTTGTCATTTAGGACACAGATAAAAAATATCTTGTGTCTTCTATTCCATAGAAAATAAAATAATTATATTAATAACTTCATTATTTATGTTTTGTCCAGTATCACATCTTAAGTAGTGTCCGACCTAAGCCTATATGACAGTAGGCCATGGTCCAACCGAAGATCAGATTTTGGCCAAAATCGAATGTTCTAAATTCCGCTGAAGCCGAAGATTTGACTTAATTAAGAAATTTTATAATAATACTGCATTGAAATCAAGTTATTATTTATGCAGTAGTACTAATAAAATTAGTAGGTACCTTGGAGGGTAGGTACATTGTAAGAGTTGTCAAATTCGTTTTTCATAATTACATTGATATGTACATAGGTATTATGATCAAGATATTACCATGGGTTATGGTAGCATAGAAGGCAAACATCTATTATTTTGTTTCAACAAAATACCTTAATTCTTGGAAAACTTTCTCTTATAATGGTTTTATCATATTAACGGGTCTTTGGCTCCTTAATGTGTTTAAACAATGCTTATATTTTGTAAATATGTCATTTCTAATAATTTTATATTCAATGCATATTCCTGGAACTTTATATTTTCTGGTAGGTGAAATGGAGGCTTCCTATTGGTAGATGGTAGAACGCGCCCCGCCGCGCGGTGGTGTAGCTCCTCCCTCCCTGTCTTCACAGTGAACTCGATAGCTGGTTTGAATCAGTATTGAACATAGAATAAAGATATATATATACTGTAACAAAGCAACCGAAAATTCCGCTTGACTTTGATTTATTATTGCCAGATGAAGAAAATTATTCAAATAATTTATTCACAAGCTTTTATTATATTTTTTGATAACAACAAAGAAATACAGGAAAAAATTATTAATCGAATTATTAGATTTTTTTGCAATAAAATGGACTTTGTTTTATTTTTGTTTGGCGTAAATATCATCTTATTTGAGAAAATACGTTCCACAATATTCCAGTGAGATTTTTAACCTCTAGCAAACTTGGCCTTACGCACAAGTAGAAATCTGTAACGGCATCTTGCAGATTTCTACACTATTCTACAGACGAAATGGAGAGAATGCTGGTTTGAGTCTGGAGTAAGATATAATATAAAAGTGTATTTAAATTCACTACAAGTATTATTTAAGTATTTATATATTTTTTCTTAAGCTTATTGATAAAGATATAGTGTATTTAGATGGTAGATTCATGTTTTTTGAAAAAAAAAAATCGACGCTGCCGCTCCTTTTATCTGATATGGAACCCACCAAATGTCCAAATTTTTACTATGAAGTGAAAACACCGTGGTATTGAATAGACGCTCTGCCGGGATAGACGAGTTTTAACTCACGCTTACGAAAGATAACTTACATATTTTTTTTTAAAAACGAACGTAGACCGCGAACGTTGAAAAAAAAAGTCTTATCTTTGCGAGGCGTCTGCTTGATGCTCAGCATTAAATTTCATATTTGCATGGTAGTGACTAAGTGTGTTTCAGGTCCATACATAACCAACGAGGGGTGAATTTAAGATAGTTCAAGTTAATATTAAAAATAACTTTAAAAAGTAAAAATAACTTAAATAATCGCATAATAGTGAATAAGTGTGTTTCAGGTCCACATAACCAACGAGGGGTGAATTTAAGATAGTTTCATAGAAAAGAGAGATAGTTTTAAGTGATTTTCAATTAATAAAAAGTGATATTATGTAGTGTAAGTGTTTCATCTACAGCCCCGTAACGAGAGCAGCGATTGGTAAGATCTTTCTGATTTATTATTATTTGTTTTCTTTGCTCTGAACGTTTCGTTTCGTAATTTATTTTAGCAAGATTGTCATCAATATTACACGTGCATTTCATGTATTTGATTATTCTTTTCAGCACTGTTATTCTCTGTTCCACGTGTATTTCATCTATGTAATAATTCTTTTCAGCGGCCGTCATCACTGGTTTTCTAATTAATTTTCTTCTTAATTTTACAGCAATTTTTATTAACCGATAATTACTATTACGCGTGTATTTCTGTCAATTTAAGCATTGTTTTATTTTATACGCTCAACACGTTCTTTCGTCTCCACCATATTTAATTATTATTGTATTGACTAGCCGGCATTTAAACACTTTTATCAACGCTCTTCTTTGTTATATGCGATAACAACATTTAATAATAAAATAATTATTAAACGTAACAAAATGATTAAGTTATAATAAAAAAAATAATATAATAAAATAAAACACGTTTATAATTTTCTTCAACTTGGTTTAATTTGACTTAATTAATTTCGCTCTAGATAAGCATCTTCAGAGTACCTACCTACATCAAATTATAAATATATTTTATTTTAATGTAGTTCCATCAAGTATTGTTGATCGAAAAAGTAAAAAAAAAATGACCAAGTTATGTTTGAACAATGAATTTTAGCCAGATTTAACTGTTTTTAGATGCTGATAGAAAACTTCAGCTTTAACAGAAAATAAACCAAAGGTACTTTTTTGCCCAAGGTGACCAAATTGAATGTTCAGTCAGACACTAATCTTGATCACATGAAAATTCTTCAAAACACAATTGTTCGAATGCGCAATTGTACGAATAACAATTTTCGAAAATCAGTTATCAGAATGACAATTGTCTGAAAGCAAATTATTCAAACTAACATTTGTTAGAAAACCAAGTTGACCGAATTTAATATATTTATATGTCACTATGTTGCCTCTCTTTTTGAAATATTTGTTGCCAGTAAAATATATTCCATGTAGAGTATTAATTATTACTTGTTGCATTATTGTTGGGTACTCGTGGATTTTGATGAAACCTCTTGCCTTCCATGAGGCTACATACATCAAAGCTGAAGTGGGGTAAATTGAAAGAAGTATGAAAAAAACATTTAAGAAATTTGTAGTTAAAGATAACTAAATATTCTTGAGAATTTTTTTTCCAGCCCGTGTTTGCTCATTGCAGGGCTGTGTTCAGATTCAACGCTAGACGCGGGCATCAAATGTACCTGAAGTTGCAAATTATAGCGTTTTTCACACCAATCTCACTGAACGCTTTCGAACGGCGTATCAATTCTGAACGCTGCATTGGGCGTTTTAAATGTCAAATGTCATTTATTATACATGTCTCTTTTAAGGTTATATTTTCATCGAAAGACAACAATTGGGCAGTGAAGTAAAAAATGATCTCTGACCTTTTATTGGAAATTGTTGAATAATATTTTAATAAATTAACCTCTTTGTGAATGCATATTGTTATCTAAAATAATATTAACTGACATAGATACCACAGAAACAAATAGAAGTCAAGATAATATAATTGTCAAGAGCGTTTTCACCCGAAAATTTTACCGAGCGTTTGGTGTATGCACTCGGCGTTCGTTGTGAACGTAGCCCAGGACAAAGGTCTCCCCCCTTACTACTCCACCCCTCCTGTTCTGGGCGATTTCTATCCACATCCGAGAAAATGCACATCTCTTTACAATGTTTCGATCCGGGTTCGTTTCCGGGTGTAGGCATAGCTCATAATTGTGTTTCCAGTCTGGATCTGTGAGTATAAATATCATAAGTATCCAGAATGTGGAAACTTGCTATTGGGTGTGTGTTAAATTAATATTTGACATAGTAGGTACCTGTTAGTTGCCCGAGAAGCAATACAAAGATAAAATAATAAATGGCAATGCCTCTGATTTGAAACTGCTATCCATGAATTGGCTATTGTAAATTATGATGTTTTTACAACCATAGAAAAATTATTCATAAATTAAACTGTACATATTATGCCACTAATCATCAAAATTTCTGTACTATTGAATTCCCAAAGCAAAACTATCAAAGAATTTCAAGGATTAAAATAAAAACAATGCATTAATTTTTTTTTTTTTTTTTCATTTTTTTTATATTGCCAGTGTTAAAACTGGCCAATCAATAAATTTCCACAAAATAGATTGCACGTAAAATATTGACTGTGGAATTCAACTGCATAGCAGTTAGTTTTAAACCATTCCCGAGGGCCATTTTGAATTTGTGGACAAAAGAATGCTAAACAATTTTTACTCAGCCATTTGTAGAAAGTCTTTTTGATGAGATATCACATATTTCTTATAACGGCAGTCCGATGAGATATCACATATTTCTTATAACGGCAGTCCGATGAGATATCACATATTTCTTATAACGGCAGTCCGATGAGATATCACATATTTCTTATAACGGCAGTCCGATGCAAGAAAAAATGTATGGGTTTTTACATTCCAAATAGAACAATATTAAAAGTAACGCTTAATATTTTTTTTGTCCACATGTTCAAATAATAATATAGCCTTATAGGTTAGCAAAATACAAATACTATCATCCAATTGTGTGTTTCAATAATATATGTAATATTAAATATTAAGGGAAAATAAATCTTTTACTTTTATGGTGATATTATTTTTTACCACAATGTTTTTTTTTTTATTTTATAAAGCAGTTCACCCTTCAAAAAGTGGATAGCCTAGTTTGTACACCAGTTTTTGATTTTGACACATCATGTACAGACAGTTTATCTACATAGTATTCACACCAATTTATTTATTTTATTTTAATATTTTAGTTACTTTTTAAAATATATAATGCAACTGGCTCACGCCAGTCGCAATTACAACTACAAACAAACCTAACCAACCTATGTTTACCAAACGTTTGTAGATTAGGTTTAAAAAATCGGTGTATACATCCTAGGATATCCTCAAAAAGTGCTTGCCAATTTAATGTTTACTGTTCAAAAAAATTTACTTTTGGTTATAGACTATTTTATATGATAAATTTTTAAATGACAGATAAGACACAAGAATTTTGAAGGGACAAAAGATGTTGGATGTTGTGGATATTGATGAGTAATTTTGATTAATAATTTGTATATACTTTTGAAATTGGAATTGAAGCAACACCATTTTGAAATTGCATTATTAAAAACTTATCAAACAAATTTTTCATTTACAATAAAACATTTTTCTAACATTATGTATTTTGTAAATAAGTTTGCTATTTTAAGATAATAATCAATAATAGTATAAATTTAAATCAGTTAGATTTGATCTGGTATACAAAAAGTAGATAAGTAAACAAACCTTTTAGTTGTTTCAACATTGAAGGAAGTTATATTACATAACAACTAGTGCATATTAGAGGCAATTACAAATCTCAATACAAATAATTCATAACAAAAACTTAGTGTAAATAATAAAATAATATTTAAGCAAAATTAAAATAATAATCAATGTTTGGCAATCAAATATTAAAATACTGTTCATTTCTTACAAAATAAATTTATCTAAGAGAATATTCAACATTTATAAATGTATGTTTATTTTGACAGAATATTTACTCCATACAAAAGGATGGAAAATATAATGAATAAAAGTGTAAGGCTGTTTACATAATAAAATAACAAACACAATCACAAAATTGAATGTAACATTTTTAGGAAAGATGGATAAAAACATAAAAAAATATGAGATTTGGACATTAAAACTTACTAAATTATATCAACACATTATTCACAACTTATACAATATTGTATTATTCTATAACCAAACACTAATATTTCAATGAGACATTCACAAATTGTTCCAATTTTAAAATAAAACCATAGAAAAATAGACTTTTATCATAGATTTTCCATATAATATACTAGATGTCGTAGTTGGCAAATTTTGTATGAATCGAAGTGAGGCTTTTTTCCGCGGGATTTTCGACAACTTGATTGGCAGACCACATTGTTTTTCTATAGAGAATAACGACTAATTTGAATTGTTTTCGGATTTATTTGTCGAAAAAAACACTTTGTTCATTAAGATCTAGAGAACAGTTATCTAGGAAGTGTTGAAATGTAAGGAAAACAGCAATATGTTGCCAACCAAAATGTCAAACGCGCGATATACCATGACTCACTTAATGCACGGAGTACTCCATCTAGTATATTATAATGAAAATCTATGACATTTATATAAAATGCTTCTGGAATATTTTTAAGATCATTTTTAACAGTCTGATTGGCAAAAAACATTAGTGCTTTTGTACATTTTTTTTTTTTGAGTTTTAACTATTTTCATATATTCTTGTCAAAAAAAAAATTGCTGGATTATATGAATTGCTGGATTTCATAGTTGATTAAACAGAATTAATGTTGTTCAAAACTAAAAAAAAATCTCAATATTTTATTTAATTTTGTATTGTATTCACGGGAAACTAACAGGTACTATGTCAAATATTAATTTAACACGCACCCAATAACAAGTTGCCACATTCTGATAATATACATTTAATATAATATACATTTGCACAATGACTGCCGAAAATTCCTCAATTCGATACATTAATAATTTTATTTCATTTTGGTTGATATTATTCTAGAAAAGATAATTTCGAAAGACAAAAATATAATGTCAAATGAGAATAGATATTTATCAAGAATTTAGTAAAAAAAATATCTTTAAGTTCATTTTAAAATATTACCAATATAAAAAACAGATACTAGTTATTTTTTATTAATAACAATTAAAAAATAAAATAATATATTATAATGCAATGCTTTTATAGACGATACAATTTTTTCTAAACATATAAACAAATATATAATTTACTCTCAATACCTTTACATAACCTAAAAAAATATGATTTGTTGGGTTATGTAAAATTTTAAATGAAAACCATTCACTTTGTTTAAACTACAAATAAGTTATTTGACATGACTGGCTTCAAGGAGACAATGATGCCTTGAGATGACAACTAACTTCTATTTTGCCAGTCATAGTAAATGCATAGAATTTGATAAGAGAATGGAAATTCTTAATTTGAATTTGAATTTCCAAGGAGCAAGTATTTATTGATGAGATCAAAATGGAACTTGATCTCGAATCTGAACTATCAAAATAATATGTTTTGTTTAAATAAAAAATTAATTACTAAAATTAATATATAAACACATCACACAATTTTTAATACTAATATTTATATTACAACAATACACATTTGTCATAAAATATATTTCAAAATGTATAATCATTTGAAATAATCATTCATATAATATATGTACATTTACTTAATAACTAATAGTACGAATTCGATATAATCTACGAAAGGTAATTGGCCCATATTCGAATCAACGTTTGATAAATATGCTACCTACGAATAATTAAGAATGTGAGCCACCAAATGAAGATGGATTTGAGTAAAATTAAATAAAACAGACAAAAGTTTTATTGGTAAAAGAATTGAAATTTGACTTATGGTGTTTTTAATCTGCACTATATTTAATTTTTTGGGGATCCACCATTAATCCTGTGAAAAATTAAGCAAATTGAAAGAACTAGATAGTTGTTTCAGTCTTATAAAAAACACCTAGAAGCAGGTACTATATTTATAGCTCAATGTTTTGTTTCATCGAAATGGGCGTTTTATTTTTATTAGTGGCAATAAACTCTTCGTTCTAAAATATATATTTGTTTGTGATAGAAAAATATATTAATATTTTTTTATCTATGTAAATTTTTTGCTAGGTTTTGATGACTTAGATTCTGTACAGTAAAAGAATGAGATGTTATTCAATTACGTATTATGCTACAATCTGTGGTTAGCTTTAAAATATATTTTTTTGTTTTGGCACAGAAATTTTTGTTTGTTACTGGTAGCACTGCAAACCATAGACAAATGTTAACTATATTCTTTAAGACAGTATAAAAAAATGCCGTGGCTGAATCATCTAGAACATTTCAACGGCAGTATTTTCATGGCAAGTTGTTTGACTTCTGAGCTGGTGTTCTAGAATCAATTCTAATCAGATTATGAATTTGTTAAAAATTATTACTAACATAATATTTTTTTGCTTTTCTGGGTTGGGAACACTGATTAATTGCAATGTATTGTCAAACGGTAATAAAATTGTCATTTTCTCAATGAAGTGTTTTTAAAATAGAGTATTTTGACTTTTAATAAAGGGGAGAAAATGAATTATCGAAATATGAAGTCAATTTGACTGAAGGATGTACAACAAATATACATTTTCAAGACAAAAAACTCATAACATGATACTAGTCGAGAGAAAATTGGTTAATCATATAGCATAATTTTGGATACGGAAAAAACAAGTGATGTAATAATTGTTAAGCTATGTGAAATTTAAACAAACATACACACATACATTCCATCACATTATGTTCCTGATGCGTCATACGTTCAGCTTCTTACTCTCCATCTTTCAAAATATTGTTTGCAAAGTCATTCCATCCCTTTCATCAAAATATATTTTTTTAGTCAATCGGTCATTCCTTCAATATGTATATCAGACAATGTCCCTCACTTTGGTTCTGATTATGATATCCTGTAGTCACATTTACATTCCATTCTTTATATCCTTTCAGGTTCTGAACTTTCATGCGTCTTCTGTTATATTTTCATACATCAACAAAACACACTGTGATACTAATCACTCTCAAAATTAAAAAAAATAATAAAATTCAAAATATTTTATGTACAAATTAGTCCAACGTTATTACACAAATTTTTACAACTTTCAGTTGATAAATTCGCTGTCTTCTTTAGTTCTTCTTTAGTTAGAATCACAAACTTTTTTAAACAATAATACAACAACAGTTCAAGATGAGTCAAATAAGAATTATTATTATCGTAAAATAAATATTGCACCACAGAGACGTGAGTTCCATGGAAATTATCTACAGTGTAATTCCCCGTTAATGTTTGTTTGTTAGTTTGATCTATGTATCGTTGGGATCTATGAAGAGTGCACTAACAGCAAACACCAAGAACACAACGCCACCTATTAACGTCACTGAAATATTAAACAAATCAAATTATAATCAAAGAAAACAATGTGAGTCAATTATTAATCAGACGTTATAAGTATAAAGGTACTAAGTGGTTTAATGAACTCCCTCTGAGTCTTTAGTGCACTTTACACGGACACTATTTTCAACGCAGCCCAGTTTCCAACACTTAAAATAGCATCCAAAATAGAGGTTAATCCGAGCATAGCTTTATAGTACACAGTTTACACAATTATATGTGCAAATGTTTAATATAATATAAATGTATATCGAAAGTTTCGACACTTTCCAAATAAACAAAATACATCGCGAGCGAACGTCACACGGAAAAGTCAACGCAAACGGCAGCCATAATTAACGGCAGTCAGTAACGATGACACTGAATAATTTTACAGATTTCTGCTTTACCAAAAATGATGTAAATCACGTTGAAAATAGAACACGTTCTATTTTTTTGCCCATCGCGTTGAAAATCCCGTTGAAAACAGCGTCCGTATAAAGTAGACTTTAGACTCGAAAAAAATTATAATAATAAGAATAAAATCAAAAAATTGTACTAATTGAATTTTTTTTTGTTATTTCGTTCTTGTTTTTGTGTAGCTTCTTATTTGTTAGTAGATGTACAATGTTTTGACGAATGTAACAAATACAAAATAGATACTCCCCTCTTTAATACGAAATTTTATCTCAATTAAAGAGGGTTATTATAAATCATATAATGTAATTTGTAAACCTTTAATTGTAATTTATATGCAAAACTGTATTGATTTGTAAAAATTAAAAAAAAAATTATTGTCTTTTGTGTACGTACATGGAGTTGTTCTTTGTAAAATAACATTAATTATTGCAACATATTTAATTTAAAGGAGCGTATCATAGTCAACACAAATCATACTCTCCCATGAAGGTATGAAAATATACTCTCCGCTATACAAATAGTACACATTAACAATTATTCTATTTTTCTTCTTTAAATGTAAAAAATCCACGATTGTATATTTATGAAGCCCGTTTAAATTGTATCAATTCTTTAAACAAAAATTTAATAAGCTCACAGAGTAAGGAATATACAGAGCTGGTATAAGCTACGACTTTAGGTCAGAAGATTGGTACACAAAGTGAGATGGAATGGAGATATCCCAAACACATTAAATTTTTAAATATAAATTGGATAACTTGAAGGTTTTTTCGTTGACACAGTGGAAGTTCATAATTATAAATTGTAAAAAAAAAAACTTATAAATTGAAACACAGTTATATTCCACACTGAGTATTTTTATTTGCCTAAGCGCTTTCGCCAGTCACAGCTGGCATCCTCAGAGGCACACTATATACATATCAGTATATAGTGTGCCTCTGAGGATGCCAGCTATGACTGGCGAAAGCGCTTAGGCAAATAAAAATACTCAGTGTAGAATATAACTGTGTTTCAATTTATAAGTTTTTTTTTTTTTACAATTTATATAAATTGGATATTAATATAATGATAATTGATATTAATGATACATTTATATACCAGTAAAAGTATTTACTTTTCGAAATATAAATTCCTTTATTAAACAACATGTACTTTTTGATATTAGTGTTAAGTACTGTTTTTGAATTTTTATTCCGAATCATTCAGAAAATATTCAAATACGTTCACCAATTGTACCAAGAAATTTTGCTTCATATATAGATCATTGGTCTGTAAAAAAATAAAATTTTCATTCTAAAAATATTGATAGATGAATTCATAGAGAATCAATTGACCTTTATTCAGCCTGACGAGGGAGCAGAGAGCCGAATCAGCTGTGAATTCAATTCCATAATGAATTTTATATCAATTTTATATCATACCATGTCTTTTTTACTGGGGTAGACAGAGATAACCAAGAGCCATACACTTGTCTTTGTATACATTCATTGCCTCACTCAAATTCACAATGTCGATATAAAAATAATAATATAAGCAAATACCTGTCCTAACAGAGATCCTCTGTGCGACCATCCGCCCTCCCAGCACAGCTAATCCAGTACAGAGAGCGTGACCTAAGATGGCTCCCAACACAACACCAAACACGTCCTGGAATAAATATTACATCGTATTAAAATGTATGTAATAAATGAATAAAAGTGGTGAAAAAGTAAGTGAGAAAAAAGAGTGATGGAATTGTACCATTAATTAGTTAATTACATAAAGTGGTGTTTTACTTTGCATGAGGATAAAAGATTGAGTTTGTACTGTAATGATCCTGGTCACGGCACCACTTTAACGGGTCACCCCTCAAACTCTTGATGCCACGCGAACCCCGCTAACCCCAACAATAGCTACTAAATAATGTATGTACTGTAATGATCCTGGTCACGGCACCACTTTAACGGGTCACCCCTCAAACTCTTGATGCCACGCGAACCCCGCTAACCCCAACAATAGCTACTAAATAATGTATGTACTGTAATGATCCTGGTTACGGCACCACTTTAACGGGTCACCCCTCAAACTCTTGATGCCACGCGAACCCCACTAACCCCAACAATAGCTACTAAATAATGTATGTACTGTAATGATCCTGGTCACGGCACCACTTTAACGGGTCACCCCTCAAACTCTTGATGCCACGCGAACCCCGCTAACCCCAACAATAGCTACTAAATAATGTATGTACTGTAATGATCCTGGTCACGGCACCACTTTAACGGGTCACCCCTCAAACTCTTGATGCCACGCGAACCCCGCTAACCCCAACAATAGCTACTAAATAATGTATGTACTGTAATGATCCTGGTTACGGCACCACTTTAACGGGTCACCCCTCAAACTCTTGATGCCACGCGAACCCCGCTAACCCCAACAATAGCTACTGCGTAAACCCAAGGCTCCAAGGAGCGGCGGGTCGGACCCATTACAGTACCTACTCAATGACCAATAGGACTAACTTACTTAAATAAAACCCCAGCGCATACCTTTTAGCTAGTGGAGTGAAAATCGTTGAAACAACGCCACTGAATGTTAATTGAATTATGTATTATTAAGTTTCTGTAATTTACTTGAGATATATTTATACTTATATTGATTATATTAGTGAAATAAGTAAAGTATTTATCAAATAACTTCTATAATATTACAAGAAAATATTATTCCCAAAGCATTTTATTCATGAATAATTGACAATCCTTGCAAACATTTCAATAAATCACATTTTTACTGTTCATAAAAATTACTAAACTTATTTTATAGAAATAAAAAGTACTTTGAATGGTTTGACAGATGAAATCATAGAGAAGAAATTAACTGTTATTTATGGGAAACAAACCAACTCAAGTCCATAAAGTATAAATATATAATATGTCCTATTCTGATTCGTCTAAATTTATTCGTCTGAATTTTAGTATATGAGAAATGTCAAAAAGTTGACTGAATTTATACGGGACTCATTACGACACACCGCGTGGATAAAAAATCCTTTTATCCACGGTCGCCCGTTGATGTAGATGTTTTCGTACTCTGAAATGAATCATGATATCAATATAAAGACGATTGAATTTATAGTCAGAGCATTACAAAAATTAAGACGAAATTAGAGAATAAAATAGTAAAAAAGATAAATAAAACTAGCCAAAAATGATGGAATTTAATGTTATGTAAGACCTTCTGCACGTTATGTTTACCTGGAAGATGGAAATTATTTCGTATATATCACCATTGACAGTTGGATCTCATGTGTTACATGCAGCTAGTTATATTATATTCTACCTCTTGCTATTCTATGTCTTCTTCTTCATCTTGGTGTAGACCGAGGGTCTGTTGGTACAGGATGGTCCTCCTGAGATGCTGAGCTCCAGCTATCTCTCCATCGTTTCTGGGGTTTTCCTGGTTGACGCTGTCCATCTGGTACCTGGTGCAGAGCTATGTGTGGAATTCTCTTTTGGTTCATCCTCTGAACATGCTGGTACCGGTATCGTCGACACTTGTCTCCCCCATCTGACCACATCTTGGACCTCGCATACTTCACGGATTGCCGTGTTTCTGATACGATCACGCAAGGTCCTTGCAGCAATGGCGCGTAGAGTTCTCATTTCTGCAGTCCTCAGCATGCTATTGGTCTTGACAGTGTCTGCTCTTGCCTCTATGCTATAAGTGAGGAAAGGTCGCACACAGGTCTTATAGATGCGTACCTTGCTGCTGGTTCGCATGTCTTTGTTCCTCCATATGACATCTCGCAGGCAGCCTGCAACAGCTGAGGCTTTGTCTACCTGAGGCCTTACTTCTTTGGGGAGGTCATGAGTGCTGACTAGGTCACAGCCTAAATATTTGAACTGGGACACCTGTTCAATAGGCCCGTCGCCCACTGAGATTATATTGCTATTCTATGTAAGCCTAATAAATAGGACATGGGAAATTATTCTTCTTCTTCTTCGATGGCGCTACAGCCCAAATCGAGCCTTGGCCTCCGTTAACTTTCGCCTCCATCCAATCCTGTCCTCTGCTGCCACTTTCCAGCTCCTCTCTTGGAGAAGCTGAGCCGCATCCTTTTTGACCTCATCTTCCCACCGCAGCCTTGGTCTTCCTACCCTTCTTCTCCCACCTGGGTGTCCAGTCATGATTCGTTTCGGCACCCGTGAGGTTGGCATTCGTTGTACATGTCCAGCCCATCTCAGCCTAAGTAATTTCATGTGCGTTGAGATACTTGGGGTCTGGTATATGTTGTACAACTCATCGTTGCGTCTAATGCGCCATTCATCGCCATCCTTCACGGGGCCGCATATTCTACGCAGTACCTTTCTTTCAAAGGTGTCCAGCGTTTCAGACATCTTCGCCGTTATGGTTAATGTCTCGCATCCATATGCCAACACTGTTCTGACTATGGTCTTGTAGAGTGTGACTTTTGTTTTACGATGGACACTGCGAGATTTAAAAACAGGGAGCAATGAAAAATATGTTTTATTGGCTGCCGTAATTCTTTTTCTTATTTCAGCTGGATCTTCATTATTTTCGGTAAGACTGGAGCCCAGGTAAGTGAATTGATCCACTACTTCAAACGAGTAGTTATCCTTATATTGCACACTGCCTCTCGGTCGATGCGCCGGGTTTCTGCTTTGTGCCATTACTTTTGTCTTTTCTTTGTTTATACACAATCCCACTTCACATGCTGCTGTCTCTAAGGGGTCGAAGACTTCTTCAATGGCTGTCATTGATCTTCCTATGATGTTAATATCATCCGCATAGCCGACAATTTGACTACTTTTGTAGCAAATATTGGAATTGGTGTCCACTAGAGTTTTTCTTATCACATGCTCAAGCACGATATTGAAGAGAGTGGGAGCCAGGCCATCACCCTGTTTCAGACCCTGAGACACTGCGAATTCCTCCGTCAGTTCTCCATCTACCTTGACCTGACATCTGGAGTTGTTCATGGTTGATTTGATAAGCCTCACCAATTTCGGGGGGATCTGGAACTGTAGCAGTATCTCATATAGGCTCTCCCTGTCTATGCTATCGTATGCCTGTTTAAAATCTATGAATAGTTGGTGCACATCGATGTCAAATTCCCAACACTTCGACAGGATCTGGCGGACTGTAAATAACTGGTCCGTAGTTGACCTTCCAGTTCTAAAGCCCGCCTGATACTCTCCTAATAGGTTTTCTGCGTATCCCTCTAATCTTTGTTTTAGTATGGTGGTAAAGATTTTATACGCTGCGCAGAGCAATGATATGCCTCTATGGTTCTCACATTTTAATTTATCACCTTTCTTGTGTATGGGACATATTACGCTGGTTTGCCATTCCATTGGGATTTCCTCCATGGTCCATATCTTTACAATGAGGCTATGTATCAAATTTTTTAGGTGCTCGTTTCCATTTTTAAGCAGCTCAGCGGGCAAGTTGTCCTTTCCAGGTGCTTTATTATTTCTTAATTTTCTTAAAGCGATGTTTACTTCTGTTATTGATGGTGGGTTTGTCGGCTCTTCGTTATTTGATTCCGCGGGGATATTAGTAGTATGATTTCTCAGATCATTGTTAGGATTAAGGAGTTTATGGAAGTATTCCTTCCACACCTGCTTGATTTGCTCTTTATCTGATATTATGTTTCCGTTTGTGTCTTTACATAGTGTCGTATTTGGCTTGAATCCCTTTTTAAAGAAGTTAACACCTTTATATGCTTCCCTCGTATTATTATTTGTAAAGTCTTCTTCCATCTTGAGCAATATATTATTTAGAAAGTCTCTCTTCTTTCTCTTTATCAGCCTATTTGTTTCTCTTCTAGCCTGTTCATATGCATGTCTTTTAATTCTGGTTGGTCTTTCAATAAACTGCTTCCGGAGTGTATTCTTGTCAGCCACGCTTCTTTCACAAACTTCGTCGAACCAGGGATTCCTATCTTGTCTTGGTCTATTTCCAACACTTTCTTCTGCAGCTCTCATAACTGCATTTTTAACCAAATTCCAGTCATTGTCAAGGGCTTCATGGGTGTTTTCGCTGCTGATATGGTCTGGTAGATAGTTGGCAAGTGCGTTGTGGTATTGTTCTAGTCCGATACTTGTTTTTATAGCTTCTGTGTTGATTTACATGGGAAATTATTATGGGATATAAATTATTTGAGTTGAAAATTGTGGTAGAGAATAAAAAATGTGCAATAGATAAATGTACCTCTCTAGCGCCGAGTATGACAGTGGCCAACTGTGACCTGTCTCCCCACTCTGCTAGGAATGTCATGGAAGCTGCTTGCGCTAAGATACGTAATGTCGCAGCAAAGGCTCTCTTCTTCACGGACACACGAGCAGCCTCCTGGTCCACAAGAGATAAGGCAGCTTCTTTCTCATACTGGAAATATACATACATAGCATACACTTTCTGTCTCACAAAATAAACTGAATATTCCTCTTAAAGAATCAATCTGTCTAGAGTGGAAAATTGAGGTCACCAATCCCGGGGATTCCCGGGATGAACTATGTATCATAAATCAAAATGTTTTTTAGTTGCTAAGAAAATTAAATAAAATGCAATAAAAAAACAATTAAAATAAAAATAAAATTAGTATTTATTAATGAGAACACGGTAAAACATCATATTCTGCTTTCAATCTCGCAAGTGTAGTAACGCATTACTGATCATGCAAGTCATGCGAATCCAGGATTGCAGGATCGGATTCCTTAGTCTGAAGCGAGTTGACTAAGTGTAATTGATGGTCTTAGAGGCTGCGCATGACTTGACTCTAAACCACATTCAAGAACTGGACCATCAAAATAATGAAATATAAAAAAGACGTCTTCTGGATCACAGAATACCAATTCTTTAATGGAATTGGACAGAACTAATAAAGAAGCTTACTATGATTGTGGTTTTAGTGTAAATGGACCAATTGAGGGGAACGATTTACCCTCTGACATACATAGAACGCAAAACCTTAAGGCTATCAGTTGATTACTAGTTAGATTTATTTTATTTTACAGAGCCAAGAATGATTTTGTTTCTTTTTGTATTGCTTCCCGAGCAACTAACATATACTATGTCAAATAATAATTTAACACGCAACCAATAACTAGTTGCCACATTCTGGAGACTATGATATTTATTGTGTCACAACTAAAACCTGTGTTTTATTTACAGGACATAGATTCACAATTTCTATCAATGGATGCTTAGAGGTATGTAATGTATAATGATTACCTGATCATCTCTCTTGCGCAGATCCTGTTGTACTTCTTCCAGCTCTTCTTGTCCTTCATTGGGGTCCATCTTCCATCCATCCCTCAGCATCTTGAGACCAAACAGAGCAAATAGAGCCGCACTCAGATAGTATGTGTAAGCTCGGGGGACCAACGTGGCTATCCAACCAAAGCCAGCTAGAAATATACACCATACAATATTACAGAACCAATTACTCTTCTTTAAATTTACCAATTAACATAATCCTCACCACTTTCACCAGAATTATGTAGACACTATAAACATATTAAGAGAGCTTATTTACATATGTGGCGATGGTACACGACACAGCCAATTAATGAATACATCATTTGTCGGATGGTCTCGCATCTCATTCATATCAACGAAGATGGCCGAAGGACATCAGATCCTGAAACGAATAAGGAACGCGGTTTCCCATTCGCATATCAACCGGCAAGATGACTACAGTGTTAACTCATTAGTAATAATCGTAAAATTAATATAGACCCAAACATCGCAAACATCTGTAAATTTATCAAGTATAATATTGTAACTTATTTAAACCGAAAACATATGTAAATCATGTAAGTTATCTTTTATTTAATATAAACCCTTCATCACTCAATTACTATTTCTATTTCTGACTGATTAACTGATTATTATCAAATTGCAATATCATATTTAGTGATGTATGTTATTGGGAAGTAATTTGTACACGCACTTAAAATCGCAACCTTCTGATATATTATATTCTCAATTAAATAACAACCCCAATAGCATACATTTCTAAACATATTTATTAACCTTAGAAACATTCTTAACTTAAAATTACTTACTACGCTTTCGCCCATTCAATATTTCAATATGGCATTTTTGCATGGGGGGGGGGAGCATATAAAACATAATACCATAAAACACGTGGGGGGGGGCATATAAAACACGTAGATAATAAAAATTATAAATAAAAAACCATTTGACTACCCAACTTTGCGACTATTTCATGATTTTCAAGTGTCGCCTTATATAAATAAATATATACCTTGTAATAAAAATATTTGTATTACAAGGTATATATTATAATGAGAGCATTGAATAATAACCTACCAGAGAGTACAGTCATCAGTATGAGAGCTGAGATAGCTCCAACAAACACCAACATCCTGGGATGTCTCATGGCCATGATGGCAGCAATGAAGAATGTCTTGTCACCCAATTCACTGACGATGATGACAGAGAGTGAAGCCACCAGACCCTGCACAAAGCCGGAGCGAGTCTCCGACTCTATATGCTGAAAACAAATACAATATATACGCTAAAATCTTTTTGTATCATTTCTTGGACAATCATTTAAATTTATTGTTTCACATATCCAAACTGGATCTATATAAACTGGTTTGAAGTCCAGAAATGGCTTCATTAAAAGCACCTCCCCGATTGAAAACTCACAAAAAAGGAGAGAGGATCTGTGGAAACAGGACCTTGGAGTGGGGCTGTGGATGCATCCACGTGAGGGTATCCCAATAGGAGAAGACCTGCCCTACTGTATATGGACTACCCTCAACAGATTAAGGGTCAGTGTCACACGATGTAGAGTGAACCTCGCAAGGTGGGGGTACCTCTCTGAAGATGACACTCTATGTGACTGCGGCGTAACCCAGGATGAGAGTCACCTTCTGATATGCACCTCTGGTGACATAATTATGGGAAATGACAAGGCGATAGCAGTCGCCGCATATTGGAGTGGCAGGGTTTGAACCAGCCTGACACGTAAGTGTATCCACCAGTATATTTAGCTAACAGAACCACGAAGACTATCATGTTTGAAAGGACTGACTCCATATTAACTTGTCTGACAGAACCTTCAGCTTCAAGATTGAATAGTTTGTACGAACGGGCACCACAAATTTGACTAAATTGAATTGTTTGTTTGTTTGTTGCATTGATATGTTCATTGGTAAAAGTTCAGTATAATTATAAAAAGGGGACTAGGGCCGAACATTCAGCAGTATTAGGACACTATTATTTACAAACAAAAATGGAGTGTGTGTTAAATGGAGTTAAAAATGAGTTGGTTGTGACCAACACTAAACTCTTCAATGCATAATTTAGTGTGCCTACACTGAATTTGGTGTTGGAAGAACAAGGATTCGATGCCAGGTCTTCTGTGCTGCAAGATCAGTGCCCTGAACTATCTGAATCAATTTCTATATGAAAAGTGAGTTAGATGACATCAAATCTAGACTAATACTGATTTGTTTTCCATTTTTTGAAAATTTAATTACTTATTAATTATTTAATTTAATTATCTGTCAACTTGATATACCTACTGCACTGCTATTAAAATCTCGATATTTTTTTCATATTAGATACGGTTAATTCAACTTTAATGAAGTGAAATCTACACTGTGAATATAGTGAATTTAGAACCAGCCCCCCTAGACGACGTATCATTTAGCTCAAGAAAAGAAACAAGAAAAGATAACTCAATGACATGTTGTCTAGGGGGGCAGTTACCAAGACTATCGAGACAAGATAATTCCTACCCACAAACTTTCCACCATCTTCAAATTAAGAAGTGGGAAGTTATGATTGTAGGATTCATAAATTGTTTTCACTCATTTTCAATAGATGGAAATAGCTCTAAAAATTATATTGTAAGTAGAATTTCATCTGAAAAAAAAACATATTACTGGTTGACAAAATAACATTATCTGTCATTTAACATTATCAGTTTAATGCTCCCTTCCCTTACACACATGTCATTATATTATATTATTAATTATCATATTCTTTGTCAGATAATCTCACCTTAGATAGTAAATATCCTGGATTAATATATGTATGACTAGACTAGATTATAGTTATATTAGGGTAGGGTCATAGCCACGGACCAATGTCACAACGAGAGATAAAATCCATAGTGGATATGTTCAGTGAGAGGTAGCCTGGCCATATGGTAGCTGATGGAAAGTAGGCTAAAGTGGTTCGGACATATTCAAAGAAAACCGCCAGAAAACATATGTAACACCGCACTGGACTATCAAGTTCCCGGAAAAATACCAAAAAGGTGTCCCGAAAGACGATGGAAGAGCTTGATGGCGGAGGATATGTGGACATGTGATGTCTCTGAGGACGATGCTCAGGATATAATCAAGTGGAGGAGCGCAGTAAGGAGACCTGACCCCACAAGTAAAGAAGGAGAGAGATAGAGAGAGTCACAGACCAATAATTTCTTGGTACACACCACCATCATAATTTTGTGGCAATAAGTATAACGTATTTGAATATTTTCCGAATGGTTCGGAATAAAAATTGAAACAGTACTCAACATTAATATCAAAAAGTACATGTTGTTTAACAAAGGGAAAAGTAAATACTTTTACTGCTAAGTATATAAATGTGTCATTAATATCCAATTTATATTAAAACATTGATAGTCTTACTAATAAATGTGTTATAAAAGTAACACAACCGTAGGCAAAAACGTTACTAATAAACACTGTGTAGCAGATCAGTTGGTACCTACCCAGTCGTTATACAACGTTTATTAGTAAGATTTCTAAATAATTGCTACACGGGCTTTACACAGTGTGTAACCAAAACACTGGTCAAGATTAGTAAGACTGTTAATGTGTTTGTTCCACCTCACTTTATGCAACAATCCCCTGGCCTAAAGTTGTAGCTTATGTCAGCTCTGTATATATATTCCTTACTCCGTGGTCATAGCGAATTAGCATTAGGGTCTTGGACAAGAAATCATAAAAATACTAAACGCTTTCGCCCATTCAATAATGTAATATGGCATTGTTGCATGGGGGAGAGGGGGCGTAATAAACGTCCATTTTACCTCTAGAAATTACACAAAGCTTGATTATAAAAATTGAAATGAAAAAACCATCTGAATACCCAACTTCATAATCATTTTCAAGTACAGTCTTTCAAAAAATATATAAAAAAAATGTTCTATTTCATATACATAAAGACATAGGAAAGTCACGCCATGCCTTTGTACGTGTAGAGAGTAATAGACAAAATATAATGGGTGGATTGTGTACCACGTTAACACATACGAGTTTTGCACAACACTACTACACGTACAATGGGGTGGTGTTGTTCAACCAACTCGAGACTGGCAATTGAATTTAACAATTTCAAAAGGAAAATAAAACACTTATCAAATATAGTTTAAATACTCGGCGGATATTTTGTGGTTGTTCATATTAACCGTTTTGGCATGTGAATTTTGCCCTAAACCACTATATTTTGAGTCACTATGCGACATGTTTCGGCAGTGCTGTCCTGCCATCGACCGGCTAGTTGAGACTGAGTGTTGATGTTTAGTTTTTGGATGTGTCAGATGTGTGACTAACCACGCATTCAACAACCCACACACTAAAATTACTACACGAAACACCATATAAAGGCTACCGACTAAACAATTACGAAACACTTGAAATACACAAACATATAAACACCGGCATTAAACTTATAAACAATAACACTTTCCTCAATACATCTCCACTCTTGACAGCTTTCCCCATAAAAAACAAGAATACTATTCAGAATCAAATCCGACCCTGTACCACCCCCGCCCCTCTTGACACCAATCCGTCCACCACCAACCCCCTCTACTCACCTCCCCACACATCTGACACATCCAAAAACTAAACATCAACACTCAGTCTCAACTAGCCGGTCGATGGCAGGACAGCACTGCCGAAACATGTCGCATAGTGACTCAAAATATAATGGTTTAGGGCAAAATTCACATGACAAAACACTTATCAAATATTGACTGCTTTGTAAATTAAATTCACTACATTTTGTGTAGCTATAATTCTGTAAATTAAATTCACTACATTTTGTGTAGCTATAATTCTGTAAATTAAATTCACTACATTTTGTGTAGCTATAATTCTGTAAATTAAATTCACTACATTTTGTGTAGCTATAATTCTGTAAATTAAATTCACTACATTTTGTGTAGCTATAATTCTGTAAATTAAATTCACTACATTTTGTGTAGCTATAATTCTGTAAATTAAATTCACTACATTTTGTGTAGCTATAATTCTGTGGATATAAATTATTGTTTCTTCTATTTTAAATCTATCCTTTATACACAAGTGTAAAGGATTTATCTTTTACTCTGGTAAAAGGCTATATGTATTTTGTATATTGTGTATCTTATTATGTATCTTGTGATTGTGTTTTTACTCTCCACTAATATACCTAGAATAGTGGAGAGACATGCTTTCACCATTTTTAAGAGTATTTTTTTACATCAATTTCTCAATGGGTATCATGTAGAGAGTGCATACTTTGAGTTTCGTTGTGTTTTTGTGTGTGCCGTACACAAATATGAAAATTTGTGATCAGACTAAAAGGCCGATGAACTTAATATTGATACTGTATGTGTGAAGTACATAAACTCAGAGCTGATTAGTTTTCCATAGACAACTGTTCATTTTTCATCTGTTAAAACTGAAAAAAAGCTCTCACGACCTGGAAATTTGAGATATTTTAATTTTGTTTAATAATAATCTTCAAAAAAAACTGCATTCAAAGTTGGTCAACGTTAAAAGAAAAACACGATTGTATGTTTTTCTTTCAAAAAATTATGTTTTAAATTATAGATTTTTGTATGAAAATATATATAACAAGAGAAATTTTTTATGTTTGGCAATGTTAAGTTATTTTATTTCATATTGATATTAGAGTGTAATATTTACAGGGAAGCTTCATTGTGTAGTGGAGAGTTTAGCGTTGGCCACAACCCACTCGTTTGAATATGTGTTGTTATATTAAATAAAATAAGATTAAAAAAATATATCATTATTGTAACGAGGAATCATCATGAGTCTGTTAGATAATTTATTGTCATAGTTAATTTTTACATTACAAGCATTTATGCTTATTTTAGGGAACGTAGGAAGATGTACTTGTTTAATAAGGACATATTTAAAAAAAAAATGAAAATACTATGTTTTTGATTCTAAAATATATGTACAATTTGTTACACCGATAGCTATTTCATATCTTGTATAGTCTTTATTACACAAATACATTGTGTTTTGATTTTTAAGTATGTAATTATAGTTATAGTAAATAATCGTTAGGGTGTTAGAAAATTGTCAAGATATAATTTTGATAAACCATTAAAGGGGTTTATGACAATCATCATTCAGCATCCGTTTCTTTTTTTGTAATAAAATGCATGAAATATTTAAATTACCTTGAAGAAAACCCCAAATATCTTATCTCTGATTCCAGTGTGAGCTGTTGTGCTGGAATATTCTATTGTCGAACTGAAGAGATCTGAGAAGGTACCGGACCCAGTCAAAGTACTCTGACTCAACTGAGACACGCTGCTTAGATCCATCTTGGAATATATATAATGTATTATTGTAGACGACACCAAATTATATATATATGTACCTATGTATTACATTTGACAGTCAACCATCACACACTGAACTTTAAACACTACACTATTATATTTAAATCACTTTCAATTCACATTAAAACGATCCTAGTAACAAAATATAATTATAAGACTCCAGAATGTGGCGACATGTTATTAGGTGCATGTTAAATCAATACTTGACATAGGATTGCCCGAGAAGGGCCACAAATAATACAAAATTATATATATAAAACATTGTTACAGCGCTATTTATGTAAAACTAAATCAGTGTTATTTAAAAGAACTCCTTGAACCACGGTTCAGTTGAACCCGGTTCAAAATCTTATTCCACGTTCAACTGAAACCTCATTTATAAAAATATTTGAACCGCAGTTCATTTAAACTCGATTTTGAGCTCCATTTCATAAGACAGCACCGAATTTAGTTTTGTTAAGTTGGTTGTATACTGCGCACAAAACAGTAAGCGCAACATGAAACATGTGCACGCCACGTGATAGTTGTATCAAAATCTAGCTATTGCAATTTACAGCATTCAATATTTTTGTTTAAATTCAACGTAAATCAATAATTCTAATGGATTAAATAGTTTTTCATATGTTTTTCTCATATCTTATGATTGACAAATGTCTATCAAAATTAGTTAAACTATTTTTATTGACTAACTTTTTTAACATGTCAATAGACGAAGTTGGGATATTGTAGAAGAACCAGGAACTCGAGGCACCTACAGGGCTTACGACCTGTCATCGGCTGGTTTACGTGATCACTTTATGCGCTTACGCAACGTTCACCAATTATGCCTTCTTATTGGGTTTCC
The DNA here is from genome assembly GCA_963576475.1 of Molanna angustata. NCBI lineage: Eukaryota > Metazoa > Arthropoda > Insecta > Trichoptera > Molannidae > Molanna > Molanna angustata. Next base: position 34,348,864 of record OY754979.1, read on the forward strand.
TTATCAATGTAATTTTTGAAAGTTCTATATATTTGAATAGTGTGTAACAATTTACCTGAAAATAAGGAACTATACTATTGCCATCTATGAAGTAACGGAAAAGGCTTTTTTTTTGTAACGCCATCTATTGAGAAATTAGTTTATTTGTAAACAATGATAGCAACAGACCTTAAAAAAGTTTGTCAATAAAAATATCATTTGACTCCCGAAAGAGAAAAAAATCCAATGTTTGTGTATATGCAATTAAAAAAGAATATTCGATAATAGCTACTTCAAAAATGTGAAATGTCAAGTTGAACCAGTGTTTTTTTTTTTTTTGAGTGGCAGCTCTCCAAGGAGAACACACTTAGGCCGGTTGGCCCTTTGTGATACCACAGTGGGGTTGTCCTTCCCCTTCACTAAACCACATTGAACCAGCCTGAGTGGTTAATAAATGTCAGAACGTCGCTAATGTCAGCAGACGCTATGTCCATCAGGTCATCGTAGAAGAAACTTCCCAAGAATTTCCTCCTATTTCTGGAGAGAGCAGGGCATTGACAGAGGAAGTGGACTACCGTCTCTTCTTCCTCTTCGTCTTGGCATGCTCTGCAATAATCAAATGCCTCTAAACCAAGCCTTCTGGCATGTTTTCCTATGAGCCAGTGCCCTGTTAATACCGATGTGACTCTGGCTAGTGAGTCCCTTCTGAACGAGAGCATCTCCCTTGTTCTTTTGAGATCATATTTTGGCCATGTTTGTTTGGCAATGGCACACGTGCTTTCTTCAGACCATCTTTGATTGGCACGAGTTATCGTTTTCTCATCGACCCGGAGTTTACATGTTGCCATGGGAACCCCGGGTCGATGATTTATTGTTTCTAAAGGTAACAGGGTACCTGCCCTGGCCAGTTCATCTGCCTTACAGTTACCTGTTATATCATTGTGACCTGGTACCCACATAACAAGTATGTTGAACCGCTCGGCTGCTTTGTTTAATGCTATGCGGCAGTTCAGGGCAACTTTAGAGGTCGTTAATGCGCCTCGCAGAGCCTTGATCGCTGCTTGGCTGTCTGTGAGGATACGGACTTCGCTGCCTTGCATTGCGGCCCTTTGTATCCATCCTATTGCTTCTTGAATCGCCAGGATCTCTGCCTGAAAAACACTGCAGTGGTCTGGCAACCTGAATGAGATATTGATATTTGGTTGCTCCGAAAATACCCCTCCACCCACCCTTCCGTCCAGTTTCGACCCATCTGTGTATATCACCATCTGGGCCTCACCATGGTGAATTGCGTTCTCCTTCCACATCTCCCTCGAGGGGATTTGGGTGGAGAACCCATTCTCGAAGAAGGGTTTGGGAATGGTGTGGTCAATACCTTCGGATGGTTGTTTGTACTCCTGAAGAATCATGGAGTGCCCGATATGAGTCCCCTTCCAAGGGTTAACATTATTCATTCTTAGGGCAGCGTTTGCCGCCATTTGTTTCCCAAGGAGGTCAAGCGGAATCAGGTGCAGGATGGTGTCAAGAGCTTTAGTTGGTGTAGTTCTTAGACAGCCAGTGATTGTCACTTCAGCTAGTCTTTGAACTTTTGCCAGCTCCTTAAGGTGTGCCCCTTTTTTCAAGGAATGCCACCATACCACCACCCCATACATCATGATTGGCCTTATGACCGCCTTGTACATCCAGTGGGTTATCTTCGGGTGCACTCCCCAGCTTTTTCCCACGATCTTTTTGCAGGTGTACAGCGCATTTGTAGCTTTCCGTACTCTCTCCTGCATATTGGGCTTCCAGTTCAGCTTCCTATCCAGAATTAGTCCCAGATATTTGGCTTGGGCTGAGATCTCTAGTGTCACTCCCTCCAGGGTTGGCAACGTGAAGGTCGGGATTACCCGTTTATTTGTGAATAGGACTAACTCCGTTTTCCTTGGGTTGACTCCCAACCCACTGCTGTTACACCAACGAGTTATCCTACCTAATGCTCTCTGTAAAAGAGATGTGAGTATGTTGGGAATCTTCCCCGACACTGCTATGGCGAGGTCGTCCGCATACGCGATTACCGTAACGCCAATGTTGTCCAATTCCATCAACAGTTCGTTTAAGGCTAAATTCCATAGAAGAGGTGATAGAACACCCCCTTGGGGTGTACCCTTCACTGGGTATCTTCTTATCTTTGAGCCTCCAAGTTCCGAGTTTATGACCCTATTTCTCAACATATGATCGATAAACTCTGTAAGCGAAGTCTCTATCCCTAGTTTCTCCAAGGACTGAGCTATCTTTTCGTATTTAATGTTATTAAAGGCTCCTTCTATATCTAGAAAGGCTACCAATGTATATTCTTTGTACTTCATCGATTTCTCAATTTTCTGTACTAGAGTATGTAGGGCTGTTTCAACAGATTTCCCTTTACTGTATGCATGCTGGGACTCTGACCACATTGAAGGTTCAATTTTTCTCCTGATGTGTGTCTCTATGAGTCTCTCTAGCGTTTTCATGACAAACGAGGATAGACTTATTGGTCTGAAATCCTTGGTTGTAGCGTTAGATGTTTTACCTCCTTTGGGTATGAACACCACTTTTACTTCCCTCCATATTTTGGGGGTATAACAGAGTTCTATACATGCCTCAAAGACTGTCTCCAACCAAGGTATGACAATCTCTGAGGCCGCCTGTAGTTCCGCCGGTATGATTCCATCCGGACCTGGCGATTTGTAAGATTCGAACCCAAATAAAGCCCAAGAAATAGCTTCTTTACTGAAAAGTCTTTGGGCGCTTCTTTGTTTCCTGGTTTGGTTTGTTGCTCTTGGCAACTCCTGCTTACATCCAGGAAAGTGTGTCTTAGTTAATAGCTCTAATGTCTCAGAGCTGCTTGTGGTCCAGCTGCCGTCTAGCCTTTTTATGTACTCGGGCATTACTGGATCCGTTGCTAGGATTTTGCGAATCCTATTTCCCTCAGGGATTGTTTCAATCGTAGTGCAGAAAGTTTCCCAGGAGGCTTTTTTCGCTGTTTTTAATTTGCTTTTGAAAGCTCTTTGACTAGCCTTATAGTTTTCCCAATTGTTGGTTACCTTGGCTAGATTGAATAGTCTCCGACATTCCTTTCTCAGGGTAATGATCTCTTTTGTCCACCAAGGTGGTCTCTGTCTTCCTTTAACCGTGCGAACCGGGCATGATACCCTGGTTGCCTGATTACAAGCATTGGTAAAGGTTTCTATCGTATCGTCCAGTTCTTCTATTGTGGAAGGTCTGGGTGGTATTTCTAATAGAAGTTCGCTGAGGGCAGTGTTATACTTATCCCATTGCGTCTTCTTTCTGTTACGGTACCTAATTTTGTCCGGTTTCTGAAGGTCCAGACTGAATTCTATGTACTGGTGGTCAGAGAAGGAATGGTCATCTGAGACTTTCCAATCTCTTACATATTGGGCAGCTTGTTCATTGACACACGTTATGTCTAGAACTTCGCGCCTTATTGCGGTGATAAAGGTTGGAGAATCACCTTCATTGCAAATTTCAAGGTTATTACACATGATATATTCAAAAAGCAACTCACCTCTTTCATTTGTGTCCGTACTGCCCCAGATCGTGTGGTGTGCATTGGCATCCGCACCTATGACCACTGGTATCTTCACATTGCCTGCTTTTGCGATAGCTTCTTGAAGGATACTCGGGGGGGGCGGTTCTTCATGGTCATGTGCTAGGTATGCAGAAACCATCCATATGGTTTGGGATTGAAGTTCTACTGCCAGCACTATGATGTCTTTATTGCAGAACTCTGTCACCATGAAGGCGTTGAGCTCTTTCTTAATGAGAATGCAAGATCTAGGTTTACCAGTTCCCCTTAAGTAAAAGATCTTGTAGTCCTTGGATTTTAGTCCCGCCACTTGGTCTTTTACCACCCATGGCTCTTGGACTAGAATTATGTCCTCTCCTTTCGATGTAAGTCGGAGGAGTAACGCGGCTGACGCCGCCCTGGAGTGGTGCAGATTAATCTGAACCACTCCCATGCAGGGCCCTCCGCTCCTCCGACCCATCAGTGGATACGGAATCCTCCTCATCCACTGCACTCAGTCTCCTGAGTGCACCGGATGTGGAGGCTTGGACTTGGACGAAGCTGGCAAAGTCCTTCTCGAGGAAAGTGGTGCTGTCCTCATTTATGTCCGTAACGTCCATCACCTCCGTAACCGGTGTAGGTGTGGACTGAACAGTAGGGCTGGATTTTTCCTCTGCTTTATCGCCGCCCGATTTCATGTCTTTCTTATAGACTCGCAGCGTGATCACTCCGAAACCGTAGCATATCTCGCCTTTAGTCTTTTCTAGGGGCGCAAGGGCCTCCTCATTCAGAATTACTAGGGCATTCCTGGAGCTCCCCTGAACCTCTCCCACTTTGACCACTTTCCAGTCATGAGTGGGCAGTTCTGGGTTACTAGCCTGGATTAGCTCTAGTATTTCCTCTGCTTTGGCGGGTTCCTCTGGAATCCAGACGCGGGATCTTGGCCTGCTCGGGATAAAATCCTTCGAGATGGCCTCGAGCCTCGCGCCCGGCCACACCTCGCCTACCTTCGATATCGCCAGTTTGTAGAGATCCGCTGAACGTTGGTCCCTACCGGCGATCAATTTTATACCACCCTGGTACCAGCCTGCGTCTTTACAGTACGGAGTTGGTCCAGGGTTTTCTTTGATGGTCTGTAAATAGACCTTTCTCAGGGCCGCGTCAACCATTTTCCAGTTGTCTGGTGAAATAGAGCCGTCCGGCTTACTCCTATCAATCACCGCCCATACAATGAGCTCTTTTGCGATTTCACTGTATGGGCGACGACTAGCAGGTCGGTCGTGCTTCGGCTTTTTAGCCTCGGGCTGTGACCCTTCCCCCGAACGCTGCCTCTTGCTTTCACCATAAGGCCGCGCTGGGGCTGAGGAAGACTTTGCTGGTCTACCCTCTTCTGCTTCTTTCCTTAAGAGCTCTTTGGCCCATTTTAAGGAGTTTATTTGCGCTTCGGTGAGATCTTTTTCCGGAATCCCACCGAGTCTTCCCACCAGCTTATGTGCGCTCCGTCTCTTTCGATACGCACGATTTGTGGGGTTAACACGGCTCGTCTTGGTTGCAACAGCGGCCGCTCCGGGATTGGTTACCTGGGATTCGGCTTTTGTTGCTTTTGTTTTTGTTATTTCCGCAGTGGTTGCTGCGTCTTTCCCACCAGTTATGGTGGGTGTTGACCCCCTTTTGCAGTCGGGTCTGCCCCCTTTTCGGTTAGGCGATTGTAAAGTTTTATTCTTAATATTGTACATTCTGGTTCGTACGGTCCTTCAGTCGACAAGGCAACCTCCAGACCTTTGTGTGTGAGGGGAAATAAACGTCCACCATGACGGCGCCCCTCGTCATGGCAAGTCCTAATCTACAATTTCAGATGCGGACAGGTGTCTGAAAGGCTCCGTTATAATACAGCCTGTATTACCCCCTGGCTGCAAACCTCCAATGGGCACGGTACGCATTACACCCTGGATTAGGGGGGATGATGCTCTTAGTCTGGTTCCTCAGGAATAGCCTTTCCGGTATGGGTGACCCTCTCCGGCATAGTCTAATCCTTCCTCGAAACTCGCAAGCCTCCTCGCCACGTCAAGGCGGCACCATCACGAGGAGGCAATGTTGAACCAGTGTTAAACTACCCCCATCGCTGGTTCAATTTGACATTTTAATTGAATCACGGTTGAACTATTGATCCATGTTCATAAATAAGAAAAGTGATCAAATTTGGGTTCAACCAACATGGTTCAATATTTGAACCACATCTATAAATAACTCTAATAAGTCCAACAATGCTCTTGGTTAATTCCGGTCTCAACAAAAAACTAGTGAAAGGGTAATTTATTTCACTTTAAAGGTCTGTTAACACTAAAACAACAATCACTGGAAGGCACTTAATTGAATCAATCCAAATACTTTAAAGAATCAACACTTTATGATGTTTTTAAAGGACATTTTCGTCGATTGTTCGCATGAAGTAAACGGTCTTATAATCTTGTATGCAACTTAGTAATACTGTTAAAAACATGTATAATATCTAGTGGATATATTTATGAATTATGTTTGATAAGGATAATTGAAATGGCTTATGTTGATAATCCTCTTAACAGTTTTAAGATAAGATTTGAATATTGACATAAGATCTTTAACCTAAATATGGGACACTTCAAAAGTACTCAAGGAGAAACAGCTAGGTAATTAAAAATAATAAAATGACAAGTGTATCTTGATGATTGATACAATTTAAGGCAGACAATCTAAATATAGATAAATATTATTGTTTAAATTTAATATTTGAACTCTTTCTTTCTCAAGTATAAAGTAAAAATCCAGAAAAAAGACACTAAAGAAGGAGTTATTGCTGTATAGTTATCGTAAAAACAACTTGAACCAGTTGGTATATGTGCCAATTTCCCCCCTCCACGCTGAAAATACTCAAATAATTTGGTGACATCTATAAGAATCATCTATCACATAACAGTATTGACAAATTCAACATAAGAAAATTTTATGTTATGTAGTAAATAAATATTATTTCAATAAAATTATACCTAGAGCATTATTCTAGTGTGCTAACAAAATATACCTAATTTCTTCTAGGTTCTAATAAACCTCATTTATACGGGGTACTGACTAATACCTTATTATTCCTGTGTGATTACAAAAGATCCATTGGTCAGATCACATTCCAAATGACTTGGTACTGAGTAGTCGGAGAAACTTTGACCTACAACTATCCAAATTTAAAGGCCATAACATCAGATATCCGGGTCTGCATGTTACTATCGCCGAGGGAATGACGGAGGACAGAAACAAAGTGATTAGTGATGTGTGATGACAGCAATCACGAGATGTAGGCTAACAGAGGCTGGCGGACAACAGAAATATGTTGAGAGATGGAGTGTGCGGTGCAAACCAATCCTAGGATTGTGACCATGAAGAACAAATTTGCTAACAAAATATTCCTCATTTCTCCTATGTGCTAACAAAATATTCCTCATTTCTACTGTTTGCTAACAAAATATTCCTCATTTCTCCTATGTGCTAACAAAATATTCCTCATTTCTACTGTTTGCTAACAAAATATTCCTCATTTCTCCTATGTGCTAACAAAATATTCCTCATTTCTACTGTTTGCTAACAAAATATTCCTCATTTCTCCTATGTGCTAACAAAATATTCCTCATTTCTACTGTTTGCTAACAAAATATTCCTCATTTCTCCTATGTGCTAACAAAATATTCCTCATTTCTACTGTTTGCTAACAAAATATTCCTCATTTCTCCTATGTGCTAACAAAATATTCCTCATTTCTACTGTTTGCTAACAAAATATTCCTCATTTCTCCTATGTGCCAACAAAATATTCCTCATTTTCTCCTGTTTGCTAACAAAATATTCCTCATTTCTCCTGTGTTCTAACAAAATAGTCCTCATTTCTCCTGTGTGCTAACAAAATATTTCTCATTTCTACTGTTTGCTAACAAAATATTCCTCATTTCTCCTATGTGCTAACAAAATATTCCTCATTTCTACTGTTTGCTAACAAAATATTCCTCATTTCTCCTATGTGCTAACAAAATATTCCTCATTTCTCCTATGTGCTAACAAAATATTCCTCATTTCTACTGTTTGCTAACAAAATATTCCTCATTTCTCCTATGTGCTAACAAAATATTCCTCATTTCTCCTATGTGCTAACAAAATATTCCTCATTTCTACTGTTTGCTAACAAAATATTCCTCATTTCTCCTATGTGCTAACAAAATATTCCTCATTTCTCCTATGTGCTAACAAAATATTCCTCATTTCTACTGTTTGCTAACAAAATATTCCTCATTTCAACTGTTTGATAACAAAACATTACTCATTTCTCCTGTGTGCTAACAAAATATGCCTCATTAACTCTGTGTTTTAACTAAATATGTATATTTTTTTGTCTCACAGTATAAATGTAATGTTATAATAGATAGTTATTACACAAATATTATAATAGATATTATTTATTTTTTGTCTCACAGTATAAATGTAATGTTATAATAGATAGTTATTACACAAATATTATAATAGATATTATTTATTTTTTCCACTTATTTTTATGATAGATAGTTCTTATATTGTTTGAGTGTGTAATCCTCCTCACTAACTGATTAACACAATACTAATATCGCTGACATGGTGTCACACGCAACAATAAAGTTACTGTCTTACGCATGAAAATACTTTAATTTGCATATGTCAAGGATGGATGGACGCAATAAGAAATGTATAAATGAATGAATAAAATAAGATATTATTACACTAACATTGGCCTTATTATAGGTATTATGATGCAATAAATAGCTAACATCATCTGCCAGTGTACAGGGAACGTAGGACCGCCATTATTGTGACACTGCTGACTGTGACAGTCCACCAAGAATAAAGTTTTCAACAAAATAACAACATTAAATTAAGTTAATCAATCGATAATAATAATGAACACTTCCTTGCACCCTGCGCAAGTGGCGAGTTTATTTCCGTATTGCAATATATCTTCCAACTAAATAGTGTTTCCAGACCAGAGAAGCAATATTTTCGTGAGAAATAAATTTAAATAAATTTTTCCTCTGCTGGGAATCGAACCCAGGACGCCTGCACAGAAACCGAACGGCTTACCAACTGTGCCACGGCGGTCGGCTATGGTCAATTATGACTTGAATAAAATAAAATAATTAATTGAAAATGCAACAGGTAACAATAACATCTTACAAAGTTCCGCAATGGAGTTCACCAATGGATTGTGTAGGTATACACAAATGTGTCATACTTCCTTTTATAAGGTTATACACATCAGCACACCTATCGCTCGTTACTCCACAGTGTGGGATATGCCATTACAGTATGAATTAATGAATGATTATGTTCGGTAAATGTGGCAACACTTTAGACCTTTCCTCTCCTAAAATATTGCTACCTACATGACAGTCAGCAGTGTAAACATTGTCAACTTGACGTCGTGTACGTCACACACAGTTGAAGTAAAAATTAGTTTCGATACGTCTCGTGTTGATCAACTAAAAAATGACGCGCCGTGCGCCTCCTTAAATACCCAATCCGTGATTGGAAGTGGTGTCTTTCACCAATATAGTGCGTGTTGTGATAACAGAGAATAGTGAGTGCCTTCCGTGAAGAACTCCAGAAGAAGGAAGAAATTCGCCACCAGGTAGGTGCAATATATTCCCTTCACTCGGTATCCAACAGATTATTTTCGTATGAGGTCATTACATCATAAGCACCTTGGAGGAGTAAATATGTACCTACATATACTAACTAATAAGAAGTTATTAATTTTCTGAATTCGTTATTTTCGAGGAGAATTTCCAAATTTGTTATTTTTATTATATGTATACGATTTTTGTTCCTTTTTCTCAAATAAATTATTACGATTAGGTATTATTTTATTTACGATTCTACATCTTTGATTTACCTTCTCGATAGCTATTTTTTAGCTACGAAGGCATTATCAAGACTGTCTGACTATTCTTGATTGTGTTCATTGGACGCCATCAACAAAATAAATCAAAGTCTTTTTATATCTTTAATTCAGTAATATATTGTTTAAGCATGTGAATATTTTACAAAAGATGCACTCATAGATTCACTTAAACGGGGAATGTAAAAATTCAGAAACGTGACGATATAATACAGCGTGTCATGCTGATCTCTCTGCCAACCCCAACCGGAACACGGCATTTATTTGTCGTATTGCTAACACTGGCTTTTTATAGTTGATCACAATGAGGGAACTAATCACAATTTTATTGCAAGATTTAATTTCCTTTTCAAATGTTTATCTATTGTTTTTTTTTTATTATTGTTATACTTGGCACGAGAGCACCACGGCACACACAACATTACCATGACGTTCTGTGTAAACTACCAAACACAAAATTTCACGGTGAGTGAGTGTTGTACGTATTGACACAACTAACGATATGATTTGATTCACAAGGCAAGTGACATCGACTCAACGTTAATCTACAGTTGTACATATAAATAATTACAAACGCTTTTTTCATTTCCACCTGTTGTTAAGTCTTTAAACAATTGACTAGTGATGGTAAATGTTATATAAATATTAATAATAAAATGATATGCCTTGTTATGTACATATAAGATTGTTATCTACAAGTGATATGTACAAACAAAAAAGCATGCACATACCATAACATAACACGGGTAACTCTAATAGATAATATTAGAGTATGTATTTATAAAATATGATTCAGATTGAGGAAATACATAAAACATTAAACACTGGCAGACTTATTGCCATTAGGTGATTTCTTCCAACCAACCTTATTGCAAAGTAAGACAACAAAGTAGATGCACAACTTAGATTGTAGATCTCTATAGTTATATTGGTAAAATTTAATTAGATTTAATATGCTACAGGGTTGTATACTTTTTTTATAGGAGGATTGTATCACCAAACAAACAGTACGCCCCAAGAAAATACAGTAATAATATTGCAATATGTCTCCTTTGAAAACAATAGTTAGATAGAATTAAATGAATATTATATAGTTTAGTGGATTTAGATAAATGTGAAACAAAACATAGAAACTTATGAACATAACTCCGATTTGAGAATTTAAAGAAAATAAATAAATCAAAAGGAATTTTGAGGACACTCTTTTCAAAGTTTTCTTCGTGTTGAAATGAAGAACAGGTAAAGTTAAAGAAAAGTGGAAATCGATCTAATGTAGATATAAATAACGCCTGAATATTATGCAACATGTATAGCAGTCACTATTCAAGTTAGTGAAGTTAAAGAAAAGTGGAAATCGATCTAATGTAGATATAAATAACGCCTGAATATTATGCAACATGTATAGCAGTCACTATTCAAGTTAGTGAAGTTAAAGAAAAGTGGAAATCAATCTAATGTAGATATAAATAACGCCTGAATATTATGCAACATGTATAGCAGTCACAATTCAAGTTAGTGAAGTTAAATAAAACTGAAATCGATCTAATGTAGATATAAATAACGCCTGAATATTATGCAACATGTATAGCAGTCACTATTCAAGTTAGTGAAGTTAAAGAAAAGTGGAAATCGATCTAATGTAGATATAAATAACGCCTGAATATTATGCAACATGTATAGCAGTCACAATTCAAGTTAGTGAAGTTAAATAAAACTGAAATCGATCTAATGTAGATATAAATAACGCCTGAATATTATGCAACATGTATAGCAGTCACTATTCAAGTTAGTGAAGTTAAAGAAAAGTGGCAATCAATCTAATGTAGATATAAATAACGCCTGAATATTATGCAACATGTATAGCAGTCACTATTCAAGTTAGTGAAGTTAAAGAAAAGTGGAAATCGATCTAATGTAGATATAAATAACGCCTGAATATTATGCAACATGTATAGCAGTCACAATTCAAGTTAGTGAAGTTAAATAAAACTGAAATCGATCTAATGTAGATATAAATAACGCCTGAATATTATGCAACATGTATAGCAGTCACTATTCAAGTTAGTGAAGTTAAAGAAAAGTGGAAATCGATCTAATGTAGATATAAATAACGCCTGAATATTATGCAACATGTATAGCAGTCACAATTCAAGTTAGTGAAGTTAAATAAAACTGAAATCGATCTAATGTAGATATAAATAACGCCTGAATATTATGCAACATGTAGAGCTGATTAAAATTTATTAAAAAAAATTGGGAATCAATGATTTGATATTCCCAACTGCATATTTCCCAACTCTACAAAATATATGTATGTATATCAAATCTACTTATATCAGGTTTGTCACACACCAAATACAAGAGTATATAATCATCCATATATAATATAATATAATCAATTAAAACAATTATCCACTTAAATCAGCTCAGCTCCAAACCACACAACACAACACAACTGCCATCTATCAATTATTATAATACATAATAGAATTGATCACTTATCTACAATACAATACAATACAATACAATACAATACAAGTGCATTCATAATCCAATACACATTCATCAGTGACAAATGATAATATAATATGTTACCTCTTTCTGATTAAATAAAAACCTGAACCTGATACAATTTACAAAATTTATATATGTCAATTTATCTGAAACCTTGTATAATAAGCTGTGCAGCATTCTCATAGAACTTGAACATAAGGTGAATGTACTAACTCCATCTATGAGAGAGACAATAAAACTTTTTCTAATGCCATCTACTGACAACTTGGTTTGTATTTTATTTGTTAAGGTGTACTATAAAAAGATACTTCATAATACCTACATCATTCAGAGATTATCAACTTTTGAAAAAATACATTAAGTGCCATATGTGTACAATAGAATGATACTTCATAATACCTACATCATTCAGAGATTATCAACTTTTGAAAAAATACATTAAGTGCCATATGTGTACAATAAAATGATACTTCATAATACCTACATCATTCAGAGATTATCAACTTTTGACAAAATTTTGTCAAATTTGATGATCAGAAAATATTTACAGAATATCTGTATACGGTTCATTTTCAATCCCAAAAAATATGATCATATTTTGACTTGTAGAAATATACTTCATTGGCCAAAGATACGAGATTGTCATAACATTCATCTGCTGTCATTAGATACATTATAACATTATTTATAACCCCCCTTCACCATAATATTTAAAATATAATATAATGTCGTTTTCCTGCCAAATCACAGACTATGTCTTCGATCTGCTGAACATACCACACTAGCTATCACGATTCACACTATAGAAATTTAAAGCTTGTCTTTTCAAGTACATACAATCAGCTAGACTATGGAATGGTCCAAGTGATAAAGTTATGTCATCTTAATTCATCAGATAGTTCCTTATTATTCCTTCTAAATCCTTCCTTCCTTTCCTCATTGCTATGTGAGGTGTTAGTATTATTTTTTTCTTTTTTTATTTGTATTTTTTCTATTTTAAATGTAACAAATTAACTTACAGAGATTTTTTTTATTTTATCAAATGCGAAATTATTATTTTGTGGCTCCATCGTTAATTAACAACAATAAAATAACTTTGTATTAACCACTTTTAATTAGAACCAAGTCTACATGTTTCGAAAACAATGATCTCTTTCTCAGGACACTTAGTGAACTAGTTTTTAACAAATCTTAAAAATAATAAGTATATGTAAAAGCAGTGAGAGGGGAGGAAATAATAATAATAATAATAAGGACAATTTATAAAGCGCCGTTTAGTGACAACCGTGGTCACCTCAAGGGCGCTTTCAGTTTGCAAAAAATAATTTAAAATTAGTCCTATAGCTAACACATTGAAAATGGTGAAACATAAAACTTAAAAAAAATACAATCAGTTAAAATTAAGTTAAAATTAGTCCTATAGCTAACACATTGAAAATGGTGAAATATAAAACTTAAAAAATATCTAGAAATCACAAATTAATCTTGTTACATAATCCAGATGAAATTAATTATAAAAAATAGTCGATTCAAAGTAAACTGGCATAATATTTAGTACACATAATATTATTGAACGGATGAAGGACAATCTGGATACGACTTGCGGAAAAGATGAGTTTTTAATTTCTTCTTGAATTCATTATAGGAAAGGAAAAGTAGAGGGGTAAAGAAGGTTAGGGTAACCATATGTAAGCTAACATTATTTTTTTTTTTACAAAGACAGAGATTTTTATATACATAAATTTACCAAATATTTAATAATATAATATCTGTCTTTGTAAAAAAAAAAATAATGTTAGCTTACATATGGTCACCCTAACCTTCTTTACCCCTCTACTTTTCCTTTCCTCCCCTCTCACTGCTTTTACATATAGGTACAAATTATTTTTAAGATTTGTTAACTAGTTCACTAAGTGTCCTGAGGAAGAGAACATTGTTCTTGAAACATGTAGACTTGGTTCTAATAAAAAGTGGTTAATACAAAGTTATTTTAATGTTATTAATTAACTTAAGAGACTTCACATTGCTCTCAGGTTGGTTGAAAGAAATAGCCTCATAGCAATAAACCCACCTAATCGATGTACACGAAGATGTATTTATATTAACCCTTCGAACGAATTTTGCAAAAAATAAAATTTGATCTGAAAAATGCAAATTTTCAATAAAAAATGAAGTATTCTATAAAATTCCTTTTAATTTTTTTAATCAATATCTTGATTTAATACACCAAAAAATAGTTGTCACATTATATTTTGGGGGGAGGGAGGCTCATTTATTTAAATATATATTTTTTTCGCATCCAAAGGTAACGTTTTTTACAAGCCATAGACTATAGTTGATTTACGCGTCGAAAGGAGAAAAAAATTCGGGTGACTTTAGTCGATTTACGCGTTCAAAGGGCAAATTTTTAAACATTCGAACTACATGAGTCATATTTTTCATTTTTTTTTTGTATTTCAGGCAACTAACAGGTAGGTACTATGTCAAATATTATCTTTACACACACCCATAACAAATAACAAGTTGCCACATTCTCTTAATCATCTCACATATCCATACTAAAAACACTATTAAAAATTATCTCCATAGGGAATCAAATCGGAGAATTTCGTTCAGGAGTCAAGATATATTGTCGGCCTTTGTGGCTCAGTTGGTTAGGTATCTGACTGCTGATCCAAGGGTTCGATTCCTGGTGGAAACACAGTTTTAAAGTTTTAAATTGTGTTTTCAGTCTGGATTTGTGAAACGATAAATATCGTAAGTCTCCAGAATGTGACAACTTGTTATTGGGTGCGTGTTAAATTTATATTTACATAGTACCTGTTAGTTGCCCGAGAAGCAATATTAAATAAATAAATATAGCTAACTGAGCCATGTAAGTTTGGATTAGACATTTCTAGAAAATGGATGACCAGATAGAAGTTAAAATATAAATTTAATAAAGAATGGTAAAATATTGGGCAAACGAAAATATTGATAACCACTGCTCAAGAGTAACTACATATACAATGTGTTATCTACTTTATAATACAAAGTACCAACATTATGATATTAAAGTATTCCATTATTTCAATGTATCCATTCATCAGGTGCATATGTACAACCTTAAACATTTTCTAGAAAAAAAATTCCATCTTATATTTTCTTATATTATGTTTTCAAAAACAGCCTGAGTGTTTTTGTGACAATACTTGGTTTTTTATACACAAGAATAATATATCAGTATTAATATTATTTGATACTTTACTTATTACTTAGATAATAATAATGAACACTTCCTTGCACCCTGCGCAAGTGGCGAGTTTATTGCCGTATGGAAATTTCTTCCAACTAACCAGTGTTTCTAAACAGATGCTTCTTTGGTCCGAGAAGACATCTGTCATCTCGGATGATGTCTAGAAAAACCAAAGTCACAATCTACAAAACGTTGCTACGCCCCGTACTAACTTATGGTTCTGAATGCTGGGTATTGAGTAAAAAAGATGAATTGTCTCTACTAGTGTTCGAGAGAAAAATACTCAGAAGGATATTCGGACCTGTGCAGGTAAACGGAGCTTGGAGAATACGACGCAATGATGAGATCTACGATATTTATAATGAGCCCAACATTATAAAGGTGATAAAAATAGGGAGGCTGCGATGGGCAGGACATGTTGAAAGAATGGGCGATGAAAGAGTGCCAAAAAGGGTCCTGCACACAAAACCACAAGGTAGACGAAGCGTTGGTAGACCCAAGCTCCGATGGCTGGATGGCGTGCAGCGGGATGTGGAGGCTGTTGGAGTAAGGAACTGGAGGGGAGCATGTCAGGATAGAGGGAGGTGGCGAGGAATGCTGGAGGAGGCCCGCAATGGGCTGTGAAGCCATTGATGATGATGATGAACCAGTGTTTCCAGCCCAGAGGAGCAATATTTGCGTGAAAAGTAAATTTAAATAAATTCATGATAGTATGTATGTATTGAAATTTTTAACTTAACAAGATCATTTTCTCAATAAGTTGATTGTTTAAAAAATTGAAAAGATTATTTACTACTGATGTTAGTAACTGATATAACACAGAGCAATTTGTAGACACATGATTTGTGCTTAGCTACAGATAACAATGTAAATATTTCAATAAATTTTCACTTACTATATAGAAATTTCAAAATGGCATTTATAAGGGAACTCAATAAGAGTTTTAAAAAGAAAAAAGAGATTGATGTGAAAAATGGCATAATCTACAACTTCAGATAAATTGGACGCCCGACGTCGAGCGTTGTATCTTAACACAGCCCATGACAGGTTGTGAGTCCTGTCAAAACGAAGCTACTTTATAATCCCGAGGTAAAGTTGTGTGACAGCTCCACATCACAATGTGTTAAATATTGCTTACTAAAGTTTAGGACATGACATAATTGTTTGAATGACATCCTGAAATGGCAAATGTAAGAAGTTTGAACAACAGACAAACACGTATGAGATGAAGCATGAATGATTCATTGAAGTGGTAATGGATGCATGTTAAGATAGAAAAATGCGGCATTTGGTTCTCTGTGCCGATTACATGAAAATTCTTCGAAACACAATTGTTCGAATGCGCAATTGTACGAATAACAATTTTTCGAAAATCAGTTATCAGAATGACAATTGTCCGAAAGCAAATTATTCGAACTAACTTTTGTTGGAAAACCAATTGACCGAATTTAATATATTTTTGTGTCATTATGTTGTCTCCTTTGACATATTTGTTGCCAGTAAAATATATTCGATGAAGACTATTATTACTTGTTTTGTTGTATTATTGTTGGGTACGTATGTTTGCATATTTTTAATAAGTGATGTTTGACAGTGCGGTGCGTCGCCATGGTGTTTATTCCATAGATTTTTACTAAACATATTATACTATATAGATGTAGTACTCCGTGCAAAAAGTGAATACGACACCTAGTATATTATAATAAAAATCTATGGTTTATTCTTCTCGCAATACTACCAACATGACGTCATAAAAATTCGAACAGTTGTAATTTCTGATAATTGTGTGTTCGGAAAATTGTTTTACGAAAAAAAGTGATTTGAATAATTGCCATTCGTAAAATTGATTTTCGTAAAATTGAGCATTCGAATAATTGTTTTTCGAATAATTTTCCTGTCACCCTCTGTGCCTACCGCTTAAGAGACGTGGAGTGATGATATTTATGTATGTTTTAAACTTTAAATGTGTCTGTTGGGTGGTTTTAACCAACAAAAGTGTCTGTCAAAGGAAGGCGTGATTTCTAATAGTGTTCCATAGTAAATATAATGCTTCACTCTTTATTTGACATGTTAAAATAGCAATTTTCAAAACTTTGAAGCCCATTATCTCCGAAAGCCACCACTACTCAGGATTCATATTATCCTATCTTTGTTACATGCTGTGGTATATCTTCTTCTTCTTCTTGTACTTTCATTAGGCCCGGGGCCTGTTTTATGCTGCATTTTCAGCCTCCTGTGATGTGGACTGCCAACTATCTCGCCATCTTTTTGGTGGGCGTCCTCGTGATCGAGACCCCTCTGGTACTTTGTCTCGGGCTATCTTTGGGATCCTATCTTCGGCCATGCGGCTGACGTGTTCGTTCCAGTACCTTCTCTTTTGGCGCCCCCATCTTACGATGTCCTCAGCTTCGCAGATTCTTCGGATCTCTGTATTTCTGACTCTATCACGAAGACTTTTGCCAGTTATGCATCGCAGTATATTCATTTCACTGGTGCGCAGGAGTTGTTTGGTACGGACCGTATCAGCTCTGGATTCAATGGCATATGTTAGGATAGGTCTGACGCATGTTTTGTATATCCTCATTTTGCCCTTGGTGCTCATGTGTTTGTTCTTCCATATAGTTTCCCTCAGACAGCCAGAGATTGGTGCGGCCTTGTGTGCTTGCTTTGTCACTTCTACATACAGATCATTGTGTGGTATATCCTTTTACAGAATATTAATAATAAAGTTAATTGTGTCAAAGTGATAAATCCCTAGATACTTGATAGATATTGAAATATGTCATTTCAATGTGATATTTGTTGTATATTAACAATTGTAGTATTGTTGTCAAGTAATGATGATGATGATGATTAAATGATGGTCGGTGGCAGAGCGGTTAGTGCGCTGGATTAGTAATCCAATGATCGCAAGTTCGAATCCTGCCACGACCGAAAAAAAAATTAGTAGTTTTATGTTTGTAGCTGAACAATGTTATAATATTATGGTGGCTTCGGTGTGGGTGTATGACATCAATTACTGACAAAAAAATATATAAATCAGATTGTATCATTATACAATGAAACTTCCCTTTATATATTCATGAAATTCGGGAACAGGTTCTCAACCCAAATCCCCTCGCGGGAAATGTGGAAGGAGAATCTGATCCATCACGATGAAGCTCAGGTGTTTTTCACTGATGGGTCAAAACTGGAAGGTAAGGTGGGCGGAGGAGTCTTTTCGGAGCAATTAAATATTAATATTTCTTTCAGGTTGCCGGACCACTGTAGTGTTTTTCAAGCAGAGATCTTGGCAATCCAGGAAGCAGTAGAATGGATACAAGGCAATACAGTATCAAACAGCATTGTCCGTATTCTCACAGACAGCCAAGCGGCTATTAAAGCCTTAAAAGGCGTAAGTACTACTTCTAGAGTGGCCCTGAACTGCCGCAACATCTTAAATGGGGCAGCGGAGCGGTTCAATCTACAAATCATGTGGGTGCCGGGTCACAGTAATATAGCGGGGAATTGTAGGGCAGATGAACTTGCCAGAGCAGGTACCCTGTTATCTCTAGACAATATCAAACACAGACCTGGAGTCCCCATGTCAACATGTAAACTCCGGGTCAGTGAGAAAATTATTGCTTGTGCTGACCAAAGGTGGTCTGAGGAGAGCACATGCTCCATTGCCAGACAAACATGGCCAAAATATGATCTCAGAAGAACCAGAGAAATACTCTCGTTCAGAAGAGACTCACTTGCCAGAGTCATATCAGTATTAACGGGACACTGGGTTATAGGAAAGCATGCCAGAAGGCTAGGGCTGGAGGCATACGATTACTGCAGAGCATGCCAAGACGAGGAGGAGGAGGAGACGGTGGTCCACTTCCTCTGTCACTGTCCTGCTCTCTCTAGAATTAGGAGAAGCTCCTTGGGAAGTTTCTTCTATGATGATTTAATTGACATAGCGTCGGCCGACATTGCAGACATTATGACATTCATTTGCCGTTCAGGCTGGTTCAAGGGGGATGAGTGAGTGGGAGGACAGCCCCAATGTGGTATCACAAAGGGCCAATTGGCCTAAGTGTGTTCTCCTCAAGAACTGCCACCCGCAAAAAAAAAAAAAATATTCATGAAATAAAATTTGACTCATCTCTTTTTAATAACAAGTTATATCACAAAGAATATAGCATGATAAAGAATTCAAAATAAGGAAATTCACATAAATCGTTGACAATATTATAACTATTGATGGTGATTAAATGCGTGTTAAGTACCCAACAATGTGCAATATTTATTTATACTATGTATACTACATAGCAGTATTGTTTGATAGCCTTTGTGATGCTTTGGACTTTGATTAAAATTTCTGATATTATTGATAGCTAAGTATGGGAGAACAAATTCATTTAATATTGACAAATGGAGGATTATAGATGATCCTCAACATCCATAATAACTAAAAAAGTTTGTCGACGTTCCTCAACCTCATGGTCGCACTCTATGGAAAATGAATTCATAATATGCATAGCAGGTATCTATGGACAATATTCTAAAACATTTATATACAAAACAGTTTTTGTAGTTATTGATTTTTAAAACATCACGTGTCGTTATAATCTGCATTTTTTTTTACATATACATCGAAGGAAATCGAAAACGAAAAAAAAATGCAATGTAGTTATCGAATCTATATGTCAAAAAAAACTCTAACCCCAGATCACCACATTTCACTTACGGGGCACTCCTCCACAGTGTTTGTTGCCCCAAGCTTAGCCAAAAAAAGTCCAAATATCATAGTGGTTATCATACAATGCCTCGAGTATATTAATAATAATAATGAACACTTCCTTGCACCGTGCGCAAGTGGCGAGTTTTATGCCGTATGGCAATTTCTTCCAAATACCAGTGTTTCCAGCCCAGAGAAGCAATATTTGCGTGAGAAATAAATTTATTATGCATTAAATTTCAGCTTTTTAATTGGCTGCTCTTGAGCAACCTAAAGGTCATCCTCACACACCTATACGCGGCACACTTTTTAAGTGTGCCTTTTGCTGGCGTATTCAGTGGACTCAAATAGGAGACTTCATCTGGTGGTGGGTGGTGGTGGTGGGCCAACTCTCAATACTCTCAATGAACATTAAATATTCTCACTAACTCTGTGAAATCACCAACCTCAAATAAGCATGCATATTTATAGTGAGATTGGAGATAATATGCTTTATAATATAAATTAAATAAATGTGAGTAGTGGATAGTTTGCAATTTATTATTGTATCTAAAAGAAGCAGCTGTGACAGTTTTGTTACAATCTTATAACAAAATATAATATATAATTTATTTGACTAGATAATATTGAAGTGTCATACGAGTGTAGATATATATAAAATGTGGTGATTATGATTAATCATACCCATACTAACGTATGATGGCATTTGATGACGTTTTAGTCTATCATTAAGTTCTGTGATTATTGATAGCAAAGATTGAGGGTACAAATGTGGTACTTTTGCATTACATTTGTTTCCCCGTGGTTAGCTGTCAATAACTATAGAACTTCATGAAGGATTGCAATGTCTAAATGGGCATCATACGTTGCCCCGAGTATAGGTACATTGGTGCTCTGAATGGTGCTATAAATATATTCATCACTGACCGTTCCTTGTTCTAACAACTGACTTAACAATGTAGCAGTCACCTATGGACACAGACAACATTTCAATATACATTAATATATTTAAAGTAAAAAGAAAATAAGGTATCAGTTATATTGTAAATTGTTTACATTATTAATATGCATGTTATATGATCCAGACAAATACTACTACAATGTTTACAAATTTACAAATTTAAGAATCTAGTTGGGGTGTTTCGGCTTTTTTCAATATTTTTAAAAACATTGGAAATATGTATAGGCAGATAAACACATAAATTTATGATAAAAAAAATGTTTTTCTTAATAAAAACATGTTTGAGAAACTCTGGTATATTTTTTAAAATAAATTTGAGGTTTTATATTTGTCTACATTTATACCAATTTTCAAGGTTCTAGCTTTTATGGTTTTTGAGATATATGGAAAAATAAAGTAAAAATTCTAAAGTTGATAACCCTTGACTGAAACAAAATTTCAAAATTCTTAGTGTAAAAGTTTTGTAGGCCTATAACTATGCATCTATATATTCTGAAATTTTGAGCTCTGTAAATTGAGCGGATCAAAAGTTATAAGGGGGGGACAGACACATTCACACACATAGACACACTAAATGTTCTACTCCAAATTTGAGTAAATCCGTATATAGAACATATATGCTGCGATGTTGATGTTCTTTGGCTTCAAAGTTGGAAAAATCGTAAAAAAAATATAGACCGTGCATACAATCTCGCGTATCTTGGGTTGATACTTTGTCGATATGTTAAGAGAACAAAGTTCTCTTGAACAAATCGACAGTTGGATAAAATTAACTGCGAAAATAAAATTAGCGCTTAATTCCATGACATTATGAACTTTCAACGAGAGCTGTCCGTTGAAATACTGAATTAAATAGCTTGTCAATCATAAAAACGTTGGCTTATTTCAAATGAAGATTCTTGCAAATGCAACAAATTTATAAAAGTTTTGCCGAGTATGGCAGAATAGTAATATTTGCATAATTTATAATTAAATAAAGAAACGAAGAATGCACAAACAAAACAATTAGTTGAATTGCGTACATCCTCTTCTTTCTTTGTGAGATATGACAAAACAAACAAACAATCATCAAATAACATACAACATTATGCTACAGGAAGCAATACTGTCTGTTTATAAAACTTGTATAGACGTTATCAATATTATTACTGTGTGTATTTATAGTTTGTAGACACATGTTGTATGTATTATCACAGTGAGAGCATTAACAAGAGTAGTAGAAAGAAATTGGGTCATAACTAGATAATTTTCTGATATCCGAATAGAAGGTGAAAGATATTAACAGTGCACTAACTTATCAGTGTCATTGTATCATTACATGATATACATATATTACTCTCCACACTATGGAATAGTGGAGAGTCATGATTTCACAATTTTAAACATATTTTTTTTACATCAATTTCTCAACGGGTATAATGTAGAGAGTGCACACTGTGAGTTTCGTCGTGATGTGTTTGTATGTATGACGTATGGCGTTCGGCGTTCGGCGTACGGAATTATCCTTTTTGTGTCCTCTCTACAGCCCAACTATAAGTCCAATCGACTTCATACTTACATCATAAGTGTAAAGTACATAGACCTAGAGCTGATTAGTTTTCCATAGATATCCGTTAATTTCTTCTCTATGATTTCATCTGTCCAAATTTTCAAAATGCTCTCACGGTCTGGAAAATCGCGTTTTTTGTGTACTGTTTGAAATTTTGATACAACAAAAATACACTCATCAAAAATGCATTCAAGGATTGTCAAAATTTAATGAAAAAAATTTAGGGTTTGTCATATCAATGTGAAATAAATTTCATATTTGTATGAAAAATGTATATAACAAAAGTAAAATAGCTTCTGTAAGGGAAAATTGAGTGATTAACTTCATATTGATATTGTATGTGTCTCTATAGACAAGTGTATTTTTTACTCTCCACTTCTATCTTCCTCAAGGGGTACGCAGTGAGAACCGAACACCGCATTCTTCTATCTTGACACATACATCGCCTCATCAACATTGATACACTGTCTCATACATGCTCATCTTGCTAGTAATGCAATTTTACTTAAAATTTCTCAACATGTATCATGTAGAAAATATATACTATGAGTTTCGTGACAATGTTTTTGTGTGTATGGTGTATTGTGAAAGCTTTTGTCCTCTGGGGATCTCATATTTGTTAAAGAATCTAATGGAAATGTACTTCATAAAAATGTGTGTTGGCCACAACCTACTCGTTTTTAAATATACAATAAAAACTTATAAATAAATAAAATATCTCTATAGGATGTCTTGGAATGTCTGTACAAGATGAAAAGACTTTGATATTAGAGTTATAACAGCAATTAATATACATAGTGAATGACCACAGACTAATCATCTATAGACATGACAGAAGCAAAATTTCTTGCTACACACGGCGTGACTGTGCCACCAAATATTGGTGACAATCAATATGAAGTATTAGATGTGCGCTTGTTCTAGATAGTTTAGCGATGTTTTAAGACAACTGTCATACATCACAAATCAATTTAAATTTTGATCTGAATGTTTATATTGTTATATCTTGGAATAATATGACGAAAGATCTTTAAAAATTATTTTATTATCAATAGTTGTGCATTTTGGGAGCGAAAAGTTGTCATAAAATTAGCTCCTTTATTAAAATATGAGCTGAAAGCTTGACATGTCTTTCAAACTCCCTGTAAGTTCATAGCAAATTCCTCTGGAATTTCAAGGAATTATCAACCAAGCAATATTTACACTCCCAATTGAAACAAATCTGATAATCTTGTTAAAAAAAATTAGTATTTGTTTTGTAAGATACTCGTCAAACATTATAACAAAATTGTAAAACATTGGGTTCAATTTTGAAAATGCACTAAAATTTAAATGAAATGTAAAATTTATTTACTTAATCGTTGTTGTATAGGAGTCATGTGACTGCCTGAAGCTTCCTTAATTCTTGTATTTGACTTTGAATACTTTATTAGCCCTGAAATCAACCGTCATTTTGTACAAAAATCAATGAAATTTATAAAAAAAATATTTACCGCCTCCGGTGTGAGCTCGTCCTCTGGCATTTTGGCTGAGAATGTTCGGAGAGCACAGCTCAATAGGAACAGTGACACTAGAACCACTTTCTGATGGAGCTCCATCTTTCTGAAATATAAATTAAAACATTATTTTGATATGGTAAAACAAACATATACTTAACTACAGCGTCTGGATGGGTTTCATTGGGGGAGGTAATAACGGCCTATCAAGATGAACATGACCTTCAGAAATGAAAAACATAAAAAAAAAGAAACCGCTATACAATTGCTTAAAAAGTTATTAAAATATATATTTATATAATGTTGTTCCATGACAAATATATTTAAGTGACATAAAAATCCCCGGTTTTATCGTGTCATTTGCTGATGACACATCATTATCAGTAAAAGGGCGGACATGGGATGAAGCATTTCAAAACGCATCGTACTCTTTGAAGGTGGTCAGGACCTGGTTAAATGACGATCTACTATCCCTCAATTACGCAAAAACTCTTTATGTACCGTTTTATATCTCTAAAAAGAAAATTTTACCACACTCAAATTCCACAATACCTACTGTACTAGTGTCTAGTGAATGTAATGAGTGTAACTTGGTATCTAAAGCTAACTGTACAAAATATTTAGGAATTTATATTGACTCTCAATTGAAGTGGGATAAACAGAAATACATATCTGGGTTCCAACATATGTGACACCGGTGGTTGTGAAGCGGAAGTAAAAAGACACATCGCCATGGCAAAGGGAGCACTGGGAAAGTTCACAAGAGTATGGAAGGACAGGACCATTACGAAAAACACGAAGGCTAGACTCATCAGGGCTCTGATATTCCCGATGTTCCTGTATGGTGTGGAAACATGGACACTTAGGGAGTCAGAGCGAAAGAGGATCGATGCTTTCGAATGTGGAGCTGGAGGCGTATGCTGCGCATCCCATGGACAGCCAGAAGAACCAATGTGTCAATTCTAGACGAGCTAAGGATCGAGGATCGTCTATCGACGATATGTTACAGAGGTATCCTTCAATTCTTTGGACACATTGCCAGAAAGGAACCAGACTGCCTCGAGAAGCTTGTTGTGATGGGCAGCGTGGAGGGACGGAGATCTTGTGGTCGCTCACCGACCAGATGGAGCGATTTGGTTAAGTCCACAATGGGGTCTTCGGTGACTGGTGCTCTGCGTTCAGCCCAAAACAGATTGGCATGGAGGCGGGCCATACGTGTGGCGACTGCAGCCGCTATCCTCAGTCATGAGGAAAAGGACGAATGAATGAAACAGAAATTATTAATAATAAACAATTATTATTATTAATTTGACCAAAAGACTGAGAAGCCAAATGTTTATATACAGAAGATTGGTGAACACTGTTCGTATGGTTTACTATAGTCTAACTCAATCTTTATTCACATATGGAATGATTGCTTGTGGAGGAGCTTCTGACAGTCACATAATTTCCTTGGGTAGGCTCCAAAAGAAAATTATTAAATCGATATATAAAAAGGGTGATGAATTATTCCAGCTGAGTGGATTCGTAAACTGTATATATTGCAGTGCACAAAATTCATAATACAAAAACCACCAGCATTTGTACAAGCATCATTTAATGATTGCAGAGTAAGCGTGAGGTTGGGAAATCAATTTAGACTTCCCATACACAAAACTAGATTTTCCCAAAGATTTTAACCTTTCGTTGCTCCAAAAGTTTATAATAGCTTGCCATCTTCATTGAAGCAACATAAAGGTTAACTTATCTTCCTAAATCATTTTAAACAGTGGCTTAAACAGTGAACTTCAATAATTATTTACTGTAATGTTTTATATCATATATTTTTTTAGAATTGAAGTTTTGCAACCCCATTTTGTATTTGTTTAATTATACATTTTTAGGTTCGTATTTTATAATTGTACTCTGTATTTTATACACAGTTGCATTCTTTTCAAATAAACCATTGGTTAAAAAAATATAGGTACAACATGTGATTATTTCCAAGACAAGTACCACAGTTAAAAAACTGGGTTAAGCAAATATAAGGTTTACTGAGTGATGTGACAAGTTGTATTGTTGTGTGTTCTTATATAACATACATATATTCTTTTTACTATTCTGTTATTACTTTAATATTGTGCACTGAATATGAATCACTTTATCAAACTAATGATTTTTGTAATACCCACAAACAGACATCATGCCTGGTGGGGTTTCTCTTGTTTATTTATATTAATAATTGATGAATCATTTCTTTTCATGCTATGTAGCATATATGTACAATTACAAGATGTTTTTATTTTTTTTCATTTAAGGTCGTATAATATGATCTTTATATCTTTGTTATTGTTGTTTTGTTATTGTTATATTATTTTTTTGATATTATTTTGTTAATCTTTTTTCTAATAAATATTTTTTTCTAATTACTCATAAAGTAATACAAGTGACAGTTATTAATATCTGAAGTGTTGGAGTTATTAAACAAACTATGAGAAATTTATGTATAAATTAGTAAAATGAACAAAACAACCTTCTGTATCTATAGAAGAATGATGCGCATCTCATGGGTCGATAGTCTCCAATGAGAGAGTTCTAAATATGATGGAGAGAGAGAGGTGTATCAAGAGATGCAAAGCCACACACTTTGGCCACATATTCCGTGGTGATAAATATGCCCTTCTTATGGTGGAGAGGGCAACGGCGACTAAGTAACTATATTAAGTGCATTGGATCAATTGCACTACCAATTTTTAAATGGTATATTCTAAAGATTAATATTAAAATATGTTTTAAAAATAGTATTATGCTTTCATTTATAACTGTTATATTTTATAAACAAATTAATAATTATATACTTTAGGCCCTCGCCATCGACATAATATTATGTAATCTACCGCAGTACAAATAATTATAATGTATGGCGTGCAATATTGAAAACGCATTAAGATGAATTTCTTTTTAGTATAGCGTATGTATGAACAGAGAGAGACAGCTCTGTAGCAGATGAGTTAGATATATTTGTACTGAATTTCTTCCATAGACTAGTGCCCTGTACCGAGGTTATTATATCTTAGATGTACTTATGATGTTTACCTATATCACGCTCCTAACACTACACTACACTAACCGTTCGTATTGAAAAAGTCGAGCGTCACGTATATGTGAATTGCAGTCGATTGCGTGCCTAAAAGACGAGTGTCACCTTTAGACACACAACTTTAGACCTTTATATCTTAAAATAAAGGTCTTAAGTTGTGTAAATTTATACTTGATTAAGACGAAAATTGCATGAAGGATAATTTCTTGAGACTTGAGTCTGCAGCCAATAACATGGGTCTAAAGATCAACGCTTCAAAGACAAAATACATGGCAATAAGAAAAGCATCACTGAACTGTATAACCGTAAGAAACAAATCAATATCAGTGGGAACCCATCAGCTAGAAGCTGTTAACATTCACATACCTGGGATCTCTTGTTACAGCGGACAACAACACCAGTGCGGAAATAAGGGCAAGACTTGCCGCGACAAATAGATGCTATTATGGACTGCTAAAGCACTTAAGGTCACGAATTATCTCTTGTAAAACAAAAACCCTCATTTACAAAACTCTTCTTAGACCGGTCATGACATATGCATCAGAATGCTGGACATTGACTAAGAAGGACGAAAATGCATTGTTGGTGTTCAAAAGGAAAATACTTCGCAAAATATTTGGCCCTACCTGTGAAGGAGGATGTTGGAGAATCCTGTTTAACCATGAGCTAGAAATGGCGAACCAAATGTTGTCCAATACATCAAAATACAATGTCTATGTTGGAATGGAGGATAGCCGGGTCCCAAAGCAAGTATTGGACACCTGTCCTGAAGGAAGAAGAAGCAGAGGGAGACCTAGGATGAGATGGCTGAACGACATCGAAGGAGATATAAGAGTGATCGGACAGACAAATTGGAGGAGACTTGCTGCCGACAGGGCGGAATGGAGGCAGTTACTTGAGGAGGCCAAGGCCCACACCGGGTTGTAGCGCCATTGCTGATGATGAACATGTTTTGGATGCAGAAAATGTTAATATTTTCAAGAATAGACTGGACTTTTCTTTGGACACAGCAAAATAGTTACAACCAATTAATAAAATTCAACAGTTGATAGGCACATCAGCCTTGGCTGCCTGCCTATAAATAAATAATAATAATAATAAAGATTTTTTGAACGTTAATATTCGGGAATCAGTAGGGTTGATAGGTAGTATAGAGACCTCCTCAGAGTCTAATCCTTTGATATGTTAAATATCTGGATGGGTGAACTATTCCCAATTGAAAGCTTGATGATGCGTTTGTTGCATTTTATTTTGTTCTATTAAATAAATTACAATTTACACATTGATCTTCTAATTCTTTTGAGGAAGTGTATAGGGGTAATAATAATAATTGAAGAGTGTTATTATTTGTAGTGCTTAATCGTTATTAATATAATTAGCAAATCGGCCAGGGCCGTAAAAAATAATTCCCCTAAGAGCCGGGAAATGGAAAATACAAAAGGCAACAAAAACATCTCACATAGTTCAACACTGTGAGGTTCACCTCACATTCTAAAAAAGGCACTACGTATATCTAGTACCTTTTTGAGGTGAGATGAGACTGATGTGTAGGTATACACCGATGAGTTGTGTTTAACGCACACCTGCGGCTGGTGACTCCACTTTTTAGGAAATGCCATGATGGTTTGAATGAATAAATAAATAAACCAAAAGAAAAACCTTTAAAATAATTTAAAACTCAATTAATTAAAAGAATAAGATTAAGGATTGAAGGCTAATAAATGAATCATCAATAGGTATTTAACAAATTTCCTAAAATATTTCAATATTATCTTTAATTTCAATCAAAAATATTACAACATATTAAAGATTACAATAATCTATACATTATTTATTATAAGGCACAGTAGAGCTTCAAAAATACAACAGGTTAAATAACATGCATTTTTATGTGATAAGAGACTGGTGTGTGGTTATACATGCATATGCCATGCTGCAATGTGGGATATGGGGTGATGGTATGAATGAATAGTTACAAATAATGCATGTTTCAGGTCTCAGATAAAAATGTATTATTTATATTTAAACTTCTCTATCACTTTTAAAAATGGAAAAAACATTTAATTTCAGAACTTGTATTTACAGTATTTTTAAAATCGGTACACCTACACTTTTTAAACAGAAAAATGGAGGTTATTTTAACATTCATCATCTATAAAAATAAAATTACCAGTATAAGTGTACATTAGGGATGTCCGATATATATCGATATATCGTAAATATCGATGTTTTTGATTCGATATATCGAATCGATCCGATGTTTTGGAATGTCATTCGATATATCGAAACATCGATGTTTTTGATTCGATATATCGAATCCTTTCGGTGTCCTGGAATGCCATTCGATACATCGATGTTTTATTTTGAAATATTGAATCAATTCAATCGATCGGAACCTTTGACGGCAAATTAAATAATTTTTTCGGCGGGTGGGACTAAAAAAAAAAAAAAGGTCACCAAATAAATTTTGAGAGGAAATTAATTTTATCATTGGCGGCCGGACATATCGAATTTTATTTGATTCGATACATCGGATGATATCGATATTTTCATTCGATATATCGAAAAACATCGATGTATGTTTTCGATATAAAAATCGATTTAAAATATCGATATATTTTCAAAGTGGACACCCCTAGTGTACATGAAAAACAGTAAACATTAGTATGGACTAAATAATGCAAGTAAACATAGACAATTCAGAGGTGAAAAAAAATATACATTCTTTTTTAGATATATTTTAGTGATGTTCAATAGAAGTTTCAAATTATTACAGTATGAGGTAATGAATTATTACAAAAATTATAACCAATTATAAAATAGCAACATAAAATTGCCTTAATAGATTGAAAGGAATTACCTTGTAACAATAAACTTGTCTTTGTGAACGGGAAATATTCAAAATATAGTAAATTTCAGGGTTTATTTGTATAGAAAATACTTAATTCCACATATTTTTTAACTGCAAAACGGCCCTTTCACAATTTTAATTTTAACAGTGGGACAATAGGTAGGTACATTTCTCGCAGAATCAAAGAGAACGAAGCATGTGACAAGTCGAACAAATCGTTCTTAATAGGAATTATAATCTTAATAAAAGTAAAAATTAAATGAATTAAAACGAGAAACAACATCATTTCCCATCACTGTGTCAAGGTTACGTCTTCCAGCTCATCAATCAATTCGACACGCGTATTGATTTAATCCGATACGTTTAATCCATTAACAACCTCAATAATCCATTTACTATTACAATGTACATATTCGCGTCAAAACAAATTTTGTACAATTGTTAATATCACACATTTGGCCGAAATAAAACCGTTTTCTCGGGATGGAATACATTTGAAAAAAATCACACAAAACTCACAGATGTTAGCAGCAGCAGCGTAACGAACACTTGTTAAATAACTGGAAGAATTGTATAGTTATATTTTTAATACAAAAATTTACTTAAATAAATCCGCGCGGCACATCTTGTCAAAAAAGTGACATCGATGACGTACGAAAAACAGAATTGCAAATTTATTGCCAGTAACTATTATTAAATTAACTTTTAAATCCATTTTATTTTAGGGTAATTTTAATTTTAACACAGGCAGTATTATTATTTTGAGGTTATGTTTATGTCACTAATGTCATATTGACATGTGAATATGTGAGCTCGTGTTCAAAGTGAATTTCGTTTGACGATATTTATAAATTAAATTAACATGGATTTAGATAAATTAAGATGGAAAACTGTCGGGTTCGAAGATATCGGAGCTTC
Source organism: Molanna angustata (assembly GCA_963576475.1). Taxonomy (NCBI): domain Eukaryota; kingdom Metazoa; phylum Arthropoda; class Insecta; order Trichoptera; family Molannidae; genus Molanna; species Molanna angustata. The sequence goes on from OY754979.1 coordinate 34,379,647, forward strand.
AGTGTTCAACGCCAATTTTGAAGGTTTAATAGGAATAGAGGAATGCTCAGATTATGGTGTTGTTTCTAAAAGAAAATCGAAAAAGAAAATTTTAAAAGTTAGTTGTGTTTTTATTTATAAAATCTTAAAATACAGTGTTCAATTCAAAATATGTGTTTCTTAATTAGATTTAACTTTTTGATCGTCAGTTCTTGATGGAATTCCATTTAAATTAATTTATATATAAATTAATGTGTTCCATTTAAATTAATTTATATATATAAATTAATGTGTTTCTTATACAGGGAATCATAAAGATACATACATACATACCATCACGCCATGTCCCTTGCGGGGTAGGCAGAGAGAACCGAACGCCACATTTTTCTATCCTGGCACGCATCCCTCGCCTCGTCCACATTATCTGTTATATAAAGAATCGAAATCGAAATCGAATAAAGTTGCTTATCTGTTATATAAAGAATCGAAACATTTTCACTCTAAAGATAGCCTGACACGAAGGAATGCCCCATGTCCTGTTCTAAGTCATTAAAATGTCAGCTTAAAACTTGACATGATGTAATTCTATTTTTTAGTAATTCGTCGCAAATTCTTCTGGAATTTGAAGTAGATATCGACCAAGAAAGATATAGCATGACCATGATTGCATGATTATGGTCGCGTTCTAAATCAGAGTGAATCGCTCTACCGGTGCGACCTGAAGTTGCAAAGAGAGCGACATTTGGGCGATGTTTAATCCGAACGGCACTGAGCGATGTTGGGGTGACTTAAAATTACGCGGGCGCGGGAAATTTAAAATTACAATGTTGGTGTTACTTTAGTTGTGTCATTTTGGTCAAAAATTATAATAAAATAGTGGTTGTATCATTTGTTTTGGTGTTTATCGGATGTTTTCATTATAATAACGAGAGAATAATTTATTAATTATTAATTTTAAAAGTATTAAACGTGTTGTGACTAGTGATTCGTATTATTTCTAAGTATTTACGATTTTTTCTTGTGTGTGCATAGTTTTCACGAGCTTTTCGAGTTTTGGGCATTCAAAAATTGTTTATTTCCCTTAAAATGATAACCACTCATTTAAAAATGCATTATTTTCATAAAACAAAATACACTTACTGTTGATGTTTACCATTAAATAATGGCCTTCCACATTTTTTTGTGGTTGACCATTATTATCCATCATAAATTTGTATGAATTCATATTCATTGAATTTACTTATGTAAATTATACATTTACTGTTGATGTTTTCCATCAAATAATGGCCTTCCACATTTCTTTGTAGTTGACCATTATTATCTATGATAAATTTGTATGAATTTATATCAATTGAATATCTTTTTGTAAATTATAATAAAATAAATTATATTAAAAATACAAATAAAACCGACTAAAATCATACCAAACTAAAAGTCCTGACGACTATGTGACAAAAATAAAAATTTCCGCCAAGTAAAATGTCACTTTGACTATGCGAAAATTCATAATTCCCGCCAAAAAATTTAAAAATTTGACAAGAGCGACATTCACCCTACTATTTCATCGAGCGACTTTGGCGACATTGGTGCGAGTCAACCGTGATTCCGAACGGGCAGAGTGAATCGCCGCGCGAATCGCTCGATGAATTCCGAACGCTTAGGATGACGCTCTAACATCGCCGAGCGTCTTTCCGAACGCTACCCAGGGCATTTTGACTGACAAAATAACAATAATGTGCAAGTTAAAGTATACATGGATGTCTGCCTGAATAGTGTGTGATTCGGTTTTCTCTATCTTCCCCATTAATAACGCTGTATTATGGTGTATATGTTTGTAAGTTGTTTTAGACTAATCTTTATTATTATTATTTTTGTTTTAGGAAAAAGGAGTGAAACGAAAAAGTGACGAAAAACCAGTCAAAAGACCACCCAAAAAATTAAAAAATAATTCATTTGGTGATTTCGAAGTCGAAAACATTGAATCTAATACCTCTCTGTCACCTTCAAAAGTCAAAAATAGCAATAAAGAAAACAAGATAAATGAAAAGATCGATAAAACTAATAAAAAAGATAACAATACAATTAGAAATAAAACTGAAAAAGGTATAAGTAACATTCCTAAAGAAGCTAAAACTAAAAGCAGTGTTACTTCTACAAAAAAAATTGTCAACAATGTATCTGAGAAAAAATCAAATGCTGCCACTAAATCTGAAAAAATATCAAATGTCGCCACTAAATCTGAAAAAAAATCAAATGCGGCCACTAAATCTGAAAAAATATCAAATGTCACTACTAAATCTGAGAAAAAATCAAATGCTGCCACTAAATCTGAAAAAATATCAAATGTCGCCACTAAATCTGAAAAAAAATCAAATGTCACCACTAAATCAGAAAAAAAGAAGGCAAAGAATAAAAGAAAAAGGGATAGAATAAAGTTAAGCAAACAAAATTGTAATGATGATGAAAATGAAACAAATGATGTCAAACAACCAGAGAATGAAGACGATGATGAAGATGACGATGATGTTGAAGATAACCCTCGCAGTGTGTCATTAAAAGAAATGCATTCGTGGTCCGCATTCAATCTACCTGAAATAATAGTAAAGGGTCTGGCTCATCAGGGTTTCAAAACTCCAACCACAATACAAGAATTGACACTTCCTGCAGCTCTGTTTGGTAAGTTTCTTATCAACCTGATTGGAGTCCTCCAGCAATACCTCAAGCAAAATGATTTAGAGTTGTCATTGTTGAGATTTTTTCTATAAAAACATTTATAAACAATACCCAAAAGACTGTAATGACAAACTGACAAAACAAACATGTTTTTTTCATTGTTATACTTTCCAAAATATACCCTGTCATACCAATAACAATAGCAAATGAATTTCTTTTCAATGAATTTGTAATATAGTTTACTGAAGAAAATATCTTTGAAATACTTCATAGCTGGTATTCTTTTATACATTCTTCAATTCCTTCCCACAATTTCTCGTTTTTTGTAGTCATTTTTACTTTCTGTGCACTTGATCGTAAATAAATATGCTATTTTAATGGTTTTATATTTGGAAGTGGTTTACAATTCTTAAAAATATGTATATAGGGAGATTGGAAAAAGTTAGATACTAAACACAGACCTCCCATCACCTCTCCACTTCTATCCCTTTTGATAAAAAACCCACCCCCTGCCTTCTCACCATACCCTCCACTGCCACGCATAACATAGACTTTGAACTAGTTTAAGTGACAACACTGCTGAAGATGGACGACAGTCCAAAAAGGTTTCAACAGTTGATTTGTCAAAATTTGGTAGAAGTGAAACTGAATATTCTTGAATATTTGGTCATTGTAAATAATGTATACGGGGATATATTTCAATAATCACTAATACTTAATTTGTTTTTTTAATGTTTAGTATGACTCTCATGACTTTTTGATATTTTAGGTAGACGAGACATTCTCGGAGCCGCTGAAACTGGAAGCGGAAAAACTCTAGCATTCGGTTTACCAATTCTTAATGGAATTCTAAGACTGAAAGAAGCAGCCCTTAAGGGAGAAAAAGACTCTTCTATCAAAGTAAAATCTAATCCACAAGCAACGGCATTCGTCAATGAACAGGCAAAAATAATCAACTATAACAAACTCACCAAAGATGAACGCAAAACACTTATGCAAAAAATCAAAGGAAAATCAGTCAAGAAAAGAAAGAGGGTTTTTAAAAAAGACTCTGAAGATGAATCGGATGATGATGATAGCGAAATCATGGATGATAGTTCAGATGAGGATGTTTCAGAATCTGACGATGAAGAAATGTCAGTAGATGATGAACCGGATAAAGAACCAGAATCAAATGATGATGATTCCGAAGATGATGAAAAAATAGATCCAAATGAGTTGGCTATTTTGAAAGATGCTGTTGTAGATGATCAGACGGAAAGTGAAGTGGAAAATGTAGATGAAGACCAATCCGAAGATACAGATTTTGATGAACGAGAAGAACAAGTAGAAGGCGTTAATGAGAAGGGTATCTTAACATTTAATCTGTCTACTGCATGAAAATTCTGCTGCCCTATTTTCTTTGTACTCAATTTCGAAATCCATACACAGTAAATAGGATCTTTTAGAATATGAAGAGAGAGAAATTCAACATGGATGATATCTCAAGATATTAATTTTCTCTTAGCAAAAGTTGAACGATACTGCAGTTTGCACCTTTTTTTGTATTCATTAATATCAACTAAGAACAGTGAGGTTTACAGAGGATCCCACCTACCGAGGATGTCAAATGGCCAGATGTACATATTAAGAACCAGGAACATGGGGACCTTCAGATCAGCAAGATTATTTGTTCATACAAAAGACAAATTTGGTATTGAGATCATAAATGTTTGCGAAGCAGAAGCAATGTCTCATTCTTAGTATACTACAATTATATTGTTTTTATTTGGAACTGTTTAGTGTTAACCAATAATCTTCGGTTTTCTTTATTTGTATTGCCTTTTTCAGGTATTGGTTGTGTGAAAGTGATTGACAATTTGTCATCAATGGACTTGCCTGTACCAATAAATCCCAGGAAGGACATGAAGCCACTGTACGCACTCATCCTGACACCAACAAGAGAACTGGCCATACAAGTCAAGAACCATCTTGTAGCTGCGGCTAAATTCACAGGTGAACATTTCTGTTTTCATTATAAATTCTATTATATTTAATTACTATCAGTGTTATATATAAACGGGTGGTTCAAATATTGAACAACGTCACTAAATATCATTGAATATGTCACTTTTCTTATTTATAAAAATGGATCAAGAGTTGAACCGTGATTCAATTCAAATGTCAAATTGAACCAGCGACGGGTGTAGAACACTGGTTCGAATTGCTATTTCAAATTTTTCATGTAGTTATGATCCATTTAAATAGTTTCGATAGGCCTTTTTTACCATAAGGTATGAGAAAAAACATATAAAAAGCGATTTAATCCATTAGAATTATTGATTTACATTGAATGCAAACAAAAATATTGAAAGATTTCTAATAAAAAACTTTTGGTACAAATTAATTTTGTTTCAACCACTTTGAGTAACTTATAGTCTACTATTATTTATTACTAGCTTTTATGTCCCACCGTTGGCCAAGAATGTAATATTGTGAAGGAAAAAGCAATCGTTTTTATAATATTGTCACCCAATTATTTTGCAAAATCGGACTATGAAAAGTGGTTTGAAATATGATTGAATTTGATTGTAAAATGTTCAAGTGATGGCCACAACCCATTATTTTTTATAAAGTGTGAATGAAGTATAATATACAAAATTTCTGCACGCATGGACTATGCGAAATGGTTTTAAATATGACAGTTTATCAACGTTTTAAAGAGATTGGTTTGGCCACAACCCCCATTTTTAAATATTATCATCGAAATAAATTTTAATATGTACCTATTGAAAATTTAGTAATTTTGGATGTTGGGATGTGGTTAAAATTTGATTAAACAAATGTACTGAATAGATCTAGTGTTGGTCACATCATAATATTCGTTTTTATATTTTTGCATCGAGTGTGCATTATATTTTTGCACAATAAGACTAATAGACTTAAAATTGACACAAAAGTCTACATTAACGAAGAAGAAGAAGACTTAAACTATGGTAAGTAGTTTTTAATTTGAATATAAAAGTTGTGAAGAGTTCAGTAATGGCCACAACCCCCATTCTTTAAATATTGTCAACTAAATCAAATGTGTAGGTGTTGAAAATTATTCAAAATAGGATGATATAAATGGTTTAAATTTGATTAAACAAAAGTATTGAAAATATTCTAGTGCAGGTTACATCGTCACATCCCACAATCCATTCGTTTTTACATATGTATTTTCATCAAGTATGCATATCGTTAAATGTTTCTGCACAATAGACTATTAGACTTAAAACTAACCCAAAAGTCTAAATAAAAAAGAGAAGGATAAGTATAAGACTATACGAAATAGTTTGTATAAAAAACTATCCCAATGGTCTACGTAAAATAAGTTAAAATACATAAAATAGAAGAATAAGACTATTGGAAATAGATTGTATGAAAACAAACCAAAAGGTCTTCATAAAAGAAGAAGAAGATTAATCTATAGGAAATAGTTTGTATAAAATTCACCCAAGTTCTACATAAAATAAGAAAACGAAGAAAAAGACTAAAGGAATTAGTTTGTGTAAAAACTGACTACATAAGTAAGATCTACATAAAAAAAGATGAATTAGACAATAGGAAATAGTATGTATAAAAGCTCACCCAAAGGTCTACAAAAAAGAAGAAGAAGAAGAATTAGACTATTGGAAATAGTTTGTATAAAAACTGACCAAAGGTCTACATAAAAGAAGATGAATTAGACTATAGGAAATAGTTAATATAAAAACTGATTCAAAGGTCTATATTAAAGAATAATAATTAAACTATAGAAAAAGTTTGTATAAAAACTCACCTTTGGTCTACATAAAAGAAAAAGAAATTAATAAGACTGTTGGAAATAGTTTGTATTAAAACTACCCCAAAAGTCTACGTAAATGAAGAAGAAGAATAATTAGACTATAGGAAATAATTTTTATAAAAACTTACCCAAATGTATACATAAAAGAAGAAGATGAATTAGACTATAGGAAATAGTTTGTATAAAAACTGTCCTAAAGGTCTACATAAAATTAAGAAGAAAAAGAAAAAGACCCGTCGCTTCAGACCCTTCAGTACCTCCCGTCGCTTCAGACCCTTCAGTACCTCCCGTCCCTTCAGGCCCTTCAGTACCTCCCGTCCCTTCAATCCCTCATTACGTCCCTTCCCTTCATTATATCCCGTCCCTTCAGTCGGTTAAGAAAAGTTTAAATCCAGAAACCATCCTGGAAGAACCGCGAAGAGATGAAAGGACCTTCTTTTCCCAGGATACTCCACCTTCATAGGTAAAATGACTAAATACATGAAGAAGAAGAAGAAAAAAGTTCAAATCCAGATACCTGCGAAGATATGGAAGGAAAATTGGACCTTCTTCTCCCAGGATAGTCCACCTTCATAGGTAAAATGACTAAATAGACGATGAAGAAGAAGAAGAAAATAGTTTAAATCCAGAAACCTGCGAAGAGATGGAAGAAAAATTGGACCTTCATCTCCCAGGATAGTTCATCTTCATAGGTAAGATGACCAAATACACGATGAAGAAAAAAAGAAAAAAGTTTAAACCCAGAAACCTGTGAAGAGATGGTCGGAAAATGGGACCTTCTTCTCCCAGGATAGTCCACCTTCATAGGTAAAATAACCAAATACACGATGAAGAAGAAGAAGAAAAAAGTTAAAATCCACAAACCGTCCTGGAAGACCTGCGAAGAGATGGAGGGACAGTCGGACCTTCTTTTCCCAGGATAAATGACCAAATACACGAAGAAGAAGAAGAATAAGAAAAAAGTTTAAATCCAGAAACCATCCCGGGCACACGCTCGACAATTCACCAAAGTTTCATTGTAATCGGACAAACGGTTTAGGAGCACATCGCATACAATTTTCCGATAGGAAATCAGTATATTGTTGATTTGTAAGTAAATAGTAATAGGTAGGTACCTACCTACAACAATATTCTAAATAAATTCTATTCATAACAAATTTTATTTGAATATCAGAATCTTTCCGTTACCATAGTAACCATTCCAATACGTTAAAAATATCAAATGGTTTGAGACTTTTTTGAATATGTAGGTACCTACATTGGTTTGTTCGATGCCATAAAAATGAAAATTGTCAGAAAAATCAAATATTATTTACAAATTATGCAATTTTATTATGCCTATATCTTTACTAATAATAAGCACATTTTTACAATATATGTCTTGAAACTTGCTGTAATGTCTTGTGTTTCATTTTATTATTTCATAATTACATTTATTTCAAAGGTTTATTATTTTCAAGAACATATTCATTCGGTAGGAAAATGAAATATTGTATGAAAAGATATTAAAAATGGCGGCGTTTGTGTACAAAACGCTTACTTTAAAAATAAGTTATACATTATAATTATACAAACTATTCACCATGTTTTTCACTTAAAACGCTAAGTTATACTTGAAAATATATTTTTTTCATGTAAATATGTACTTCTAACTTTTAAACTAACAGATATTTGCGTGCAAAATGTACACTTTTTTGACAGATATGACTTGGAAAATTTTGTATGAAAAAAATAATTATTGAAATATTTTTAAAATTCAGCATTTTTATCGCATTATTTTTAGCGTGACACTGCATCAGGTATACTGGTACATGTTCGCACATAAATTAGATTTTTAGATGCTCTTGGTTTTTCAGAAGGCGTGAGACAAACACACACACACACACACAGACACTAACATTTTGATTGCTTTATTACTTTAGATATAAAATTAATTTGTACTAAAAGTTTTTTATTAGAAATCTTTTAAAATGTGCCACAAAGTCATAGCTAAGTATGAAGATAAAAAATATTGAATGTCAAAAAGTGCAATTGTGATATACTCACTTCCTGAGTATATTATAGTTTACTTAAAAAAAGGAAGAAATCCAATACACCTGCCCCCCTAGACAACGTGTAATTTAGCTCAAAAAAGAAACAATAAAAGATAACTCAATGTATTCCTCCAAGACTCAATGTATGGAAGTGACAGTTGTCACGTGACTGGCAACTGTCACTTCCATACATTTAGTTATCTTTTTTTATTTCTTTTCTTAAGCTAAATGACACGTTGTCTAGGGGGGCAGATCTTGTACAGTAATTATCTCTTTTATTCACAACAAAATCTCTGTCTACGACCGCCAGTTCAACTGAACTGCGGTTCAAATATTTTTATAAATGAGGTTTCAGTTGAATGTCAAATACGATTTTGAACCGGGTTCTGTTGAACTGTGATTCAACCACGATTCAAGGAATTTTTATAAATATTACTATGTGTATTGTTGACCTTTGAGCGCAGTTAGCCAAATGTCTTCATTTGAAGTAAGACTCAATTAATTTGTGTTCAGATATGTTATCAAACTTGCTTAATACATTTCGCAGCATGACTGAAGCAGGCTAATTGATGTACAGATACTACCAAGCTCCTTGAGCCGTGGAGGGGGGCGGTTTGCACTTATAACAATTATCCAAAAGACAAATTTGCGATCTGCGCACCCAGATAAATATGCATATGGATATTTAATTATAACTTAGTGTAGAAATTACAAGATCAATTGACTATTTTATGGATTTGTTCCACCTAAATCAAAGTATTTTGTTTTGCAGATATTTCAGTTGCTGTGGTGGTTGGAGGCATGTCTCAAGAGAAGCAAGAGAGGCTGCTGAACAGACACCCGGAGATTGTGGTGGCCACTCCTGGTAGACTGTGGCAGATGCTGCAACAAGGGAACGATCATCTCTCACAAATACAACAAATCAGGTATACTTAATGAAGAATAGTTTCCAAAATAAATGCAGTTAAAAAGGGATCGCTGAGAAGAATTTGTAATGCATGATAGGGTGAGGACACTAGGAATGAATGTAAGATAAAGAAAGATGTTATTTATGGAATGAAAGGGAACATGTGGAGATGATTTGGCCACTTGGGAAGAATGAAAGAAAAAAGCATGCCTATCAAAATATACAATGCAGGTACGAATGAAATGAGAGACTGGGTCCGTCCAAGAAAAACTGGCTTGACAATGTGAACTATAAGAAGCTTGAATGCAGATGAGGCGATAGATGTGTGTCAAGATAGAAAATTGTGGTGATTGGTTCTCATTGTCTACCCTGTTAAAGGCATTTAACTGTGTAACGCGACGTCCTATGTAGGCGATTCAAAGCGAACGTGAAGCGGCAGGAAAATAACAAACAGTCGGTAACTATGGAAGTGTCCCACGTTACCAACCGCGAGTAGGTTACGATGCAGCGCGGCGCGATGCGAAGCGAATGTTAAGTATAATGTCAGAAGCGCGATGCGCGCGCACGTAGGACAGAGCCGTCGTGTCGCACCGCATCGCTTTGAATTCGCGTGTAACCGCTTTGAATCGCTTATGTAGAACGTCGCGTAAGCAACATCTAATCATTTCTGTTTGGTCGCAGATATTTGGCGATAGACGAAACTGATAGAATGATGGAGAAGGGTCATTTTGAAGAACTTCATCATCTACTGGACGTGTTGAACGATGAGAGTACACGGAGAAAGGACAGACAGACATTTGTCTTCTCGGCCACACTAACGATGGTACATGATCTGCCCAAACATCTCAAAGGCAAGAAAGTGTCCAAGAAAGGGAAGGTAAATCAATTCCTAACATTATTATCAACTTTATTAAAGAATGACTTATTCAGGATGGTATGATGATGATTTATTTGAATAATAAAAACCCCTACTCCTAAATTTGAATTTTAATCCTGTATCTTTCCTTGGCATATCTATTTTATGATAGCAAGATCATTCCAAAGACGCACTTGCTTAAATCTTGGCTCTGCAAAACATGGTTGTCTTAAATAGTTAACTGTCAGTGTTAGTGCCGATTGAAAATATTGGACTGTATATCTAAATTGTGGATTGAATTGATATCTATGTAACGTGTGTCGGACGGTATTTGACCAAGGAGAGGTACTAACCTTTATATCTTGTTCTCTTGCTTAATCTCCTCTTCTCTCACATATAACACAATAAATAAGTACACAATATGATTACACAACACACACAATGATGATGATGTATATTAAAAAATCGACAAAACGAGACTATATTATTCGAGTGACGAATTTAAATGCATACTACTTGAGTGACGTTTTTGGCGGGCCTTGTTACGATTTCGAGCGCTAGGGGATATGGTGCCGTTGTGGAAGAATTTTGACGGGAATTCAAAGGTATTTTGATTTAACCATCATTCGATAGCAAACAGTCAACCTTGAGTCTATGGCTCTATGCATCTGTTCATTCTGAACCACCTTCTATTATAAGAAATAAGAGTCATCATGATTTAATAAATGGCGATGATGTTCCCAGAATGTTCTCAAACAATGTAAATTTGTGATTTAGGATTATAAAAAAATTAGATAGATAAGGGAAGCCAATGAGAAGGCATAATTGGTGAATGTTGCGCAAGCGCTTAAAGTGACCACGTAAACCAGCCTGTAACAGGTCATAAACCCTGTAGGTGCCTGATTTGCCAGTTCTATAAATGTATTCCCGCTTCGTTTCTATTGACATATTAAAAAATCACCGTCCCCCAGCAGGATAATATCCAATATTTACATATATGCAACATACAAATATTTTTTGTTAAATAAGATACAAAAGAGAAAGGCATTCGTGGTTTCATTGGATTCATGTATCCAGGCCCACGAGCACAGGCGACCAGAGTACCAGTCAGAATAGGCGAGCCACACAGGCTTGCGACCATGTATGCGGGCTTAAGGGGCCCTTTTATGACTCGAGTCATGCTCACCACTCACCCAACAACCTCCGACTGATACTCCACCCACTCACCTATCCAAAAGTTCTTTTATTTTACCCCTAGGGAGACCTAGGTCCTTGAAGTAGGAATATATATATGTAGACTGAAGACTGGCCTTCCGCCCCCACCTCTACTGCATATATATTTATGCTAAAGCTATTTTGAACTGTTTTAACTACCAGTTCCTTGTTCTTGCTTATTTTGGTGGTCTTTTGTAATATTTGTGTCCCATGGAATAGTCAGCTCCACATAGATAACTATTTTTTTTCAATGAAAGAGAGTAAATTGTTAATAATGCTTGATTAATGATTAATTTTATTTGTGCTTTGTTAAATATTGTCTGATTGTGTTTTCAGATATTGAATAGAAAAGTGGAAAAGATGACATCGGCCCAGAAACTGAAGAAAGTTATAGAAATGTTGGGAATAACAGATCCCAAGGTGGTGGATGTCACAACACAAAATCAAGGTTATTCATCATCATACTCCTCATTCATTTTTCTTATTGTTTTATTAATAATAATATTATAAAGTAAGTTTAGTTTGTTGAATGACAATTCTTGATAGAACTCCATTGTATGTAGATATAGGTATTAAGAATATAAAAAAAATACTTGGTAAAAGTTCTTATTTATTTATTTGATTATCGACGCGTTTCGTGCAAGGCACATCATCAGAATAATACTCTACAAGACTGAGACTAGTGGTTATATACAAAATTTACATGACAGCCGTATAAAAATATTGGTTTTTGAACAGTTGAAAAATAAGTTATTTAATGCAAATGAATCTATACAAATGTTCACTTTAATACAATGAAAGTAGTTGGGTCACTAGTTGTAGTCCCCTGTGTCCATTAAGTCTGTAAGGAAAGAAAACGACAGCGGTAAAATTGGGAAGGTAAATAATATTGTATTTATTGGTTTATTGTTATCTTTTAAGTATGGTTAAAACCATAAATATTATAAAAGCTAGGGCAAAGAAGTAGTATGAATAATAATAACTAATTTACACCTTGGAATAATTAAGATGATTGAAACACCAAACTGCCAAAATTATGAAGCCTTTGAAACCAATAATTGATTTTCACTGTCCATCCAAAATATACTATCTCAAACTTTTTTGCTTTATAAACAATAGATGCCATCTTTTCTTGAAGAAGAGATGGGTAGTTTGCACATATACCTACCATGCAAAAAGACACAAATACCCGCGCAGAAGCCAAATGGCTTATCTACTGCCATGGCAGTCGGATATCCATTATTATTTGTATTTTTATGTGAATGACATTCTGTCAACACTACAATCAACGCAATATTTTTATAAACTGACAAGGGGACTTGATATATGGCCGCAGTCTCAAGTTGCCTATACCAATATAATGATTTTGTCGTGGGTACTTATTTGAATGAAATCTTCCAGTCTTCTATATCATCAAGTGTATCTCTTCATATGAGTTATTGCCATTTTTTTGGAAGTTATTGTTTTGTTTTCTTATGTATGTTTGTAAAGGGTATATGGGTATTTGCCGTAAATTACCTAATAAATAAATATTGAATTTTGGTTTTAGGAGCATCTAGTACACTACTGGAATGTCGTATATCTTGTCCTATTGACCATAAGGACTTCTACATGTATTATGTACTCAAGAGGCATCCTGGAAGAACTATAGTTTTCTGCAACTCAATTGGATGTGTGAAAAGGTAACACCGGGACTATTTTAAGTATTCTAGACCTATTTATCTTATTTATTTATTTATTTATTTAATATACAGAGACACCAACAGAACACTGAACAACACAAACAAAAAAAATAGAATCTCCAGTGCTCCAATAACAGGTATCTCCCGCATGGCTATTGTGCATAGTTAGGTAGGTACAATCAACGTCTCCTGACCATTCAAATTATAATAAAGACATTACTTTGCACAGTTAAAAGGAAAGTTTAAAATACACATATACATATTTGTAGGAAAACAAAAAGAAAACAAATGATGAACTAATAAGAATAATAATTATTTGAGCAGACTTCATTGGGGTTTTAGCATAATATTACATTTTATTATAATTATATTGTGGTTGTGAACCTGACTGGTCATGACTCTTAGATCATACTAATGATGATGATATATATCTCACAATAACAATAAATTATTCAAACTGTTTATGCAATATGTTTTTGTGACAAGACATATTCATTCCATAAACTAAGCATAGGTACAGAGCTGAATCGGTTGAGATAGGGTAGGGTTCGAACCTTCCATCACTTGATTATTAAACTAGTGCGATTCCCGCACAGCACAGTCACTGACCCATCTGAAATGACTAATAAAAATCCTATGTTTAGGTTGGCGCAACTGTTTGGTATGTTGGAGTGTCGGCCTCTTCCACTTCATGCAAACATGCCACAACGACAGAGGTTGAAGAACTTGGACAGGTTTGTGATATTTATGCCAATTATTGTCATAATCAATAAATATTCAATATCTCAATAGATACCAAGTTGGAATATTATAGGAAAATCAACCTTTAATTGTATCTTTATAATATTGCAGATTCCGTGATGATTCCCAAGGACTCCTGGTAGCTACAGATGTTGCAGCTCGAGGGTTAGATATACCCGATGTTGATCATGTCATACACTATCAAGTTCCCAGAACTGCTGAGGTTAGTATTCAAATTTCATTATTTACATACATACATACCATCACGCCATGTCCCTCACGGGGTAGGCAGAGAGAACCAAACGCCACTTACTTCTATCTTGACATACATTCATCGCCTCGTCGACATTCATACATCGTCTTATACATGTTCCTCTGTTGTTCACGCTTCTAACATTTCCGTCTTTCAAAATACCGTTCACATGGACGTGCCATCCCTTCCTTGGGCGGCCCCGACCTCTCATTCCATTCCTGTCCGCAATGTATATTTTCTTCGTCAGACGTTCCTCATTCATTCTCCCCATGTGGCCAAACCATCTCAATGTGTTTTTCATTCTATTAATGACATCTTTCTTTATCCTACATTCTTTCCTTATGTCCTCATTTCTGATCCTGTCATACATTGTCAAATTTCATTATTTACTTATTATATATTACACATATAATTAAGTAAGTACATATAATTATTGCCAAACATCTTGAACGAGCTTCTGGTTGCACAGAGCACTAATTTGTGTATTTTTGCTTTGTTGGTTTACGTGAAAATCACCTCCCTTCTTGGCTAAAAGTTCAAGTTATTTGGCGATAACTCTACATATCATCATGCCATATCCCTTACGGGGTATGTAGATACAACCTAGCGCCATACTCCTCTATTTTTGCACACATTCCTAACTTCCTTTACATCCGTGCATCGTTTCATACATGCTCGTCGATTTTTCAAACTTCTTATGTTTCCTTCTTTCAAAATATCATTCACATGGTCATGCCATCCCTTTCTGGGGTGGTCCCTGCTATTCATTCCATCTCTTACACCCATGTATATTTTTTTGGTCAGTCGTTCATCAATATGTCAATATGTCTAAACCACCTCCAAGCATTCACTTTCATTTTACTTATAATATCCTTCTTTATCTTTTAAACTACTAGCCATAGAACAGGTTTTCCTAGTTGGGCAGCAGTAATCTACTTATTATTGTCATTATAAATATGGTGTGATAAAAGGTAAATATGTAAATCATCTTGTATTCTCTCTTTATGTCCTCATTTCCATTCTAACATTTATCGTTCTATTACATACTCTTCTTAGTGATCTCATTTCCATAACATTTATTCTACTTTCATAGAGCACTCAGAACGGTAATATCCGATTCAAGCATCTTCTTGCATTCAAGCATTTTCTGCGACGTTTTATGATAACCAGTGCTATGTTGCCATGTAGGTACGTACATTAAATATCTGAGTGCGCTCTTTCTGTGCAGTGATGGTATCATTATTATTTTGCACTCGGTAAATGTTATTTTATTTAGATATTATTTTTGTAATCAATAACTCTTACTACAAATACTTAGCACGCTTTGGACAATGATTGTTTTTATATAAATTAATATTTAGTACTAACTATGTGACAGACGCCTGTCATTGGAGACCTTATGTGTTTGTATCATGTGTTAACTTGTTTGTGTGTATTTCAATGTTCTGTTGGTGTCTTAAATAAAATTAAATAAAAATCTTGAAAGTAAATATATGTATTATTTAATTTTGAATGGAGTGTGGTAGTAATACGTAATTACATGTATTATTTCCATATTATATAATATTGTGTGATGGTTTTCAGAACTATGTCCATCGTAGCGGTCGTACGGCACGAGCAAGTAAAGAGGGCATCACCATTCTCATCATGGAACCGGGAGAAGTACAAAACTACACCAAGATGTGTAAAACATTATCTAAAAGTATGCACTTATTCATCATTTTATTTTATTATAGCTTCTGGAAATCATCAGTGTCGTATTCCTCAATTATTGAGGGTCATGACCATCTTCTCTCCTTGTCATCATGATGTGTATTTTTGTCCTCCATTTCTCCCGACACATCGCCGTCCTCATTGCTTCAACCACTGATCCACCAGTGGCAGCCCAAATCTGATCCTTCCATCTGGAAATAATGTTTCATAGAATAGGGATATAATTTAAAAATTCCATGTGTTACGTACATATCAAAATATATATAAAATGCAAGATTGAAATAACACCACATAACGTCATTTCCTTCTCCGTCCCCCACTCTCCCCTCCCTTCCTCTCGCTCACCGCGTCAACTAAGTTGTGTGTCATCTTCGCTTATAAAATTTATCTAACGGCCGTTATACCACGGAAATCAAATCTTGATACATAACATAAGATTCATCATTCAAATCAATTATTTGTGTAGTATAAACCATTTGTGAAGTAAACCATCAACATCTATAAATCACCAGTGATCTTTGTACGAACAACTTAAAAGGTGAGTCTACTTTCATTTAGTGTCCATTAAATTTTCTCCTCGTCGTAATCAATAAAAGAAAATACTTATATTTTCATATTGATCGACGCATCACCATGTTTCAGAGAAAAGAATACATATAATATTGATATTATGTTTATGTACCTATATTGTATGTTAACCGTGTACCAAATCTTAAATAAATAAATAGGATTAGGATGTTAAAACATGACAAGTGACTTCTACTGACAGCTAGCCAAGCTATGAGCATTTTTGATAATGATTAGTTAGTTAGTTTTACAATCTGGCTAGATGAATTGCGAATGATTAGCCACCAATTTCACCAAGGTTCCTTAGTGTCTTCTTCTTCAGCGCTCTATCCTCCCCTGCTGGATATTGGCCTCTTCCATACCATTTCTTTCTGTCGGTTGCTGCTTGCAGACGATTTTTACCCCCCACAGCGGCTATGTCATCGGACCATCTTTTTGAGGTCTTCCGACGCCTCTCTTGTTTTCCCAAGGTCTCCATCTTAATATTTTAGGGGTCCATCTTGTGGGGACTCGTCTTACAATATGGCCCGCCCATTGCCACTTCAATCTTGCTACGCGATTCATGACATCCGCTACTCTTGATTCTCTTCCTAATCTCCTCATTTCTTATTCTATCTCTTAGGCTTACCTCCTTAGTGTAAAAATCAAATATTTTTTTGACAATTTAATACCTCAATAGAGACAAAGTTAGAATATTCTAATCTAACTTTATCTAATTTAGAGAATCAGGAAATCAAGACACCCACACGGCTTACGACCTGTCATTTGTTGGTTTACGTGAACACTTAAACCGCTTGCCAACGTTCACTAATTATGCCATAATATTTATTTATTTTATAAATACATCATTTAATAAATATTATTATGCTATGGGAGCACTGGGAAAGTTCACAAGAGTTTATTCTAGACCTATTTACCTTATTTGAGCAGATTTCATTGGGGTTTTAGCAAAATACTACATTTTATGATAATTATATTGTGGTTGTGACCCTGACTAGTCACGACTCTTAGCACAAGGAGCGTAATTAGCGTTAGAAATTAATTTAAATAAATTTTTCTTCTGCTGGCGATCAAATCCAGGACGTATTAGTCTCTTGCACTAGGAGTTTTATATTTCATTAACATATTTTTAGACCGTTTTCTTTGACTTCATCAATAATTAACTGTCTGTGAAAACGATGGCGGCTTTCAGCGTGGCCCACTCAAGGATTTGAGCTCCGATTGACTATTTAGTTGATATTTGATAAGATGTTCTTCGGTGAATGCAGGTGTAAGCTTTGGTGGATGATGAATGTCTCTGTAGAGAAAGTAGGTGTTAAAAGGTTAATGTTTTTTCAGAGGAAGACCTTCCTCATTTTCCCATTGACGGAAGCCTGTTGACGGCTGTCAAGCAGCGGGTGGAGTTGGCCAGAGAACTGGATCACTTCACCTTGCAGTTGAGGAAGGACACTCTACACCGTGGATGGCTGGAGAAAGCTGCCAAGGAAATGGATATGCTCATCGATGACAGAGATTCGTATCCTTTTTACAAAGACATAAATAAAAAATAAAAAAAAAGACATGACGAATTGTGAGATATGGTAGTTGCACAATTTTGTCAGTAATGAGATTGTACAGGAATCCGTAAATTTCTATGACTATTATAGACCACAAAATATAAATATAATCCTGCTTTGTTTCTTCCATCTGCTATATGTATGATATTTACAGTTCCTATTTACTACTAGCCTTTATGTCCCGCCGTTGGCCAAGAATGTGAAACTGTGAAGGAATAAGCAATCGTTTTTATAATATTGTCACCCAATTATTTTGCAATATCGGACTATGAAAAGTGGTTTGAAATTTGATTGAGTTTAAGCATTGTAAAATGTTCAAGTGATGGCCACAACCCATTCTTTTTTATATATTGCTATAAAGTGTGAATGAAGTATAATATACAATTTCTGCACGCATGGACTACGCGAAATGGTTTTAAATATGACAGTTTATCAACGTTGTACACAACCCCCATTTTTAAATATTATCATCGAAAACAAATTGTAATATATACCTATTGAAAATTTAGTAATTTTGGATGTTGGAATGTGGTTTAAATTTGATTAAATAATGTACTGAAAAGATCTAGTGTTGGTCACATCCCATTCGTTTTTATATTTTTTCATCAAGTGTGCATTATATTTTTGCACAATTAGACTGATAGACTTAAAATTGACACAAAAGTCTACATTAACGAAGAAGAAAAAGACTTAAACTATAATAAATAGTTTTTAATTTGAATATAAACGTTGTGAAGAGTTCAGTAATGGCCACAACCCCCATTATTTAAATATCGTCAACGAAATCAAATATGAAGGTGTTGAAAATTATTCAAAATAGGATGATATAAATGGTTTAAATTTGATTAAACAAAAGTATTGAAAATATTCTAGTGCAGGTTACATCGTCACATCCCACATCCCATTCGTTTTTACATATGTATTTTCATCAAGTGTGCATATTGTTAATAATATTTCTGCACAATAGACTATTAGACTTAAAACTAACCCAAAAGTCTAAATAAAAAAGAGAAGAATAAGTATAAGACTATAAGAAATAGTTTGTATAAAAAACTATTTCAATGGTCTACATAAAATAAGAAAAAATACATAAAATAGAAGAATTAGACTATTGGAAATAGATTGCATAAAAACTGACTAAAAGGTCTACATAAAAGAAGAAGAAGATTAATCCATAGGAAATAGTTTTGTATAAAATTCACCAAAGTTCTACATAAAATAAGAAAACGAAGAAAAAGAATTAGACTCCACGAACGGTCGCTTCAGACCCTTCAGTACCTCCCATCCCTTCAATCCATCATTACGTCCCTTCCAATCAGGCCCTTCAGTACCTCCCGTCCCTTTAGGCCCTTTTATACCTCCCATCCCTTCAGGCCCTTTAGTGCATCCCTTCCCTTCATTACATCCCGTCCCTTCAGCCGCTTAAGAAAAGTTTAAATCCAGAAACCATCCTGGAAGAACCGCGAAGAGATGAAAGGACCTTCTTTTCCCAGGATACTCCACCTTCAAAGGTAAAATGACTAAATACACGAAGAAGAAGAAGAAAAAAGTTTAAATCCAGATACCTGCGAAGATATGGAAGGAAAATTGGACCTTCTTTTCCCAGGATACTCCACCTTCAAAGGTAAAATGACTAAATACACGAAGAAGAAGAAGAAAAAAGTTTAAATCCAGATACCTGCGAAGATATGGAAGGAAAATTGGACCTTCTTCTCCCAGGATAGTCCACCTAAAATGTCCAGGTAAAATGACCAAATGCACGATGAAGAAGAAAAAAGTTTATATCCAAAAACCGTCTTGGAAGACTTGCGAAGAGTTGGAAGAACAGTTGGACCTTCTTCTCCCAGTATTCTCCAACTTCATAGGTAAAATGACCAAAAATACATGAAGAAGAAGAAGAAGAAGAAAAAAGTTTAAATCCAGAAACCTGCGAAGAGATGGAAGGACAATTGGAACTTCTTCTCCCAGGTTAGTCCACCTTCATAGGTAAAATGACCAAATACACGATGAAGAAGAAGAAGAAAAAAGTTTAAATCCAGGAACCGTCCTGGAAGACCTGCGAAGAAATGGAGAGACAGTCGGACCTTCGTTTCCCAGGATATTCCGCTTTCATTGGTAAAATGACCAAATACACGAAGAAGAAGAAGAATAAGAAAAAAATTTAAATCCAGAAACCATCCCGGGCATACGCTCGACAATTCACCAAAGTTTCATTGTAATCGGACAAACGGTTTAGGAGCACATAGCATACATGCATCCATACATAAATAAATAAATAAAATAATTTTCCTATAGGAAATCAGTATATTGTTGATTTGTAAGTAAATAGTATTAGGTAGGTACCTACCTACAACAATGTTCTAAATAAATTCGATTCATATCAAATTTTATTTGAATATCAGAATCTTTCCGTAACCATAGTAACCATCGAACATATAAAATATTACTATCAAATGGGCTCGATACATTGGTTTGTTCGAAGCCACAAAAACGAAAATTGTCCAAAATATCAAATATTACATACAAATTATGCAATTTTATTATGCCTATATCTTTACTAATAATTAACAGACTTTTACAATATATGTCTTAAAACTTGCTGTAATGTCTTGTGTTTCATTTTATTATTTCATAATCACATTTATTTCAAAGGTATATTATTTTAAAGAACATATTCATTCGGTAGGAAAATTAAATATCGTATGAAAAGATATTAAAATGGCGGGGTTATATGTACATTTGTACAAAACGCTTACTTTAAAAATAAGTTAAACATTATAATTATACAAAATATTCACCATGTTTTTCACTTAAATGCTAAGTTATACTTGAAAGTAAATTTTTTTCGTGTAAATACGTACTTCTAACTTTTAAACTAACAGATATATGCGTGCAAAATGTACACTTTTTTGACAGATACGACTTGGAAAATTTTGTATGAAAAAAATAATTATTGAAATATTTTTAAAATTCAGCATTTTTATCGCATTATTTTTAGCGTGACACTGCATCAGGTATACAGGTACACGTTCGCAAATAAATTAGATTTTTAGATGCTCTTGGTTTTTCAGAAGGCGTGAGACAAACATACACACACACACATACACACACACATACACTAACATTTTGATTGCTTTATTACTTTAGATTTACTGAAAAATAGTCATCAAAAATATTGATTAGATCTCACCTTGATTATTGTCTCATTCTGCATAAATTTTCTATATTTTTTATTTATGCAAAATGTAATTATTTTGAAATATACAAAAGAGAAAGGCAATCGTGTTTTCACTGGATTCACGAATCCAGGCCCACGAGCACAGGCGACCAGAGTACCAGCCAGAACAGGTGAGCCACATGGGCTTGCGACCATGTATGTGGGATTAAGGGGCCCCTTTATGACTAGTCACGCTCACCATTCATCCACCAACCTCTGACTGATACTCCACTCCCCTGGGCAGCCAAATCCAATAGGATGCGGATAATGCTGCTTTTACCACCCTATCCAAAATTTCTTTTATTTTACCTCTAGGGAGATCCAGGTCTTTAATGTAGGAATATAAAAAAATTGCGGGCAGGCCTCTCACACAGCATATACATTTGTGCTAAAGCCATCTTGAACTGTTTTATCTACCATACTCTGGTCTGTTGAACGAATTGAAGTAACGAAATGAGAACAGTCTTAATTTTTTTTATTCTAACAAATATCTTAGGTTATTGAAATTCTTTTTGAAATTTGTGTGTGTCTGTTTTTTTTAACCTATTCATTTGAAATTAGATCAAAATTTCATCTTCTTTCAGCACTTAACCACAAATTTATTCTTTCTTAACATTTGATTTAATCAGATCTCGAGTGATGGAAAGTCAAACTGCGTCTGAGTTAAAAAACGTTTTAATGAAAAAGAAGAAGCAACTCTCATCTTTATTATCGAGCCCCCTGTTTCCCAAAGGGTTCAGTTTCAAGTTCCCCTCGATGAACTCCGGAGCGGAAGAGTCCCTCATGATGGGTCAGGGAGAGAACGCCGTTCAAGCCATGAAGTCCGCCATGGAATCGGGAAAGGTGAAGAAACTCAAAAACACGACAAGGAACGAAGCCATCTTCAATTTGGAGAAGGCCGTCAAAGAGGACATTCAAAAGTTGGAGAAGAATTTGAAAAAATCAAATGGTGACGCTGGCAACCAGAAGAGCTATAATGAGAAGCTGAGCAAAAACAAATGGAAGAAAATGAGAAGAAATAAAGATACTTTATAATTATTTTGGATGATGTAAAATTTATGCCATTTTGTACATTATTCACTCCTTTCATTTCAACAATTTGTTTCTTACATTAAATAAATGGAAATTCTATCAATTTGTTTTTTTTTTGTGGCATTGCTGAAGTATATTACCAGTTGTGAAAGTAAATAAATGTTACGACGTTGACCTATCTTAGGCCATGTCTTCAAAATAAAAACTTCGTCGATCATTCATGTTATTTAGCCTCTTGTATGTTCGATTTCCTGGCAATCGGTGTATCGTTGTACCAGAAAATCCATCAGGTCACTTCGATGTACCACACAATCGTAAGATCGGAACTCCTCTATGTCTCCAAATGCTGGACACTGTACAACTCGTACTCTAGGCAACTGGAAACTTCTGAAATGAATATGTTATAATGTGTTCAGCCGGAGAGTCATAACGGGACAAAATAAAAATTATAGGTACGCATCCGTGGAAGCCTAGGCGTTACTGATAGGTATACATATTGCGATAGAGGAAAGGCAGTTGAGATGGTACGGGCACGTTGAACGCAGACCGCCAGACATGGTAAACCAAGCGATATCTATGGATCTTCCTCGACTTAGGTACATCAAATGAATTCCTGGATTGTTGAAAGAAGAAACCAATTGCAGAGGCATGGTCTAGGTGACACAATACAGGACAGAAGGACCTATAATTTACGAACTAGAAGATTTGACGAAGAGTTGGGACATACATTCACTTTATAATAGAATAAACTACCCCTTGACGTACGTGAAACTCAGAGCATTGACACCTTCGGGAGACTTCTTAAGACTTCCTTGTTTCGTAGAGCCAACAAATAAGCTACAGCGCCTTTAGAGTGATTTTGAATCACTAAACGGTGCTTTATAAATTCTATTAATTATTTTCATGGACTCTTTAATACCTTTTCAGGTTTCTGACTATTGCACATGTGTTGATAATTGTAGTTTTTTGTATGTTGCTGATGACGTATGGGGGTAACTTTAGTATGTCTATATTTAGAGTGTTTTTGGTATGATGCCTGTAGACGATAATATAATTGGGACTATTGTTACTTTTTCTTGTAATTATTGTGATTTTATCTGTTCTGCAAATATTTCTTTTGTAGATTTGCTGTATTTGGTATCGATATTTCTATCAGATATGTGTGTTTATGTATTTTGTCGATTAATATCTATATTAATATATATTGCAAATTATTTTGTTAAGAATCCTCTTCCAAAAACGTTCAAATTGTGCTGTAGAAGCATATTTCCATGTCTCCTTTCTTTTGTCTTTCCCCTTGCCGATGTGTTCAGAAATTGTTGCATTGGAGAATTATAATTGGAAAGACAATGGGAAGTGACAAGTGTGCTCTTTAGTACAAGTTTGAAGATCACAACGTGTGGATGTCTTAATTGTATCGACCAGTGCACAAGGAAAACTTTCATTCTGAACCAGCAGAATAGGAGACATCGGTGAAATCGTTTTTATACAGTCCACTTATCATCATATCATTAATACCCATCACCTGATGTTTTCTACAAGTGCTTCCCTAGAACCACCTCTTTCATGAAATTAATATCAGTAATTTGCCTTTTTTATTCAACATCCATGTTTCATATGCATGTCAGTCCCGATCAAATCAAGGTTATATACATGTTAGTAAATTAATACCTTGACATCAATATTGGTTTAATCAGTTTTTTCGTACGGAAACAGCAACCACTTGTAATCAACCTTGGAACAGTTTCACAAGATAGCAAAAAAATGGAAAAGGTTACTGTCAAATAATAATTAATAATATATCTAATCTTTTGATATATCAAATGACTTTAAACATAGGTGCGAACACACTGGGCTTTGTAAGGAAATTAATATTATGGACAAAGATAAATATTTGATTAAAATAGATAATATAGGATAATGTAAATGAAAAAATAATGATTACTTTTCATGTTTTATTTCTCTTCATACGAATTTTTGATAATAAAGACTCAAAATTGTTTACAAGTTATTTAAAAACAATCATACATTGATTTAATATTTTTATATTCTACATTTAAATTGGGAACAAATAAAGTGATGTAGATATTAGTAGGAACAATCGACATACTAAATATTTAGTACATGTTTTATTAATTTAATGTTTGTAAGACATGATTTAAAAATATATGATCTGATTTATCTGATTAACTGTGTGTTTGATAGATCAAGCATTTAATCTTAAACATGGCATAAAGAATTGATGCATAGCTATCCATAAACATCTTGAAATTTTTCGGCCTGAATGGGAGTTGTTTGTGCGCACACGGAATCAAATGAACCTCAAGAAAAAATAAAACAAAATTTGTCTTATGCGCTCCCACGTGATATTTCCAAATGTTTAACAATAACAATACACTTTATAATGATATGAAAGTATAGCTTCATTTAAAAATTCAAGAATATTTCACGGACGCTCTTGCATTATTGCTGGTTCTAAGAAACAAGTTTCTGAGAAACACCGAATAATTTATATTTTTGCATGATCTTTCTTTTATCCTTTTCATTTCAGTATAAAACATGGTTAATTTTACAGAAAGAATTACTGTTAACAATGCTTTTATTACTACAAAGTTATATAATCAGAGGATGTTTACATAGCTTGAATTAATTAGTTAATTATGACTTCTTTCGTCAGTAAACTACATTATATTTTTTTAGAACGACACACAAATATGTGACTTGTATCCTTGAAATGAATCTGAATCATTTAATGGTGCTATATGCATATAATTAGTAATTTATCAATCAGTCTAATACATAATGAAACGCCATCTCTATCAGTTGATGTCACTAGTTTCTGACATCAAATTATAAACAAGTTGCATAAATTCACTTAAATTGCATAATAATAATAATAGGAATTAACTTAAAAAAATATGGCCTTTTTAATTCACCGATTGCGGGGTATTTTTTTCTTAAAACAATCTTCATAAATTACCATTGCTCAATACATTCGAAAAATTCTCGCTAAATTGGAATAATTATTAATGTACAATTCTTAATTTAAAGTATTAACTATCGTTTCCTAACTACATGTTTTGTTTTTTATATATAATTTACCACATGGTTATTTTAATGTACATTTACACATTTAAACCTAACCTATATTTTATTTCTTAGCATATATTTTACATTCATTAATATTATATATTAACATTTATTTAATTTAATATCCACAATATGCTTCCTAAGTTTTAAAATCAAGTTTTTTCTTTTTTATAAATTAGTTGCAGCTGCAATGCATTTAGTACCATTTTGTGCTATAATCGGTATACCCCGTGTTAATATATTTCAAAATCATTAAAAAATACATTCATGATTGTTGTGTGAAATATATATGTACCTACATGACACCGTTTCCCTTTTCAAGGTAGACATAGAGCGTAGTATCCATATTTTTTCTTTCTATAATATATCAAAAATAACTAAATTTGAAAAATTATTTTTTTTTACATTCGAAACGTTATAAATATATTTTTAAAATGAAATGAGTCATTTGTTGTTTTAGTTATTTTTGTGTTTTGTAGATTTCATAATTACTTTAACGTATATTTACTATTTATATACAAGAAAATTAAATTTTAAAATAACATATTAAGTTGAGTAAAAATAAAATGAACACATTTCGTAAAATATATGTTTCAAGTATGAAAATGGATCATTTTAAATGGATTATTTTATTTATATATGATATTAAAAAAAAACATAATTTCAAATTTAAGTACAAATCCACAGGATAAAATTATTCAATAAATATTAGAGTATTTGGAGTACGATAGAATATATTTTTTTGTACGAAATCAAATGCTTATAACAAATAATAAAATATTTTATTACTGTTTAAATAAAAAGTATAATATATCGGCTAATGAAATGCCATCTACAGATAATTATATTGCAATATTAGAGACACAAACCAATATCAATAAAATCATATTTTAAGTAAGATCCCATAGATGTCATTTTTGCTCTATAAATTTAAAGGATAATATTATTTCATAATTATTGTATTGTGCAAAGTTATAATCAAATCTCATGGAATATGTGCAGAAAAGATGTACAGTAAAAAAATACATACTTAATCATAATAATATTTACAGATAATATAATATCTAAATGAGCTTTTAATTTATGCAATGTTTTGCATCTAAAATAATCTATACTTTATTTTAATATGTATAATTTTTACATCACATAAAGGTATAGAAGGAAACGAAAGAGCAGATAAGCTGGCAAAGAAAGGATTAGAGATGCCTTTCATAGGACCTGAACCAGCGGTTGGATTATCTGCAGCAACGATTAAAAGATCGGTCAAAGACTGGATAACAGTCAAACACAGAGTTCTGGGAAGCTAGTTGTGGACAACGCCAGGCGAAAGAATTCATAAAAGGGCCCTCCAAAAAGAGGACAAGAAAGCCGCTGAGTCTCAGCAGAGAGCAACTAAGAACGATGACTGGTCTATTTACTGGGCACTGTCATCTAAAAAGACACCATTACATAATGGGGATCGCTGATGAACCAAATTGTAGAAAGTGTCAACAAGAGGAAGAAACAGCCTCTCATGTGATCTGCGAGTGTCCAGCCCTAATGGAATCCAGACACAGACACCTGGGAGCCTTTATACTAAGACCCCAAGATCTGGGAGGCATTTCAATCTGCAAAATATGGGACTTTATTCAAGAAACCGGATTGCTGTTGATGTGACATCCCCCTAAGGGAGGCACAATAGATCAACCTATGGTCACGGTGCAGGGGCGTGTTGGACCCACTCCTAATAAATAATAATACATCACATAAAGATTCATAATAGTATTTCTCTGAAGCTTGAATAATAATATTGATCAATATTTTCAATAGATGGCAGCCATATTACAATAGTTTTTTACCTACATACTGAAATAAAATATATTGTCTGCCTGACTTATTTACTCATTCGTTAATTATTTACATGTGTAATTTTGTTGATTTTCGAAGTACATAGAAATACTATATTTTTACAATTATTTTGTATAATTTATAATAAAAAAATTGTGAAACAAAATTTAAAAAAGTGCTTTACAGTGCATAAAAAAGGAACATTTAGGTGCAAAAATACACGTTACATTTTTTTACAATGCACAATTTAATTATGAATATCAAAAAGTTGGATTAAATGATAACAATTTTTCTGAAAACTACTCAGCAATGAATGGAAGGACGAAGATGAGTTTATTTAGAATCTATAATGTTTTTTTTTAATAAAGTCTACACAACTGTGAAATTTTCAGGTACGACCATCCAATCAAATATTAATGATATATTTTATATGAAAAAAAGGCAAGTATGGTAGAAAACATAATTGCTGTATCTTTTGATTTAATAAATTACATTCACTTAAAGGGGGGGGGGGGGGGGGACTGCTGCCAAATCGTTTTGAAAAAAATAATTTAGTTAGTTTGGGTATTAATAATGAAAAATATACCTTATTTTTTTGATAATGTTCTGTATCAATTCTTGTAGAAAAATAATGGCACACCCCGATTTTCAACGTTTATCTTATATTTTTAATAAACTATAAGGTGTAGTTCAATATGTTTTTTTTTAATTAACGACAAAAATATCTAGAAAAATATGATGTGACGTTGCATTAATGCTTCAGGTTTAGTAAATAAACCTAAAAAACATTTACCTATATTCCATTCTGCGCCATTGCGAAATAAATGTTTTTTGGTTTATTTACTTAAACTGATGCATTAATGCAACGTCACATCATATTCTTCCAGATATTTTATTCTTCTTTAATTTATAAAAAATATATTGCTCTATACCTTATAGTTTTTAAGAAATTTAAGATAAATGTCCAAAATAGGGGTAAACTTATTATTTTTCTACAAGAATATATATTATACAGAACATAGTTGAAAAGTTAAGGTATATTTTTATTTATTAAAATGAAAATTGAAAAAATAGGTACGTAGGCAACAGTCGCCCTCTTAACTAATTATAACAATAACAGAATGATGTTCTGAATAAAAAACATATGCAGTGTATGATGTCAAATAAAAAATGTTGAGTTTTTAATGGTTTTAACTTAACTTTACTATTTACAATATTCAGTTTATTTCTCATTGACTGACAGTTTTAAATTAACTCTAATGAAGGGAAAATAATATACAAATTGTTTGACTGTTTTTCAAATAAATATACTTCAAAAAACATGAAGTCAATAAATGTCTTATGTCATGTCTATCGTTGTAACTTATTTTCTATGCTACGTCATGACATAAGACAATATTTTTGGTGTCTTTAAAATGGACTTCAAGCTGCTTAAAAACGATAATTAAAAATTAAATTCGAATAACATTTAAGGCGAATCAAGTTTTTTTCTACATAATTCACTTAAAAATGCCAATTTGACTTTAATATCCAACCATAAACAGACCACTGGGATACAAAATGACTGAATAATTAAAAATAATTACTTTTTACATGTTTAAAATATTGCACACCATCCTTCAGTAAAGATTTTTACAATGACAATTATCGTCATTGTAACGAAACTAAACCACGTACAAGATATTAATATAATGATATTGCCGATGAAAGCAGATCATAAAAAGCCCATATCCAAGGCATTGTATAGGGCCGCCATGTCAGAGTGTCCCGATATTCTCCAGAAGGGATAGTTCTTGGCTTTAGCGGCAGTCTCTTCTTCGTTGCCATCTCCAACAACAACATAAGTGCATCGTTCGCCAAATTTCTGCTTTATCTTCTCAAAACAAGTATCTTTTCCTGAAAAACAAACCATTATTTGAATATTATATTAAATTCATTCATTTATAGTTATTAAATTTGTTGTCAACCATTTTTAATTACTATTTCATATTTTCTACAGATAATTCATACTGTCTATTTCTGTTTTTACACACATTAATCTAAGTGAGTTTTTTTATTGTATGTAGGTACCTATACTTGATTTATATGCTAAAAAAATACAATTTCTCACATCTAGTATAGCAAAAAAATAATAACTTACATTACGTGGCTTATATAAAAACAAAAAAATAATATCTATCAAAAAACAAAAGAAACACACAATATATTATAAGAACTTTTCCTTTATGTATTCGACACTTCCTTCACACATTCTGGCAAATCATTATGTAAAATTGTGCTTTTTTTACATTTCATATTCATCTTACATATTATATGTAGATAAAAACAATTTTCACTCTCTGTTTTATAAAAATTATGTAAGTACATACCTACATAGATAATGTTATTTTTTCTCCCACATTTTTATAAAGACTTGTTTTTTACTACACCTTTTCTACCAATTTCTAACACTAAGTTCTACCAAATCCAAAAATGATAATATTAGGTACTTATATAATCGGAATCAAAGAATAAGATACTACCTATCTATTTTTAAATGCAATGGTGGGCACATAATATGATATTTTGAAGAACAATTAAGTACTTACCAGTTTTGGTTGCTGAATAAATATTTTCAACTGCGAAGACTCCGCCTAAACCAAATAACAGAACCTTAGCAATGGCAGGAACCAACTGCGTTGTTGTTACCAATACATTCACACAGTTCTCTCTGAAATCAATTGAAATAAATACTTATTATTTGTTTTCATGAATTAAACTTAAGTAATGTATTTTGACAAATTGTAATTTGGTACAAATTTATTTTGTTTTAACCACTATGAATACAGTGTCTAACCAGTTTTCGGAGCTGACCGCTCCCTCTTCAGGACAGACTTGTACTAAATTATTATTAAAAAATGAACGAACGTGTGCTATATTATGGTGTGGATGGTAACGCACGCGTTCTTTCATTTTTTAATAATAATTTAGTACAAGTCTGTCCTGAGGAGGGAGCGGTCAGCTCCGAATACTATAGTTAGACACTAAGGCTGTGTTTCTCGAACAAAGACTAAAATAAAAGTATAGTTAAAAAACTTTGATTTCATAAAATTGTTCAAAACTTTTAGTGTTTCATTGAAATCTAATGTCGTCAAACGACGCATTTTTGAACAATTTCATGAAATCAAAGTATTTTAACCATACTATTACCATTACTTTTGCTGAAACAACCCTGGCTAAGTATTCATAGTGATTAAAACAAAATAAATTTGTACCAAATTTCAATTTGTGAATATATTTAAAATGTGCCACAAAGTTATAGCAACGTATGAAGAAAATGTTATTTTAATTTAGTTAAAACAGAATAATTAATCTAAAATGAATTACTAACCTAGAGTTGATTAGATTTAAACATTTGCTGGAGAGTGTCAACCAGTTGTCTGTTGCTGCTTCAATCTCAGCCCTCAACTGTAGCCATTGATCTCTCTTTGTTGGACCCAACAATCCTCCAACACTGCAAACAAAAACATTATACCTACATTTAATAGACATAAAAATACGAGCCAATGACTGGTCAATAGTGCTGATAATATGTCACCACTCCAGGGTACGTTAGATACTAAACTAAGTTCTCTCTCAGCTCCACTTTTTATGTTTTCTGTCTTGAAGACTAATAGATAACATCTTCCTCTGAATTGCTCATAGACTAGGGGTCGTATTACAAGAGTTATTCGAGAATAATGTAAGAAAAAGGTAAGGTCCCGTACTGAGAGAATACTGCTTACAAAACCTCAACTTTATCTTACATTATTCTTTAATAACTCTCGTAATACGACCGTATTATTATGCCTAAATGCTATTTAAATCTAGAACAGCCAGTCTATTCTGCATAAACATGTGTGGTTTACGCTCGTTAACGTAATGTATTGTATGTATGTTTTTGGTATTTTGTACCTACTTTACACCAAAGATCAGTGTTGGTGTATCGACTCGCAGCACTACATTCAAAAACTGTTGCAATGGAATGTGCAATCACGAGTACATGGAATAAATTAAAAACCTGATAATCTCGTCTCTCTCATTGAATTTCATTTATCTATGAGGAATAAAAAATTACTTGATTTATGAAGTCTGTGAATACAATTATATGTATAACAATTTGCATACTATCAGGAGCAAAGCATATAATAAGAAGTTTAAAATATCTCCTTGGTGTAGGCAATTGATATTGCAATTATTTATAATACTTGGTTTTATATTTTTCGCTAACGATAGTAAATAAACCAATATCAACCTTTTTACATACATATCCCACAATGTGAGATAACCAGCGACAGGTGTGCGGGTGTGCATTTCCTTATAAATGTGTGGGTTTTCGATTAGGTACCCTGCTCCTACGGGTACCCTGCTCCTAGGTGTATGTTCTTTTACAAAACAATTTTCAAGGATAATAATAATAATAAATTGGGATAATTTTTAAAGCGCCGTTTTTGTGATAACCTTACCTCAAGGGCGCTTTGAATATAAC
Source organism: Molanna angustata (assembly GCA_963576475.1). NCBI lineage: Eukaryota > Metazoa > Arthropoda > Insecta > Trichoptera > Molannidae > Molanna > Molanna angustata. The sequence continues at coordinate 34,411,300 of OY754979.1, forward strand.
TATTACAGGTTTTTGTAAGACTCGCGGAAGAAGTGAGAAGGATAGGTTAAGAAGTTCGAAATTCAATTTATAATATATTTAGATACACTTTTCTACAAAAATATAAAAATGCATTTAACAAATAGTCGACTTATTGACTAGAGGCAATTTCTTCCAGTCAACCTACTTACTGGTAGATACTTTCTAGAAAACAAAGAAAGTGATGCTAAAATGGTGACCCCGACTTGATCGTTTCTACACAATTACATATCACCTACGTATATTAATTATAGTCAACGTTACACTTATTCATATAATTGTCCAACTGTCGATTCGTTCATGAGAATTCAATTCTCTGAATGAATCGACATTATTAAGCCAAGATGCGTGTACGAAGGAAAATTTTGTATGGCGTAGTGGACTTTTTGCATGCTAATAACACCAACGAGTTTTGTGTGTGTGTGTCTGTGTGTCCCCCCCCCCCTTATAACTTTTGATCCGCTCAATTTACAGAGCCCAAAATTTCAGAATATATAAACAATTAAAAAAAAAAAACTTTTATACTCAGAATTTTGAATTTTTGTTTCAGTCAGGGGTTATCAACTTTTGAAATTTTGGTTTATTTTTCCATATATCTCAGAAACCATAAAAGCTAGAACGCTGAAAATTGGTATAAACATAGAAAAATACAAAATCTCAAATCAGTTTTTTCAAAAAATTTCCAGGGTTTCTCAAACATTTTTTATTAAGAAAAATATTAAGAGTTTAACTGCCTATATTTCCAAATATTTTAAATGGGGTTGCAAAACTTAAATTCTAAAAAAATATATGATATAAAACATTACAGTAAATAATTATTGAAGTTCACTGTTTAAGCCACTGTTTAAAATGATTTAGGAAGATAAGTTAACCTTTATGTTGCTTCAATGAAGATGGCAAGCTATTATAAACTTTTGGAGCAACGAAAGGTTAAAATCTTTGGGAAAATCTAGTTTTGTATATGGGAAGTCTAAATTGATTTCCCAACCTCACGCTTACTCTGCAATCATTAAATGATGCTTGTACAAATGCTGGTGGTTTTTGTATTATGAATTTTGTGCACTGCAATATATACAGTTTACGAATCCACTCAGCTGGAATAATTCATCACCCTTTTTATATATCGATTTAATAATTTTCTTTTGGAGCCTACCCAAGAAAATTATGTGACTGTCAGAAGCTCCTCCACAAGCAATCATTCCATATGTGAATAAAGATTAAGTTAGACTATAGTAAACCATACGAACAGTGTTCACCAATCTTCTGTATATAAACATTTGGCTTCTCGGTCTTTTGGTCAAATTAATAATAATAATTGTTTATTATTAATAATTTCTGTTTCATTCATTCGTCCTTTTCCTCATGACTGAGGATAGCGGCTGCAGTCGCCACACGTATGGCCCGCCTCCATGCCAATCTGTTTTGGGCTGAACGCAGAGCACCAGTCACCGAAGACCCCATTGTGGACTTAACCAAATCGCTCCATCTGGTCGGTGAGCGACCACGAGATCTCCGTCCCTCCACGCTGCCCATCACAACAAGCTTCTCGAGGCAGTCTGGTTTTCTTCTGGCAATGTGTCCAAAGAATTGAAGGATACGTCTGTAACATATCGTCGACAGACGATCTTCAATCCTTAGCTCGTCTAAAATTGACACATTCGTTCTTCTGGCTGTCCATAGGATGTGCAACATACGCCTCCAGCACCACATTTCGAAAGCATCGATCCTCTTTCGCTCTGTCTTGTCTTGTCTTGTATACCTACCAATAATTTATCACATTCATACAAAAAAGGTTTTAATTAGTAGGTATTGTACCTGTTTCTGTAGTTATTGTATATCTCCTTAATTCTTCTATATCTGAATGACAGTTTCCTCATCCAGTCTACACCCCCCCTGACTCCCTGCGTGGAGCAGAGGGTCTGTCCAGCGGGTCCCTGCAGCACTCCCCCCGTACCCCCCAGCCCCGGCACTGGCACACCACCACCCACACCCACACCAGTCAGACATCCAGCTGAGAAGCCGTCACCCTGGAAGTTGTATGTGCTGAGATCTTGGCCGTTGTCGTCTGCTGACACAGCATCCACGTGCTCCTGATCACATTCCTATCACATACCATTCAAGACAATTTTAAAATTACATAAATCACTACAGGACTTCATAATAGATAATCTTGACTTAATCTTAAAAAAATATAAATCAGTAGGTACCTACTCGATCATAATCTAATCTTAATTTCCGTTCAACCAGAAGTATTGTTAGGAATTCAGTATTAACTGTATAAGTTTAAAAAAGGTGAACAAGGTAATGGTGAGAAAGATGTCAGAGTGATGTCAGAATGAAAGGAGTCGGATTTGTCTGTGGTTGGTGATATATATTATAGTGGTGTTGTTTTTTTTTTTTTTGTATTCATGGTGAAAAAAAAGGTGTTAAACATTAAAAAGGCGATTATTTAATAGTATGAAATTGTTATTTTTTTTTGTAAAAATCAATATAACTTAGTTATCAATTATTTTATTTAAAAATAAATAATTAATTTCAATATAAAAGATTTCTAGAGTGAATAAACGATTCCTTGCACCCTGCGCAAGTGGCGATTTTATTGGCATATGAAAATTTCTTACAACTAACAAGTAGCCCAGAGAAGCAATATTTTCGTGAGAAACTAATTTAAATAAATTTCTCCTCTGCTGGGGATCGAGCCCAGGACACCTGAACAGCATAGGTAATCTATAATCTTTTAACCTCATGCTGTAAGAAAAAAATAATTTCACGTTGCTTGAGTTGGTTGGAAGAGTTTTCTTTATGGCAACTAACCTACCTTTGTGCACATTGTTCATTGTTATATATACATAAATACCAACTTAAAAATAAAAAAAAATAATTACCTCAATATCATTGAAGAAGAAATGTGTGTCTGCCAAACTAAAGATCATCTCCTCCATTCTAAAACCTAGTTGTATGTACTGTTGTGCATCCTGGAATAACAGATTATAACAATTTAACTTTTTCATTTAACACTTTTAATACAAAATCATGTAACGCCATTTCATGATAGCATTCATATATTTTTTAAACATTTTTTATCTATCGAACTCAACTGACGAAAATCAGTAAGTACATAGGTACCTACTTCGAAGAAAACAAAGAAAGTGGTGCTGAAATGGTGACCCCGACGTGATCATCACTACGCAATTACGTAACAACTACTAAATGCAATAGAATTCAAAATTCCATTTATTCACATAAATGTATTTATTATACAAATACTTACCTATATTAATACGAGTACACCGGTTATTTTGCTGATTTAAAGTAAAGTCTTGTAAACCACTATTTTATCACATTCATACAACAAAAGATTTGTTGGAAAAGTATAAAACTGACCTTATTATATCTAGCAGCAAATCCCCCAGTAAGCAACGTGTGAAATATAATGATAGTCTCGTCCAGATCCCAAATAAATACTCTGTCCAGAGCTGGTTCTGTACTTATTTGTGTTGAGGGTGAAGCAGCTGTTTGTCTTCTACCACGTCCTCTGCTCATCTTGGTAGCCGTCTGTTGGCCTTCCCTGAAAACAAACAATGCGGAGATTTAATGAGATGTGCCTTTTTGGGATATTGTCTCAGATGATATAATAATTCAGAATATTGATACTAACCCTGAACCACCGCTGCATCTTCTACTGGATTCACTTTTGACTGGTGATAGGGGACTTGTGTCACCCATGGACAAAAGACCTGATGATGGGGATTCTGAAAACAATGACAAAAAAAAATAAAAATTATAGGTAGGTAGTATAATGACGTTTCACCAAAAATTAATAGTCAGTAGTTCAAACTGAACCCGTGGAAACAATAATTGTTCAACATAGTGGTTGAGAAGTGAAATGGTTTAGCCCCGGAACTAGTTTGACTCACCGGATATAAACTCTTTTAAAACTTATATTACTCTCTGTATATAACAAGGCAAGGCAATAATGAATGAGTGATTGTTGTTAGTGGTGTTGCTAATCCTAACTGACAGTTATTGGTTGATACAATAGACAGTGTACAGCATAACTATAGCTGCATGTCTGATAATAACTTAACCTACAACAGAAGGAATCAATGCAGATGCTGTCGTCCAGGAAAAAAACATTTTTATTGAAAATATACATATTATGTATCAATACACAAACTGATTTTCAATCAATTTACAAGAAAACCACAAAATTGACTTCGTTTGAGTCCAATTACTTAGGTCTACTTGATATTTACTTTTGAAGTGAAAATTAATCTTTATTTCAAGTATGGAGAAGACTTACCTGGTAACGCTGATGTGAGATGATATGCTGCACTTCCCGCAGAACTGGGTGGACTGAGAGCATATGGAGGATAAGGTTGGTAATATGGAGAATAACTGGCGCCAGCTGGTGGAGACACACCTTCAGAGTACATTGGATAGTTGCAGTAATCCTAAACATGACATACAATCACTTATTAATCATCTAATATAGATATCATTTGAGATTTATACGGATCAACTAGAAATTTAGCAGACTGATGTTTACTGACAACACTTAGCAAAAACAACAACAGATATTATTTTCCCGAAATGGCAATATTATCTGAAGTTATGGGACCTTTAGATAATAATAATAAAAATTGGGGATTCCCGTGTTGTACAGGTATATTTTTACTTTCATACGAATCTTAATAAATACTCCATCTTGTATAACTTTATTATTTTTCCTTGGATTAATTACAGTTGAAACTAATTACAGAATAAAACTGCTTCATTTTCTTATCGTGGATATATGTAGGTATATTGGATATTTTGATATTTACATATTATAAATATCTGATTATTTCAAACCCTGTCAGCAATAGAGTTATTTCGCAGTAGCATGGCAGTTGACATGTAGGTACCTATCCGTTGAGAGATCTTCTTTGCTTTGCTTGAAAATTACTATTGCCTTTTTAAATATCTAGATATCGGTCCATGCATATCGGTAAATTGTTTACCAATATGGATAGTCTGTTTTCCTACTATCAATTCATCAATAATGTGAACTCAACAACTCACCTGATGCATGGATGTTCCAGAGAATGTCGGTTGGAAAGGGGAGGAATATGCAGCTGGGTAAGGGGGACAGTAACTCCCCCCGCCTCCTCCACTGCCTCCACTACCACCACCATACCCAACGTACGAAGGAGCTGCTTTACAAGACGATCTAAAAACAAACATATTTATTGATTAAATGATGTATGTAAATAACCTTATATTAGGTACCTTCTTCTTATACATATCTATAATGTCGTATATTGGAAGTGGATGGGTACAAAAACCCCAAAAAGAGACGAATATAAGTATTTAGAAGAGGCTTATCATCCAGCAGTAGGTAGGTATAGAGAGATAGCTGAAGGAAGAAGAAGTAATATAGAAAATACTTATATTTACCTATTATTTATAGCATCAGCATTTATGATTAGTTTAGGGGTCGTATTACAAGAGTTATTCGAGAATAATGTAAGAAAAAGGTAAGGTCCCGTACTGAGAGAATACTGCTTACAAAACCTCAACTTTATCTTACATTATTCTTTAAAAACTCTCGTAATACGACCGTAGGGAATGTACGATGTACGTATATTAATATGTATTTGTCACAAGGACTTAATATTCGAATATTTTTATTATTGCATATGCGCAAACATTGGATTTTTTTCCCTGTCGGGAGTCAAAGATATTTTTTAACAGATTTTTAATTATCTCAATAGAGATCTCCTACAATTAATATTCCAACTTCGTCTCTATTGAGATAATTAAAAATCTGTTAAAAAATATCTTTGACTCCCGACAGGGAAAAAAATCCAATGTTTGCGCATATGCAATAATAAAAATATTCGATTACTTACACATTGGTACAAGTAGGTAAATAAGACAAAAATGACCTTATAAGTCTGGCGCAATTCAGGGGTGACTTCTATGCGAAAAATGCATTTGTCACCTCAGGTATAAGAATTGTTGCTCTCATTATTTACAAAAAACCAATTCTCTCAATAGATGGCGTTACAACAAAAAATAATAAAATTGTTGTTCATAATTTCACACATAGATGGCTGTAGTAAAAATTCCTTATTTTCAAGCGAAAAGAATTTCAGTATTACAATATATAGAACTTTCAATATTGAATTGATAGGGATCTCATTAAAAAAGGCATAATTGGTGAACGTTGCGCAAGCGCATAAACTGATCACGTAAACCAGCCGATGACAGGTCGTAAGCCCTGTAGGTGCCTTGATTTCCCGATTCTCCTACAATAAATATTCCAACTTCGTCTCTATTGAGATAATTAAAAATCTGTTAAAAAATGACTTAATATTCATTATTTTTTTAAAGAATAAAATATAAGTTAGGTAGTTACCTGGAAGCTGTGGTAGCAGTGTAGGCAGAATATGGTGACTGTCCATAGAATGGTGATGTTGAGTTCATATGATAGGCACTGCCTGCACCTGGTGAGTATTGCTGCATACTGTAACAATACAACATGAATGATGATGTTGAGTTACTAACTGTTCTTCCACCACCACCACACGTTCTGCTTATGGGGACTAATAACGGCCTTTTGCAAAACTCAAGAACATGGTTAAATATTACATAATTGTGTTTTGGGTATGCCTGCACTGGGACTGGTCTTTCGATTGACCCGACAACTTGTTTCTCCAAAAGGGAGCTAATCCCTCTCCTCTCCTCTTCCTTTTCCCCTCGCTTACCCTTCCCTAAATCCTAAACCCTCTTGCAATGTTATATGTAGGTTCAATAGTTTTTTTGTTTTTTATTCACTCAAACATTTTATTCATAATAAGAACATTGTAATTGGCGCTATGAAAAATTGTAATTTTTATACTATTTTTAAATAAAACTTAAGCTGTAATTTTCATTCAAATAATAAAATAAAAAAAAATATACGAAGAATCCGGAGAACTCTAAAACCTTGCAGACACTGCACTTAATGTGCCAAAGAGAGCTAATCATGTGGAAACAACTGGTTCACTGTTCACTGATAGTGAAGATAATAGTGCACCGAATTTAAGACAGAAAGTCTTGAAAACCCTAAAGTTGATCTTCAACTTGAATTACCTACTATACCTATTAGGTATGTAAAAATAAGATATTCTTATCTATTGTTGGCCCAGAACAGGCTTTGCCCATGGTGAGGTAATATGTTCCATTGTACTGTTTTTATATAAATATTGATTCGGTTTGTTTATTGTTTATGGAAACAAAGAGAAAATAATACTAGTCGCCCATAATATGATGGATAGCGGAATAATTTCTAATACGACTGGTCGCGTGTAGCAATTAGAAGTGGGTTATTCTAATCCTTCAGTTGATAATGAAGGGGAATATTGAGAGACGTAAGGGGTCAGCAGGAAGCAGGCTCCTGGCTCCGAGATATTCGGGAACAAGATGTGCGGAGGACCTGTTCCACACCGAACGTGACAGGGAGAGTTTCTCCTGAGCGATCCGACAAGACACATGAAGAAGAAGTAGACGGTTGGTTGACAGGTACCTACGACATAAATCAACCTAGTATCATTTCTGACATTATTATTTATTGTTCAAATGTCGAGGGGTGAAAGGCTATTTGTTTCAAGCGACATTTTATAACTTTACATATTTTAAACTGGATAAGGTCAATATTTCTCTAAAAAATATCCTAATATATTGGTATAATTTTCAATAAAATTACATCCTTTCAAAGATATATGTCAATATCGCAAATATGTCGCCTTTCACCCCTCGGGTGATGTTGTATGACCTGCACTGATTTTTTTTTTGTTAATATTAACAAAATTAAATGTTTAAACTAACCGAACTATAGTGACTACATACAAAACATTTGGTTTTGTGCAGCTAAATGTTTTGTGCAACTAAGGCAACGGATATACCTACGGGAATGGAGGAGACTCCTTGATTCAGCCAAGGCCCACCCGGAGCTGTCGAGCTTATGATGATGATGAAATGTTTTGTGCACACAGCCAAACAGTACAGTCATAAATAGATAAACAATAATTAGGTACTGATAACAAAGGTTTGGCTAAAACGCAGGTAGCCAGTTCGGTTGTCATAATATTTTTTTCGGTGTGTTAGATAACTGCATATAAAAAATATATGGTCTCCAGTCTCTTTAATTGAATTTCAAAGAAACTTTCTTTAACATTTTTTTGACGCGTGACATAACAGCAATGTCCCTATTAACTAAGAGTGGAAGCAGTAGCGGAATTTATAGAAGCCGAAAATTTTGGCTTGCCTATGAATATTATATATGTTAAGAAATTCAAGTCCTAATATTTTTTGTCTGTTTTATTCAAACCATAATACAAGAATAAAAATTGAACCGTATTTAGATACGATGCTTGACAGGGTCACAAATATAAATATTATTTTGACATGTGATTTTAAAATATTTGCATGGCCACTCAAATAAACAAAGATGTTAAAAAAACATTAAATTTTCGACATTTCACAATTTTCTTTTAGGGTTTGCCTAGTTCGAAGGTTCTAGGCACGCCTCTGAGTGGAAGCACTATCCTAAGTTGGTGCCTTACAGAAAGATAAATAAATACAGGTACCAACATGACAAAAATATTTATTGGACTCTGCTCTAAGTATGAGTAGCCAAGATGGATAGGTACCAAGTGTGGTCTGTCTCTCTCACTCACCTGTGATAGTAATTGTAGGCCGTTGAGGTGTCAATGGGCGGTCCTTGATGGTGGTCGGCGTGTGTCAGTGGTGAGGAGGACACTCCCGCTCCACCGCCAGATGACACTCCCACTCCCACACCACCGCAGTACACCAGCGGGGTCACCTCCTCGCCTCCACCACCGCCTCCCCCTCCACCACCACCGGGACTGCGCACCTCACTCTTTACACCGCAGCCTCCACCTAAAGGTTGACATTAACAGGTATATAATTATTAGATACCTTTATTTATCATATCTAAAAATAACATTTTCGCTATTAAGGGGACATCATATAAACCAAAACACCCTAAATTGAAATCAAATTTGTCAAATATGTTGAAATGTGTGTTCCTTAAAAAATACCACTATCTCTAGTGGACTTTCCTCATATAATTTTAAAATGCAGCAGGAAATCCCCTATAAACAAATATGGTTTATTACACCATTTATTTTAAATTACTGCATCTATGAGTCGTAGAGAAATAAATCTTTTATGTGCGTAAAATCAAAGTGCTTGACCGATAAAGTTTTTTCATTTCAAATTAGTTGGTTCTTAATATGAAAAAAAAAACACTTTTTACGCACGCGATAGTTACCCTTACTAATACGTAACTTCATAGTGCATTAGACGGTTATAATATAGATATCATGTTTTCAGTCACTAGATTTAGTTTTATATGTCATCTTAAAAGGAGTTTAAACCAGTAAAAAACTACAAATTAACTTCATTAAATACCTCACTAGAACACAGACGCAAAGTCGGTATTTTAAGTTTATTCTATAGATATCTACTACCACGGGAATTGCTCAGAAGAACTTGCATCTTTGGTCCCTCCTCCACCCACTCGCAGCAGAGACACTCGCTTCACTCAATCGCAGCATCCATTCACAGTGGACCTTCAACATATACGAACAAGTCGCTTCTCGAACTCCTTTATTAATACAGCAGCCCGACTGTGGAACGATCTTCCGAATTCTGTGTTTCCATCTTCGTACAACCCGGGTCTTTTTAAAATCCGAATTAATAAACTCTTTTCTAGATTGCAAACCCCTCCCAACGCTACGTAGTGCGCATCTTCGGAAGAGTAAAATGGACCCAATTCCTAATAGCTGGTGTCCCCTACGTAGACATGTTAAAAAAAACCTACCTATTTATTTACCTAGGACTGTGCATTTGGGTCGTCAGCAGTGTCTAATATAAAAGGAAAAATGTATGGCTACATCCAGCAGTGGAGGGACGAGGTCTAGAGAAGAAGAAGGTAAAACAATAGTAGTTCCTGTTATAAAATAAGAAAAACCTACCTGAGGAGTCATTCATCAACCAAGCCACCGCTGCGGACGCCGTGGCTGAAGAGTAATGTCCCTCGGTTGTCAGAGGAGATCCACTTCCTTCTCCTGGAGTCAGGCTGAGACTATTGGGCTGACATGCAGAGGACGAGCAGTCTGGGGGTAACTGCAGGGAGACCGGAGACCCGGAGGATGGACCCACGGCCAACAAAGAAAATGGACAGTGGGACAGGGGAGATGAGGGGATACTGGAACCAGAACCGACCAGGAAACCCGAATGGTTGTTGTTTAGATTCGGACTCGGAGAACCAGCCAGAAGATTGGACAGTGAACAATTGAGGCCCGCGGAAGACGATGGAAGCAGAGAAGCCAAGGAGGTCTGAGACAGAGCGACTGTCGGAGACTGTGAAGAGGTATAGAGGGACGATAGAGAACAGTGGACCAGAGGAGACGGGGTGACAGTTGTGGATGTGACCAACAGGGCTGGATGGAGATCTTGGTCTGGCAACAGACAGCCGGGAGATCCGTATGTGGAGTCTGAAGGGCTGCTTGAATTAGAATTGTGATCGCCGGAGGATAATCTGAAACAACGAAATAAAAAAATCGATTAGGAATGTAATCTTACAAATAATTATTTACAATAGTGGAAGTTTGATATAGCGAGTACAAAAAATATGATTATTGTATTTTTGAAGTTATGTCAAATACAAATACGGACAGAAAAATCATGTGAGATAAAAACTGTGCCGACCGCCGTGGCACAGTTGATAAGCCGTTTGGTTTCTGTGCGGGCGTCCTGGGTTCGATTCCCAGCAGAGGAGAAATTTATTTAAATTTATTTCTCATGCAAATATTGCTTCTCTGGGCTGGAAACACTGGTTAGTTGGAAGAAATTGCCACACGGCAATAAACTCGCCACTTGCGCAGGGTGCAAGGAAATGTTCATTATTATTATTATTATATCTATTTGATTTATACTTTCATATAATATAAGCCTATATACTATTATACATTAGATAATTCTGCGTTGATAATATGTTTATAATATGTGCGATATCTTAACATTACGTTAATTTCTTAAAATACTTCATCATTTTCTATAAAAAACAGGTAGATGTTATGTTTTGATAATATTTTGTATCTAGTTTTGTTAACGTAGGAAGGAACTGAACATTTAGTAATAATATATGATGGAGGTTCCCAATGGTAAATATTTCAGTCATCCTACGTGGTCTCACAGTAATACGACATTAATAATAAACAAGATAAAAAATAATAAAGGTAATATACCTGTTCTGGCGTTAAGAGAAAAGTCCAAGTCGACGTAGCTAACTAATGGGCTATGATAAGATCTTTATACTATGGTCTGGTCTGGTGTGGTTTAGTGCGGTGTATCCCAGGGACTAAGTGTGGGGCCTAAACTTCACCCAAAGACCAGACCACAACCTGCGATTTACACGATTTATATTGTTTCCGATTAAAAACACATTTAGATTTTTGTTCTGTATCTAATATCTGCTCAACAAATGACAAAATATGGCCACAAATTGTCAGAGAATCTATTCTTGAATTGAAACCGATTTCAGATTTGCTAAAAAAACACAAATTGAATAATATAAAAATCAATATTGTTTCATAGAGTCAACAATTACTTAAAACTCATTATAATTACACTTAGTCACATTAGATTAGAAACAACAAAATTTTGACTCGAAGGAACTAAAACGCTATTACAATACACAATCACGGCATATCCCACAATGTGAGTGAAAGATGTTCGGAAGTAGGTACATCACCTTATAAAAGGAAGCACAGCAGCCCGACTGTGGAAAGATCTTCCGAATTCGGTGTTTCCACCTTCGTACAACCCGGGTCTTTTTAAAATCCGAATTAATAAACTCTTTTCTAGATTGCAAACCCCTCCCAACGCTACGTAGTGCGCTTCTTCGGAAGAGTAAAATGGACCCACATCCTAATAGCTGGCGTCCCCTACGCAGACATGTTAAAAAAAAAAAAAAAACCTTATGAAAGGAAGCACGGTACGTGCGTGATTCCCCACACACCAGCATCATCACACCTAAAAGGCACTTCATTCAGAATTGCTGGTGAACCTCATTGCTGAACTATGGGAGATATTATTTATCATTCAGAATTGCCGGTGAACCTCATTGCTGAACTATGGGATATATGTTATTTATCATTCAGAATTGCCGGTGAACCTCATTGCTGAACTATGGGATATGTTATTTATCATTCAGAATTGCCGGTGAACCTCATTGCTGAACTATGGGAGATATTACTATTTATCTCGTTGTATTTTCGATATCCCAGTTTTTCGACAGGACACCCGCAAACGATGATATAATAGAAAAGAGTGGAAGCACTATTCTAAGCCGGAGCTTCACAGAAATCTATAGGTATCAATCTGAGATTGTGGTATCAAGATAGATAAATCATAAATAACTATGTAACAAAATTATCAATCAGCTTAGATCAAACCGTGTAAATTCAGAGTTTACGGTAAAAATCATCTTGTATCTGTCATCAGGGATTAGCCATGGCACAGTCAATAGCATCAAGTTAACAACAAATGCTGTTGAACCACCCAACTATGGACATGCAAAGCAGAAAACACGTTTGTCCAAATGAGGATTTAATAAGGTCGATCGATATAGAGTTGGTTGAAAGATTGATCGATTCATTTAACACTCGAATTGGTAGTCTGTCGTTCAGCAGACCAGAAGAGGCAATTTTTGCTAACGTCGAATTAGAAACCTAATTTCTCCTCAAATATATATTGGCCATTATAATATATCTTCTTATATGCAATGGTTTGTTCCATCTTGTTCTCCATGACGTATACCTATTATAGATGTTTAATTTGTCAATGCTGACGGCAGGGATGTTGCAGAATTCCACAGTAGGGTTTTATTAAACCAAATTTCTGATTTGTTCCACAATGACTCATTTAACTGGCAAGGATGATCATTTCAGCTGATTAGACCTTTATCAACTAATAGAAAGATCCAAAAGACGATGGAAGGACTTGGTGGCAAAGGATATGGGGATATGTAGGTAATGTCGTCTCTGAAGACGTTGCTCTAGAAAGGACAAAGTGGGGGAGCGCAGTAAGGAGAGCTAACTCCATCACCCATGTACCTAGTATATAAGCTATGGTGGAGATAGAGACATATGTAGGTATATATTTATTTATTCCACTATATAAGTAATTTATTTTTAAATCACATTTTCGCGTTTGTTTTTAACTGTCAATTTCATAGTTTTAGAGAACTACGAGTATTTATATAGGTAGGTAGGTACATGCATTTTCAATGATCCCTCTGTAGTTAACTTATAATATATTTTCTATAAAATCCGTCAGATTTGTTTTGGATTAGCTGTTCATCTCTCACCACCACCCGTTCTGCTTATATTGGGAGTAGGTAATAACATCCCCTTGCAAAACTTGAAAGAATTCAAAAAACTCTAAAACTATGCATACACTTCATTTAAAGTGAAAATGGAGCTATATACATATATGAGGAAACTGCTGACTCACCGTTTTTTTATTCTTGGATAAGTTAACAAGCATCAGAGGTGGTGAAACAGCCCCGAAAGAGTTTATCATTTATTGATAGTAAATAGATTGTAGGTACTTTATTAAAACAATCGAAATAGATTGTTCTCGTATAAAAACAATCGAAATAGATTGTACTTGTATTAAAACAATCTAAATAAATTGTACCTACTTGTATTTAAACAATCTAAATAAATTGTACCTACTTGTATTTAAACAATATAACTAAATAGATTGTACTTGTATTAAAACAGTCCAAATAAATTGTACCTACTTGTATTAATAACAATAGAAATAGATTGTACTTATACTTGTATAAAAACAATCGAAATAGATTTAACTTGTATTAAAACAATAGAAATAGATTGTACTTATACTTGTATAAAAACAATCGAAATAGATTTAACTTGTATTAAAACAATAGAAATAGATTGTACTTATACTTGTATAAAAACAATCGAAATAGATTTAACTTGTATTAAAACAATAGAAATAGATTGTACTTACTTGTATTTAAATAATAGAAATAGATTGTACCTACTTGTATTTAAATAATAGAAATAGATTGTACTTGTATTAAAACAAATGAAATAGATTGAAATTGTATTAAAACAATCGAAATATATTATTGTAGGTACTTATATTAAATCAATCGAATTAGATTGTATCTACTTGTATTAAAACAATCGAAATAATATTTAAAATTCATATTCTAATCAAGTAGACAATAGTTATTTAAAGAAGAAACAGATGTGATGGTGCAGGTAGGTACCTACCTACATAGGTACCTATATAAGACAGAGAGCTAACAGAGAAATGATAAAATTAATATAAATGTTATACTATGCCTCGGTTGCAATAAAAATAAATCTTTACGGGAATCTCTCGTTCTGGGGACATTTTTTATATTAATTTATTGTACCTACCTACCTACCTACATAAATATATTACCAAGTTGAACCGTCTCTCGCGGACCTGCATCACACCAACACATACATACCTATACTTAATATAATATATAGGTAGACATACATACATACATACACACATCACACTCATTCAACTAACTGTTACACGGTGGTCTTTATATCACGTCAACTATTTTTTATAACAATTTCATTTGACGTTTTATACTGCACGACAAAAAATTAACAAATTTTGTAACGGTCGAATGATTACGGCCGTCATTGGGTCAGCGGAATGTCGTCTGACTTCCGAATCTCGAATCCTGAATTCGATTCTATTTCAAATCGAAATTAAGTAGATCTATATACGAATATAGACATGGTGCTAGTGGGACCCTTTACATCCTTCTACCACTCAATTTTTCTTTTATTTTTTTCCCGAATTGCTTATTTTGTATAAGTAGGTACCTACATATTTTGTGTTTCTTTATATTCTTTATTTTTTTATTTACTCTTTAATATGTTATATCTGTACTCTGTTAAACCATCATGTCATGTTATTTCAATGTATTATATCTATTATTGTGACCATAATATTGTGAAACATGTAACGATGAACCCAAGTGTTCTGTAAAGAACCTAGGGGGGATAAAATACAATTAATAAACAATAAATAAACAATAGGAGATGGAAGAGGCCTTCCTCCAGGAATGGACGGGATTAGGCTGAGAAAAAGACGTAATGAGAAACGAATATAGAATTTTATTAAGAGAAACATAAATAAGCATGCAAAATGTATTCTCTATGACAAAGATCGGTAAAGAACGCAAAGTATTCTGTCTTAAAATCGGATGTAGGTAAGTACCTACCTGCAGTGTTCTATTTTAAAATGTAACCTACCTATCTAATAATAAACAACGATGATTTCATGTTCGAAGTACGGAACGAAATTTACGGTGTTCCATTTTTAATCAGCTCGTTAGACAATCAGTTCATTTTGTTTTAGTTGTAATAAGTGAGTGAAAATTTAAGATAAGTTTTTTTCATAATAATATAATTATTTGTTTATATACCTACTTGCCTACTTGTCAAAAAAACTTTTCAAATTAAATCACCTTTAGTTACCTATATAATTATTAAAATAAATAATAACTCCCTCTTGTCACAGTCAAATTCAATAACAATTTCGATTTCCAATTTTCAAAATACATCAATACAGAAAATTATATTAATTCGATTTTTTTTAAGAATTGTCATCAAATTTGAATGAATTTCCCAAAAGAATCTCTAGTGAGGAGGTGTATGTCAAAATAAAAATTACATTATTAAGTCTCAGTAAAAATATTGTTTATTATCAATGAATTACATCATCAATATTCAATTTCATTGATTAATTTGAACGTCATTCACACTTCGGTGGTCAATTATTATGTCTTGATCAATTCGAGGAAAAAACATATCTTATTACGAAATTCTATTCGTTTGTAAAATATTCAATAATTGACATTATAACATAATAAATCATAATATATTGTTAGGTAGGTATATTGATGCATTACATAGTCTCAAGGTCAGACAGTCTATTAATTATGGATATAGTATTACTTACATACGCCTAATTATATAATTTTTAAATTATACAATATATTGTAATATGTATATAAAATGAACTTCGAATTAACAACACGTTTTTCCCACATAAAATACAACATACATATACATTCAATAACACAAGAGGAGATAAATCTGTGATCGATTATATCATTACAAATAGAAAAATCCTACCAACACAAATATTTGATGTTCGAGTACTCAGCTCAGCTAATATCGGGTCGGACCATAACCTTGTACTGTGCAAAATGAATATTGAAAGACCCTGTCAAAAAAACATTAAACCTAAGATAGTCAAGAAAACAAATATAGAATCACTGCAAAATGAAAGTACTATAATGCTATACAAAAACAGAATATCAGAACAAATAGATAACAATCCAATCGAAGAAAACGACGAAGTGGATGAAATGTGGCTAAAGATTAAACAACAAATTGGAAATGCAGCGGCAGACGCACTAGGACACAGAAGCGTAAACTTAAACAAGACAACTAATACAAAACCATGGTTTACAAATGATATTAAAATACTGGCTGATACAAAGCGGAAAATTTACCTACAATATAAAAGTAATCCAACCAATGAAGAACGAACTAAATATATAGAAACTAGAAACAGGGTTAACAGTGAAATCAGAAAAATAAAAAGAGATTACTGGACAAAGTTTACGAAGGATATGGAGTTTGATCTTTATGGATTACAGAAGAAGGTCTGGAAAATGCTGAGGAAAGAAAGAAAGCCAATTGATGAATTCATACAAACAAAAAAGATACCAACGGAGCAATGGCAAAAGTATTTTGAACAATTATATAAAGATGATAAACAAGAAACTGTCCCATATGTTGAAGGCCCGTATCAAAATGAAATCAGTATACATGAAATACGTATTGCGATTGCCAAATTAAAAAATAGGAAAACGCCGGGTATAGACGACATAAGCAATGAACTAATTAAATATGCTGGTGACAGCCTAACACAACAACTGCATCAATTTTTCAATAGAATCATACACTCGACAAAAATCCCAGAGGAGTGGAGGACTAGCATTACAGTACCAATATTTAAAAAAGGCCAAAAGACAAAACCAGAGAACTATAGAGGTATATCCCTATTGTGCTCAACACTAAAACTGTTCACACAAATCATTAAGACAAGACTAGAAACACATATTACCCTAAGAGAAGAACAACAAGGTTTTAGAAGGAACCGATCCACTACAGATGCCATATTTATCGTAAGACAGATAAAAGAGAAGGCAATTGAATACCAAACTCCTGCCTTTGTCTGCTTTGTGGATTTAATGAAGGCCTTCGATAGAGTACAACTCAAGGATATTATTAATATGTTGGTAGCTAAGGATGTACCTCCAGAATTAATAAACATCATAAGAGATATAAATTTGGGAAGCAGTACAAAGATAAGAAACGACAATGAATTAAGCAATTCAATCCCTATAATGACAGGTGTCCGACAAGGAGATAGTCTAAGCCCATTCCTGTTTAATCTAATAATGGATGAACTAATCAAGGAAATTAAATCGCCCCAGCTTGGGTACAGAATGGGGAAGGAAATTGTTAATGTAATTTGCTATGCCGACGACGCTATTATAGTAGCCGAAACTAACAATGACCTACAGACAATGCTGAACAGGTTACATAGCACCTGCAAACAATACAACATGGCAATTTCAATTAATAAGACTAAATGTATGACATTCTCAAAAACACACATAGCATGCAATCTGACTATAGACAACAACCCAATTGAACAGGTTAATACCTTTAGATACCTAGGAATTGACATAACAGAAGATGCTGACCTCTGTGAAGAAATTCAGAGCCAAGTCAATAAGGCAGCTGCAGTCTCGGGCGCCCTAAAATCCACTATTTGGAAAAATGAGGATATGGCCATTAAAAGCAAAGTGAGAATCTACAAAGCATGCGTAAGACCAGTGATGACATATGGAATAGAGGCACGAGCAGACACAGTCAGAAGCAAACAAATGTTGAGGACTTCAGAAATGAGGACATTGAGAGCAATTGCAGGCAAAACCCTGAGAGACCGAGTGAGGAACTCCAGAATAAGGGAACTATGTGAGGTTGACGATATCATCAGATGGAGCAGGCAGCGGAGGAGGGACTGGTATGGTCATGTCCAAAGGATGGACAGCACCAGACTTCCTCATATCGTGCTTCACAATCAGCCTCACGGAACCCGCCCTCGCGGTAGACCGCCAAAAAGATGGAGGGATAGCTGGGGGTCCACTTCGCAGGAAGAGCAGGCCTCTTAAAAAACAGACCTGAAGGTCTATTCAAAAGAAGAAGAAGAAGAAGAAGATGTATATATATTGACAGGGTGTGAATATATTTTCATTTCCTGCTCAATACTTCACTCTCATTTAATTAATAGATTTGAAAAATGGCCACATCAATATCATACAAAAGACTATTTTACTAATTATAACTATGGGATAATTTTCACAGCGTCATTTTGGCAAAACCTGTAATACTTTGGGTATATTATGATGAGAAAAAAAAGTACCAACTCCGTCAGTTTTTAATACAGTGAAGGAAAAGAGGACCAAAACGACGAATAGTTTCGTGGCTCCGTAACCTGAGACAGTAACTCAGAAAAAGCACTGTGTCACTGTTAAAGGCCGCAGTGAAAAAAATGGAGATATCTCTGATGGTCGCCAACCTTCGTAGACGAGACTGCATGTTAATAAGAAGAATAGGTACCTCAAAGATCTGTCATATTTAATTTATAATGACCTATATTTAAATAATGAAACGCGTATTCAAATATATACACTTTAATAAACAATATCAAATATCACAATAGTAGATACAAATGTGGAAGTAATACGGATTGATTTGATTTGATTTGGGAACCGTGTGATTCATATTAATTACACCAGCATAGTTAACTAGTCTTTTTCTATGGCTCTGAAATAAAAATCGCGTCAGAGATTGCATTTATGACAGGTATTATGGCGGACATTGGGACCTGGTTGATCTGTTTTGTGTGAGCCCATATTATGTTTGTTGAGGTAATGATTGTGAATGCAGAAAGTTGAGATTGTGTACATATTGATAGTGTGGAACGGGAACAGTCACCTGGTACATAATTGCATATAATTGTCAGTAAAAATTGTTAACTGCTAGCCCTAGAATTAGATTTCCTAGTTGGGCAGCAGTAATCTACTTATTGTTGTCATTATAAATATAGATAAATATGGTAAATAAATAAATAAAATAAAATACAATGTGTCCTATTCTGATTCGTTTCAGAGTACGAAAACGTCTATAACCAACGGGCGACCGTGGATAAACTTTTAACATTTGACAAATTATAACAGTCAACTTTTTGACATTTCTAATGTAAGTACTAAAATTCAGACGGATAAATTTAGACGAATCCGAATAGAACATAATATGATATGTTAAAACAAATAACCCACTAAGTGAAAGTCGTAAATCAGAGAGCGTCTCACGTAGGAAATTGGCATTTGGTAATAAATTTGTTGATTTGCATTCAGCAATAGATGTAAAATAAATATTTATAATAGATGCAATACACTATCCAAATATATATGTGTTAGGTACATGTTATTCTCGCTTCCTCGAGCTATAAACACAGCTGAAAGAATTTATAATACAGTAGTAAAATAGCAGGGCGCAAATAAGTTACATTAAATTTACAATATTTAGAAAAGACCTAAATGCAAACTGTAACTTTTTTGAAATAATTTTTTTTGTTGTTTTGTAGTCACTATAGTTCGGTTAATTTTAACATGAAATTTTGTTAATATTAAAAAATTTTTTTTAGTGCAGCAGTTGAGAAATGGCTGAAGAAAGAAGAAGAAATTTACAGTAGGTAAGTATATAAAAATATCGTTTTTAGTTTATTTAATTTAAATAATTTCATTTACATATTACAACTAACAATTCGCTTTGTTCAAACCATGAATGGCTTATTTGATTCGACCGGTTTCGGAGCGACTGATTCTTCCTCGGGACAACTATGCCTATCATATAAAATAGTTAATTCATGATTATATTTAAATATTATAAAATTACTTAAAAAATAAGTAAAAACACAATTTTTTTAAATTATATTTTATTAATAATGCATATTAAAATAAACATTTTTTACCAGAGCCTGCCTCACTAGGATTCCATCCCGTGATGAAGAGGGCTCTTTACAAAAAATAAAAATAAAAAATAATTCAAAGATAATATAACAATAATACAAAAATAATAATGCATTAACAAAGTACCTAATATAAAACTAAAGATAAAACAAAGTTAATTGTAACTAATTTGTTTAAAATAATATTGAAATTAATTCTTTTGTTGTATTAAGTTTTCTGTTTGCCCTGTAGTTGTATACTTTACGAGGAGTAATGAATGACTGAGATGAGCAAAGTCGTAAATACACTTCGAATTCATACGATTTAATTCCTTATGTACGATGGTGTTAGATATCAATATTGCTTGTGTCTTTTTTCGCATACATTATCTTTGATTGATAAACCGTTTTGTATTTACGCTCGGAGGAGATGTGTCCACCGCATAATGGATGGGACATAAAAACAACAAAATTACTGTCACAAAAGAACAACACTCCACTTTACCAACGTTGTGACACGTGTGACGATACTAAAAATGAAACGGTCAGTAAAACTAACAAACTCTTATGGTAGGTATGCTGTTATTTATTTACATAAACACACGCCATTTTTGTTTTATGTTATTTTTTTATTTTCAATTGCTTCTCCGACAACTTACAGAGGTAGGTATTTACCTACCATGTCATATATTATTACATGACACACCAAATAACAAGTTTCCGCATTTATGATGTTAATCGTTTCACAAATCTATCTATAATTTAGAAGTTACATTCAGAAGTTACTAGTATTAGGTAGGTAGGTACCTATTATATATTTACTAGCTAAATCCATCTAAACTGTGACTTTCACTGAATAAGTATAGTGATAGATTTTAATAAGTGAGTCATGGTAGGTATATCGCGCGTTTGACGTCTATGTATATTGCAAAATATTGCAGTTTTCCTTACATTTCAACACATCCTAGATAACTATTCTCTAAATCTTAATAAACAATGTGTTTTTTTTTTCGACAAATAAATCCGAAAACAATTCACATTAGTCGTTATTCTCTTAACAATGCACTTGGTTGTAGATCAATCGAATAAAGCCGGTTGCAGACCAAAATCTAAGCTAAGTTAATTTACCTTAGATCGCATAGCTGAGGTCGTTTTTCATACTATAGTGTGCAGGCTGCAAACTATGTGGGCTGTGGGCCTTATTATACTTACTATTTATAATAAGAGTTTAATCCGATGCTAAGTCAGTTTCGGCCATACAAACAACTGGATAAGTATCAGCTTAAACACAAATTGCAAATAGTAGGTAAGTAAGACCAAGTGATTTTGTAAGAAAAATGAGCTAAGCTTTTGGTCTGCAATCGGCATAACGGTCTAGTTGTAGATCAACTGAATAATGCACTTAGTTGTAGATCAATCGAATAATTCACTTAGTTGTAGATCAATCGAATAATTCACTTAGTTGTAGATCAATCGAATAATTCACTTAGTTGTAGATCAATCGAATAATTCACTTAGTTGTTGATCAATCGAATAAAATGAAATATCTTTTCCACGAGATTTCCCACAGTAGGTACACAATATGACAAATAATATTGAAGTTGGTGGAATTATGGTCTTTTCTTGAGTTTGGTATTTTTGAAATGTAAAGTTGTTTTTATCTATGTGCCTATATTCTACCTATTTTATTATTATACCTACCTATGTATATAAACTGTATGCTTTTTGTTTTAATTATTAAGTTATTTATTAATATCATCACTTTACTAAATTAAGTAAAAGTAGGTACATACTTGTAGCGTTTTATTCTAACATCTTATCTACCCCTCGACATATATTTATTTTTAGTATTTAATCTTAGTTAGGTAACTGTAATAAACAAGATAACTATTCATCCTCAATCTTAATGATTAACGATATCTTCTATAACTAACTATCATGCAGCTTAGTTTAAACTTGTTAAGTATATAGGTATATTTTATAGCTTCTGCAAATTCCTGAAGACCATTTTTTACCAACTTCATTCCATGCGTTCAAAACTTCCTACAATAGGGATCTGGAACCATTACCTACCTTACTTCTTATATGTACCTATAACTATATTATTTATTTATTTACCTTTTATCACACCATATTTACAATGACAACAATAAGTAGATTTCTGCTGCCCAACTAGGAAATCCTGTTCTAGGGCTAGAAGTTTACAATTTTTATTGACAATGCAATTTATGAACCAGGTGATTGTTCCCGTTCCACACTAAATACGTACCTACACGATCTCAACTTTCTGCAATCACAAACATATGGGCTCACACAAAACAGATCAACCAGGTCCCAATGTCCGCCATAATACCTGTCATAAATCCAATCTCTGACGCGATTTTTATTTCAGAGCCATGTTAGACTCGTTAACTATGTTGAACCTTGAAAAGTTAATGAATAAGACGTATTTTGAATAATTATGAAAATGATGAAATTTTCGTAATTATTCAAAATATGTCTAATTCAGTAACTTTTTAAGAACATTCCGGCCAATATAGGTACGTTCTTATTCCATTTAGTCCAAGTTTATATCTTATAACACTGAAATAAGACCGTAAATCTAATTTCTACAATTTTAGTATGTTCCTATTATAGTTGCAATAGTTACTGAATAGGGGGTAATGTGTAGGTACTATTGTTGCATTATTCCATTATTGTTATTCTGTATTTTGTATTTTTATGTATAGATTTAAATAAATAAATATATAACTGTATTAGGTAAACCATTTTATAATTTAAATAAATAGGCAAAGCACGAGCTTTTCTACAATAAATCTAGGTACCTAATATAAATTTTCATTTTTATTGTTATTTAAGGAATACATTGTGATACATCAGAATCAATTTTATTTGTAAAATATATTGTTATGAATGAATCAATAAAAGGTTATTAACCACTGAAGTTAGTCTATTATACTTAAGTTAGTCCCATGGGCTCATTTTTTAGTCTCCTCGGGGAGCTGTTAGTCTCTGCTAATGTAAACAAATAAACACTTTAATGTGCTATATAAAAAAGAGCCATAAAGTGCCTGTTGTAAGGAAGTTATATTATCAACTAGATACCTATATATTGCATACATTGATACATAATGGCTTCCTCACATTCAATAGGTACATAATTAGGGGAACTAAGAGAGTAGGATATAAAGTATACAAGACTAACTTGTAATTTCTTACTTCAGCTAAATAGGTAGGTACCTACCTACCAAACCATCATACATTTTCCCTATTCGGGGTAGGCAGAGAAAACCGAGCGCCATACACTTATGTCTTTGGCTAAATTCATCTCCTTACATTCATACACCGTTTCACACATACCTACTAACTCGTTCGTTTTCATTGTTATTACAATACCTTCTCGGCCTTTTTGGCCTTCGTGGCTCAGTTGGTTGGGTATCTGACTGCTGATCCAAAGGTCCAGGGTTCGATTCCCGGTGGAGACATAGTTTTTAATTGTGTTTTCAGTCTGGATCTGTATCTCCAGAATGTGGCAACTTGTTATTGGGTGCGTGTTAAATTAATATTTGACATAGTACCTGTTAGTTGCCCGAGAAGCAACTAAATAAAATAAAAAAATACCTAGGTATCTACATATAGTTGGACCTGTACCATATAGGTCAATTTGCTTAAGCATCTGAAATGTTGCTGACTCGCCGCATTCTGAAAATTTCCTGGATCGGTAAAATATCAAATGTGGAGCGCGAGCTAGTTGACTACTCAGTTAAGCGACAAATGGTACCTACCTACCTTCATAAGCAATTTCAAAATACCCGAAAACGCATGCAAAAAACAAACATATTATTTCATATTTATTTCTGCATAACAAAATGTTAAGTTAATACATTCTGTTGAAATTTCTGAAAATTCATCAAGACATCGCCTTCAAGGTATCTCGAAACCCTGAGGCTTCCTCAAGATATGTCGGTGAATCAGCCATATTTGTTTGAAGTGACAACCCGTACGATCAACAAGTGTCACAATAATTGATATAATACATTGAAATAACATGACATGATTTAACAGAGTACCTACAGATATAGCATATTAATGAGTAAATAAAAAAATAAAGAATATAGAGAAACCTACTTATACAAAATAAGCAATTCGGGAAAAAAATAAAAGAAAAATTCAGCGCTAGAAGGATGTAAAGGGTCCTACTAACACCATGTCCAATAAACAGTTACCTATTTAAGATAAAAGTAAAAAGAATACAAGAACAAAGTGAAGGACGACAAACCAAACAAATACATATATGTATAATAATAGTTAATTAATTAGTATGTTAGTGTTCATAAATATCACAGATTAGTTGGATTGATGTTTAGTATTTCGTCAGTATTCTTGATTGTTTTCACCAATCTCAATGTCAGACAAATTAAAATTTGATGCATTCCAAGTTCCATTCACAAATGAACGTTTATAGTTTTATGAATGAATTGGACAGACCAGACCACAGACCTAATGTGGGTCAAACGAAATGTTCTGTGTCTTCTGTAGTATCACAGTGAGGAGTGGGTGTTGGGTTACCTCAAAGGTTGGTAAGTGGAATGTGTACAGGTACCTACTACCAATGTCTTTCATTAAAACTGCATCCTATTCTAGACAGAAGGCGTGTCAGAACAAAACCAGTGTTAGGTAATGATATCTATAAACCCATAACAATGACTCGTCAAAATCAACAATCTGAATTTCACGCAAACATCAGTCAACTGCACCAAGGGAAAAATAAAAAAAAAAAATAATGATTTAAATACCAGAATTCCGTTTTAAAATTCAAGAATTCAGTTTTTTAGCGTATAAATTTCAATTTTTTCAGTGATATAGGCATAGCAATTAATGTTTCATTTACTATTTCAATTATTTTTCTTTTGAAGAAATTACAATTCAGTATCAAATTCGCCACCTCATGCTACACGGGAATTTATATTATTATTATTATTTTTATAAAACTTAATGTTTGTAAGTAAGTATGTATGTTTGTGTGTATGTTATGCGCTAATAAACCACTCATTCGATTGCAAAAACTTAAGCGAATTAGGTATAGGTACTTGGGACGGTTTCTGGATTTAAACTTTTTTCCTCTTTTTCATCGTGTATTAGGTCATTAATCTGTGAAGGTGAACTATCCTGGGGAAAGAGTTACAACTGTCCTTCCATCTCTTCGCAGGTTTTCCAGGTAGTCTTCTGTTGTTGGATATTTCTGTCTTTACAATTTTCACAGTTGGGGAAAAAGTTCCAACCGTCCTTCCATCTCTCCGCAGGTTTTCCAGGTATTCTTCTGTTGTTGGATATTTCTGTCTTTACAATTTTCACAAGTTAAAGGGGGACTGAAGGGGGAAAGGGAAGAGCAAAATAAAATTAGTAGGTTAATAAATTTTACAGTTATACAGACGGCATGTTTCGATCTGTCATTATATTTAGATTAGATTAGTGTAGATAATATTAGACCGCATAAATCAACATCATGCAGAATGAATGGCGTAACAATTAAGATATCTACACGGCACACCACATTTAGTGAAATAAGTATTACCAATTTGTGACATCTTTTGACAATCGTGTGTGAAACGTCACCTAATATCATGAACAAAATGTACGACCTACTGTATGTTTTTGGTATCGAATGATGGTTAAATTGAAATACCTTTGAATTCCCGCTAAAATCCTTCCACATGCAACTGCTTCCTTTCCCCTTGCGGTCAAAACCGTAAAATAGAAGACCCGCAAGAATTCGTCGCTCAAATATAGTCTCGTTTCGTCGATAAAAATACATTATTGTTTCATCATTATCATCGTGTGTCTTATTGTACCATCGTATTGTGTCCTAGTTGTTTACCTACTTGTGATTTGTGAGAGAAGAGGAGAGTAATGATCAAGAGAACGAGATAAGTTTACATAAATATATTCAATAAAGGAAAGAAATGTCAAAAAAACGGCCATTAAATATGGAATGTATTGTTCTTATAATAGCCTTGTGAAAAGTCAACACGGAATTAAACAGAATTAAGTCAAAATAGATGTCACAAATTTGAAATATTTCACTTGGTTCTCAGTTCTCACTTATTTGAGTAGCTTTAAATAAAAATATGACAAGAAGTATGTCTGTCTGTCTTGCATGGTTTCCACACCATCACATAACATTATAATATGTATCGGGCTGTCATAAGTTAGTAGTTGTATGAAGGTTGTAATAGTAGATTCAGACATACGTAGTTGAAGTTAACGCCCACAATCTATTCCCAGAGAGCACATCGCTATGTAGATACCTAAAATATAACGGATGATACATATAAATGCACTGCACTACTAAACACATGTTGTATTGATAGTTTTGTCCTATCTGAATTTCCTGTACTTACATACATACAAACAGCACAACAGCAGGAATACAAGCTAAATAACATCTCACGTAGTTCAGAAATGAGGTTCACCATATTCTAGAGACCGACAGACACCATTAGAAAGTTCGATCGTTTACTGAGTCCGATTGATGGTATTTTTCAGTACTTGTGAATTGGCAATGTGTATAGCACACAAGTATTCCTAATAAACATGTTGTAAAAGTTACGCGACCGTTTAACACCCGTGTAGGCAAAAACGTTAGGTACCAATAAACGCTGTGTAGCAGATCAGTTAGTTTACGACTGTGTATCTCTAATACAAAGTTTACACAACGCTTGCACGTCTGTCCAAGGTAGTTTAACCGTGTTTTAAGACAATTTTCATCTGTCACAAATCAAATTTGATTTTGATCTGCATGTTTATATTGTTTTATCTTGGAATAATATGACGAAAAATCATTATAAATTATTGTACTCTCGATAGGTGTACATTTTAGGAGCGAAAACTTGTCCAAAAATATGGTGGGTGCGACGTTGTCGGATTAATTTCTGTTGTAAGTCTATTGCAGTCTATTGCAACTACCCAGTCGTTATACAGCATTTATTACTTACTGTCTATTATTTGCACGAGTTTTACACTGTGTCTAACTTAAACACAGGTCAAAGGGTGTGCAGTCGAATTTTATAAGTAAGACTGTTAAATGTGTCAATAGGGTGTTTACCACAAACCAATGTTTCTGTAAATGGAAGGTTTTTTTTTGTTTTTAGCGTTTCTCGGGCAACTGACAGGTGCTATGTCAAATAATTATTTAACACGCATCCAATAACAAGTTACCACATTCTGGAGATTTACGATATATATTTATATTTTAATCACACCATATTTTACAATGACACAAACAAGTAGACTGCTGCTGTCCAACTAGGAAACCCTCTTCTAGGGCTAGTATTTTACAACATTACTGTTCAGTGACAATACACTTACGAACTGGGTGATGTTAGTTTCCGCTGTACATACATTGGGTAGGCACACAATCAAGATACTTTGTATTAATAACTAATTAACTTCTCCTAAATCAAAATACCCGACATACTTAATATTTTATTTCATTTCGAAACCATAGAGAAGAAGTCATAGATCAATGTCGTTAATACAATTTTGTTATTTACATATTGCTTTATCTCATCGAATATTTTTCCATCAACTAATATATTCAATAGTTATAGAAATCCCATAAGTGGTCCGCGGGATCTATAGAGGTTCGTGTAGTACACGTTGAGAATAGGTATGGCGTAAAAATGAGCTTGGAAATTGTGGAACCATGAATTAATTTTAAGTGAAATTAGATGGGCCCAACAAATAATGATGGCAAATGATAGGTATGTGAAGAACGATGTAATAAGATATAAGAATGATGAGTTAGTAAATGGTATCGAAAGTAAGATGTTAGTATGTTGTTAAAGATGATCCCAATCTAATAATAGTACATGAGTATAATATATGTATAGTTTGACGAGTCAATTAGCGCTGAAGACATATGTCTGTCCAAGCCACAACCAACTGTATTCAGTATCGTAAAACATGGATTGATCATTACATGTGTTGATGTGTTATTGTCTCGACACAACACACCCAGGGGTGCTACATGTACATATATCTATAGAGCTTTATCATTACTTAATTAACTATACAAACTATCACGCAATGTACCCGTTACTATTGGGATAGAAAAAAGAACCAAATGCACATAAAATTCTGTATATGCATACATTCATCGGCTAACACATGCTCGTATTTATTATGTATCATTGCATAGATAGATACCCGTCTGTTTAAAGACTTCAAACGTTTCCTTCTTTCAGAATTCTGTTCAGAGCCTTCTTCAACTTGTAGGTACTCAGCTGTTATCTTGGAAAGGGGGTATCTTCTGATTGGTCCCATTACAATTTGGTGATGATAATGATCATGGGATATTCATCCAAATTTTCAATTTGCTCTTCAGCGATAAGAATTCTTTCAAACATTGTCTGATTTTAATGATTTCTTTTTTAATAGGAAGGGAGTTCTTCAGAGATGATCACACATAATATATACCTACACTCACGCGAAAAAAATATCAAACTCTTGATTTTGAAAAGTCATCTACAATTAATTATAATTCTTAAAGAC
The DNA here is from genome assembly GCA_963576475.1 of Molanna angustata. Classification (NCBI taxonomy): domain Eukaryota; kingdom Metazoa; phylum Arthropoda; class Insecta; order Trichoptera; family Molannidae; genus Molanna; species Molanna angustata. The sequence continues at coordinate 34,440,109 of OY754979.1, forward strand.
GTCATACGATTTTGATGATTCCTTTTTCATTAGAAATAGATTACTTCTGTAGTGGTTCCATCTGAACTAAGCCAAGAGGTTTGATGATGGGAATCATGAGAAGTTACGAAACTCATCGTAACTCATGGGAAGTTTGGCGAATTGTACGAAAGATAACATTACTACATACATACATACCATCACGCCATGTCCTTCACGGGGTAGTCACAGAGAACCGTAGGTTCACCATATATTTCTATCTGGACATATTTAGATTCAAATAATAAATAAATTTGGAATGGTAAAATAAAACCAAAGTTTTCAGTTCTACTAATTTAATGACACTGACTTGTTTCGGTCATCCAGTGACCATTTTCAAAGTGTCTAGTGTCACTTTGAAAATGGTCACTGGATGGTCACTGGTTTCAAAGTGTCACTTTGAAAATGGTCACTGGATGACCGAAACTAGTCAGTGTCATTAAATTAGTAGAACTGAAAACTTTGGTTTTATTTTACCATTCCAAATTTATTTATTATTTGGAATGGAGTTCTACCAAGAATTGTCCGTAGAAAAGTTAAAAAAATATTTAGATTCATTTTGAAGTCGTTTTTTTGTATGAAAGACCATATTAGGTAGGAACGTTGTGGCACATTGTTTAATTAAAAAAATAAAATTTAGACTCGTGACTTGCACAAGGTGCAAGTTTGTTATAAAAAAGATCGATAATACACAATTCATGTATCTATATGCGGTATCCCTATTGGAATAGTTGAAATAACAATCTGCCGTACCTACACTTTTCAGAATATTATCAAACTCCTGAGGTAGGTATTACAGTCGAATAAAGAAAACGCATAATTGCTAGTGGATAAAATATTAAAATTAAGACTCCATATCAACAAAAAAGTTGTTTATTACATATTAAAATAAGAATACCTACACATAAGGGGATCAAGAAAATAGTAGGTTTAAAAAATATAATTTTGGACGGTTGGAATTTTTTATGTGTCTACAAATTGTATCAAAAACTAATGTCAAATTATAACCACGTGGGACGAATAAATGACAAAATATGTGAAATAGACAAACGTAAATAAGAATGTGGGTATATATCGGAAGTTCCAGCAAATAGAGTTGTGGGTGGGTCTATCTTTGACGTTCTTCAATAGGTAGACCATCTATGTATGGTAATGTCAAGGATGCAAATACGACAAGAATTTATGGTCAACTTGACCAATTACTTAATAAGGGGATAGAAAATATCTACAGATTGAATATTGGTGCCATTATAATTAGCATTATTGAAATGCTGACTGGTCATGTTTTGGTATTGAATAATTTTCATTAACCCAATGTTTCAATGTAGCTCAGAGGAATTTCCGCACCCTTTCCAATGTTCTTCACATATTAAATTTGTAGTCGATTTAACACTAATAATAGCGTCTTGTACATTACATTTATTTATTTGACAGTTAAATCATGTTTAGCAATGTACGTTATTGCGATTTTTACTGTTTTTACATTGAAAACATCTAAAAGCAGTAAAATGTTATTGTTATATCTAACCGAAAAAAAATCTAATTTTATTTACGCTCAGCCGGAACTACATAGCTTTGTTTACTTTGTATGAAGTACAAATTTGTTCATTTTTGAAAAAATATCAAATGAAGTAAGCTGAAAATATAACCTTTTATAAGTATTAAAAAATCTCATAATTTTTAGGATTCAAATGATTCGGCTTTAAACAATTGCGTATTAGGCGTGAAAATATGTACTGGTATTCGAGACATTTCTAAGGCTTCTTCATTGTCTTTATTAGTAAATTAATCTTTGCTTAGGTACCTATAATTAGGAGATTCGTGCATCAAAGTAATAAATTGTCATAAAGAATTTGATAGTAAATTTATGTTAGATAAACGGCAACAGAAGATGAAACAGACAGACATGTGGACCCAGCTGGTCCATCCTTTGATCTGTCCGAGAGAGACACTGAGTCTGAAATCATGTCAAATAAAATTGTGACGGACACATTAAATGGACAGACGATGCTACCACCATCACTACTAACGTCTATCTAGGTAGGTACTACCAAGATAGCTGAATGACTGCCTGACTGACTCTTGTCGCAGGGATGTGTCACCAAACTTATATATTTTCAACACTGCTATGACAAGGCAAACTTAAATTGATAAGGAACGCCACATCACCTACTAACAGGCACTGCCATTGGGCGAACAAACATGAGGTAGAGTGGCCGGCAAACGTGTAGAATAATCCCATCGTTGGGCAAAATACAATTGTTGGGCTTTTGTTTCGTTGGTTGGTGCGCGAACCTTCCCCACTACGCTGAAAATTGGCAATTTATTTGCCAATACCTATAGTAAATATTTGTATGTGCTAATTGTCCACATTTTAATCTTTAAACATCTGTATTTTTTATTTTTGCTTTTAGTTGTGTGGCCTTTGCAAACAGGTCACAAATGAATGTAGGTACCGGGTTTTCACGATAGTTGAAAGATATCTTGTTTAAAAAAATCGTCTTTATTCCCTTATTTGTATATCTTCTTCTGCTGCTGAAGGTATGGTATGGTTCTTCTTCTGCTAGTGCCCTGTAATTTTCTGTCGTTTTGCCTGTAATATCTAGCTGCTGCACAGTTCTGAAGTCCGTATGTTCCCTAATATTACGCAGCCAGGACATCTGTCTACTTCTAGTACCTCGGCGACACATTTTTTTAATCAATATTTGTATATAGATTAAAAAAAATAATGAATGCTGGTTGACTATCACTGGCTAGGACACATGTTTTGATTAGGACTCATGTTTTAGTGTGCAGATTTTCGAATTCTATTGCATATCTATTCATTACATATCACTGATAAACCTACAGCAAGTATGTCTGTAGTAATTAAATTGAATGCAAAATTCGATAACGATCTATACCAACAAATTTATTTGGTTAGGTTATAAAAAGAAAAATGCGTTAGGTAAATTGGTTGGTACATTTTTATTACCTACGCCAAATTTCCATTTGGTAATGGCTATTATAGTAAACACCACCCATCGACCCATCCTATCTCATCCCGTCCTGAGTCAACATACTCTACTAATGCTGGTGAATGTCCGCATGTTTACTGTCTATACTTTACCGTCAGCTTGTATAAACATGTCTTACTTTGTCCCTTTTTTCACCATTATAATATACCCACCTACTTATCTAACTATGACCCTCGAGTCAGACGAGTCGATCTAAATATTCAACAAAAATGTAATATTTTCAACAGAATCTTAAAGCATACTTACATATATTATCGTCGCGCCATGTCCCTCACGGAGTAGGCAGAGAGAACCGAGAGAAAGACTTAATTAACACGATATATTAAAACTGCCTAATACCTACACTATGAAGTTACGTGTTAGTGAGCGTAACTGCAGCATGTGTTAAAAAGGGTTTATACGTGATATAAGTTATCGGAATCCCAAAATCTGTTGATTTAGCATTTTAAGAACAAATCTGAATTGAAATGAAAAACTTTAATGGTCATTCACATGAATTTTATACACTCTTTAGTACATGAAAGATTTGCGCTTTTCTGTAATTGGACTTGAAAATGTTGAAAAAATAGGAATATATATCACTAGATATTTCAAATATTAATAGGTAATGACAATATGTAGGTAGGTACCTACATAATTCAAAGATCTCGAAAGTTAGTAGATAGTAAAAAGACTGCCATGGAACATAATTAATTGATAATACAAAGTAAAATATTCTCAATAAAATCCTGATCTTTATAAATATAATAGATAATAATAAACTCGGATGTTAGCGCCGTTTTTGTGATAAACTCATCTCGAGGGTCATTAAAAAAATTATAGGTATAGGCCAGCCATGACCATGAAAAAACTGCCACAAGCTGTGTGACATAATAAATAAAGTTTACGTTTCATTTTTTATGGACATTAACGAAATGAATTTTGTGGGAGATGATTGATATTATTTTGGTGTCCACAATATGGGTTTAGCCTCTGACCCAATTCCTGGAAGGTCTCCCAGATGAACTAAACTAATTAGGATATAGGAATCAGTGGTCCCAACTGAAGGCCTTGGGTTAAACCGCACATGGTCTGGAGCATTAACTTGAGAGACCTTAGCAGTTGGAATATTATGTTCAGAGATGCATTTAGTTAAATGACCGTGAAATATTTTTGCCTGACTTTACTTATATAGGTAGGTATCTACTCCTACTTGTGGGTATGAATGAACGGGTACCTACTGACACAATCTTGAGTTCAAGCAACATAATTTTTACACATAGGTACGTACACCGGAAATCTGATTTAATTATAAAATTTAAATCGTAGTACCAACTTCTTCTTCTTCTTCTTGTAGTAGGCTTTGGAAACATTTTTTTTCAGGAATTGTGCTCCTCATATATGAACATCTAGGTAAAAGGGGTCCTTATTTGATAATACCCTTACCAGAACCAGACGAAACGATCACAATGTAAAAAGGAATCAATCAATCAATCAATCAATCCATGCATAAATTTTGCTTCGGAGGATGGTAGCTATGTCTAGTGAAAGCGCTAAGGCTTATTAGATAATTCATAAACAAATTAAATTTAAAGATATAACTTTGTATTAACCACGTTTTTTGGTTGAAACGATGCGACCGGTTTCGGAACTAACCGTTCCCTCATCAGGCTAACTTTCAACTGAAACAGAATGTGACGACGTGCTTACAAGAAATCTATGGGGGCGGAGGTAGAGGTAGGGTGGGGGTACTTAGGGTTGGGTCTTGTGCAGGGTGGGTCCGATTGGCTGAAGGATTAGAAGTAAAAGGAAACATATTTAATAATGGACTGAAAGATAAATTTAACTGATTGTTTATTATGTTCTGTTTTGAATTAATACACTTTTTAATTTCTAGCGACTCTAAATTATCAAGACGGAGACCTACTTTGTTGACGTGCAATCGGGAACAAAAATTTTACACGTCAACAAAGTAGGTCTCCGTCTTGATAATTTAGAGTCGCTAGAAATTAAAAAGTGTATTAATTCAAAACAGAACATAATAAACAATCAGTTAAATTTATCTTTCAGTCCATTATTAAATATGTTTCCTTTTACTTCTAATCCTTCAGCCAATCGGACCCACCCTGCACAAGACCCAACCCTAAGTACCCCCACCCTACCTCTACCTCCGCCCCCATAGATTTCTTGTAAGCACGTCGTCACATTCTGTTTCAGTTGAAAGTTAGCCTGATGAGGGAACGGTTAGTTCCGAAACCGGTCGCATCGTTTCAACCAAAAAACGTGGTTAATACAAAGTTATATCTTTAAATTTAATTTGTTAAATATGAACCACAAAGTTAACATTCAAACATTTGAAAAAAAATTCATAAACACTTTGTTTGAAAATATTTTTACAAATAAATTTTAAATATTACTATGAACTTCCAATATGTTAACAAAAAAGCTCTGAAACGATAAAAGATAATAAGACATGGCAGTGAGGTGCGATGCAAAAGACCTGATGATGGTCAATGGATGGCCTTGTGGTGTAGTGCGCAGACTAGATTCCCTCTTCTGTGGCTCAGACCCGTAAAGTAAGTAAGGTCATCCATAAATTGAGAGAAAAATATAAAATCTAGCTACCAACTGATTAATAAACTAGAAGACTGTTTATAAAATATCGAACAAAGGTATTTGAAAAGGTTTTATAAATGGTACGTATTATCTTTTATTATATATATATTAGTATTATTCTTTACGACTTAACATTTCTTTTTGGTTTTCGTTTTAAGTATTTGTTGAATTTATATAGATACCATGTTGTTTGTATAATTTGCGCTTTTCTGTAATTGGACTTATCCCTGTATTGAGTTTATATAGGTAGTGTTACTTGTTGTAGGTAGGTATGTGTGGTCTGTTGAAAGTCCAAATGAACTAATGTAAATAAAACAAGCATTCATTAACAAAACATTAATTTTGTTTCTTCCATTTGGCAAAAATCAATCTTCTAAGTGTGGGTTGCCTAATATTATAAAAAAAAAACTTAGCCTAGTCTGAATAACTAACAAAACATCCCCTATAGGTCGGTAAAATGGTTTATCTGTTATTATTTATTGAGCGTGCAATGAATGTGTGAATAGGAATGAAGGTATAAAGGAATGAATGAGATAAAAAATAACTATGGCAAAAGATAGCTCACAGTAGCGGAACGAATGGAGAAAGATAAGTATTTTATCTTTGCATTTGGAGGTAATTAGTAAAAAGTGGTCCATGATATATATTGTAAAAGGGGAGAAATAGTATACAGATTTATTGCCACCCCCACCACATGCTGCCAGCATGATAAAGGACAGAAGTATTCAACATTGAGAGGGCCTACAACGCTGAATCTAGTGACTTAAAACATGATGTATTAAAACCGCATAATTCACTATGAATTTACGTGTTAGTATAAGTATTTAACTATCGCATGCGTTAAAAAGGGTTTATACAGGATTTAAATTAAAAGTATTTTAAAAATAAACCTGACTTGAAATGAAAAATATCACGAGGATTCACTTTGAAATTTTTATTGACAAACATTTTTTTAACATCTCAATAGATACGAAGTTGGGATATTGTAGAAGAACCAGGAACTCGAGGAAAAATCCAATATTTACGTATATGCAATTAAAAAAATATTCGATTTACATACACATTGGTACAAGTAGGTAAACAAGCCAAAAATGAAATAATATTTCTGGCGCAGTTCAGGGGTGACATCTGTGCGAGACACCGTCAACTCATTTATAAGTACTATTGCTTTCATTGTTTACAAATAAAGTAATTTCTTAATTTCTCAATAGATGGCGTTACAAAAAGGCTTTTCCGTTACTGCATAGATGGCAATAGTATAGTTCCTTATTTTCAGGTGAATTGTTACACACTATTCAAATATATAGAACTTTCAAAAATTACATTGATAAGGGAACTCAATAAGAAGGCATAATTGGTGAACGTTGCGCAAGCGCATAAAGTGATCACGTAAACCAGCCGATGACAGGTCGTAAGCCCTGTAGGTGCCTCGAGTACCTGGTTCTTCTACAATATCCCAACTTCGTCTCTATTGAAATGTTAAAAAATGTTTGTCAATAAAAATAACGATTCACTTTGATTTTGTGCACTCTTTAAGCTCATAAATCACACTATGAAAAAGAAAAATGTATATCACAGATTTGGTAATTTGGGATGGCGACACCGAAGTCAAACAACTTACATACCACTATGTTACAGCGGTCGACTACTATCCTATATGTTTGTGTCCTCTGTACAGCCTAAACTATTAGTTCGAACTTTTTTTCATGTGTCAAAAGTTTCTATAATGTTCTCTCGTTCTGGAAAATTGTTTAATTTTATACAAAATAAGTATTTAATTCCTTTTGAAACCAAAAATTGTATACCAACTTACCTACTACATATAGGTATAGTGGAAAGTTACCATGCACAATTCACTATTTATTATTTATTCAGTGTGTGCTCTTTGCGGTATGCGAACCTGACATTGACAATACATGATGACGAATGTTTTAACCCCGTTTGTCTTTTTGTTTTCCCCTGGAACCAAACATAACATAACATCAACTAACCTAACCTAACCTAACTTAAACTGTGCAGCAATAGGAAGAGGTGTCAAGTTAATGTCAATTAGGACAGACTTGGTCCTCTACATCATGACAGATGGCCTCTGCCATTATATTATAAGTAGGTGTTATAGGTAGCTACATCACTTTATGAAAATTTTACCATTTTTTGAATGAAGCCAGAATTTTACTCTCGAACATAAATAAAGTAGAAATCGCGAACATAAATAAAGTAGAAATCGCGAACATAAATAAAGTAGAAATCGCGAACATAAATAAAGTAGAAATCGCGAACATAAATAAAGTAGAAATCGCGAACATAAATAAAGTAGAAATCGCGAACATAAATAAAGTAGAAATCGCGAACATAAATAAAGTAGAAATCGCGAACACAAATAAAGTAGAAATCGCGAACACAAATGAAGTAGAAATCGTGAACATAAATGAAGTAGAAAAATAATGTTTTGGAATATACCCTATAGGTAGTTATGAAAATGGTGATGATATTTGATAAATTTATTATTTTTTTCACACTTTTATTTAATTTCATCTATCTGTCCGTAAACTAATTTCCCGATCAGTTAGAGCTCTGAAATATTCAAAATTAGTGTATTCCCGATGACAATATAGCAAATAATTTTAAATGTTTTAATTTTTATATATAAATTGAAGAATGTAGATCAAAAAATCTTCTTTTTAATTTTGAAGTTCTGCACACCTACCTGACGAAAAGTCGGCTGCCTCAGACTAACCTGGCATGTACCTACAAAAAATAATGTGTACCTAGGTATTGCAAAGGTTTTTATTGTATAATGATTTGCCAGAATGTGTGAAGGAAGCATCTGGTATTGCCGCTTTTCGTCGCCTAAGTATTGAATACATACATATTGGAAAAGTTATTTTAAGCTATTGTGTGCTTCCTTTGTATTTTTGTGTAAATTTCAATATTTTTTTGTTTTTTGTTGTTTTTATAGGTATAACTAATTCATACCTACTGTGTAAATTTGTTATTATTTCCACTTGTTAATATTATTTTTGTTTATAGGTAGGTACATAGGTACTAGATGTAAGAAAATGCATTTATTTTTTACATATAAATAAAATATACATGCAATACATGTTAAAACTGGTTTATTTATTTATTTTCTTGTACAACTATTAGAAATGGGGATATATTAGACGAGAATGTACGATTGAAAGATTTATCGTAAGTAAGATGAAAATAAATGCCCTAAGGTGATTTGGCCACATAGTAAGAATGAGATATGACTGTCTGACAAAAAAAAAGGATATGAGAATGATAAAAGAGGAACGAAAAGTAGAGGTCGGCTAAGGAAAAGTTAACACGATCACATAAATGGAATTTTGAAAGAGACGTTAGAAGTAATAATAACAGAAGAGTGTGTATGAGACGATGCATGTACCTACGTGAATGAAGCGAGAAATGTATTTCAAGAGAGGAGTCTGGCGTTCGGTTCTCTCTGCCTACCCCAAATAGGGAAATGGCGTGATATTATAGTATGGTATCTTTTTGTACACATAATTTGTACACTAGCGGGTTTATTGCTAAACGGCGATTTCTTCCAACTTCCAACCAACCAGAGTTGATGATAATAATGTAGGTATGTACAATACAGTGTATAGGTACTATGGCAATAAGGTTATAACATGACAAAAATAAAAAAAATATACATAACTAGTAAAAATAATGAAGATAACAGAAGAATAGCATAATAAGACAAAATAAATGATTTAATATAAAAAAATAATAAGAAGAAATCAGGTAGGTACCTACTTATTATCAGATAGATATTTTTGCTTTAGCCTTTTTTTGAATATGTTTAATGAGATAGGCCAGATAGCCTTCGTAATATTTTTTTCGTAATAACTGTGTTTTCAGTCTGGATCTGTGAGACGATAAATAATATCGTAAGTCTCCAGAATGTGGCAACTTGTTATTGGGTGCGTGTTAAATATTTATTTGACATACTAAAAGTTGCCCATGAAGCTACATAAAATACATACATACATACCATCACGCCATGTCCCTTGCGGGGTAGGCAGAGAGAACCGAACGCCACATCCTTCTATCCTGGCATGCATCTCTCGCCTCGTCCACATTCATGCATCGTATCATACATAAAATAAATAAATAAAATAAAATATCAGGACTTAGACTATTCCATAGCCTTTCTGATTGTTCTTCAAATGAAGAGCCGAAAATCAGTAGGTAGGTACTATGAATTGGAATAGCTAGTAAAGTACGTTCATCAGAGTGGAGTGGACGCCCGTGGCTTGAAAGATAAGTAAATTTACCTTTGAGATACTGAATATTGTATGCAAATTTTGTGTAACTAGGTACCTACTATAGGTAGGTACAGCGTACAAAATAGTACTTAAGATAGAAATATTGTGATTTATTATAAAGATATATCTAATTCAAAACGACACGATGTAAATTGGTAACTAATAAATATAGGTAGGTACATATACAAATGATAGTGAAGTTGGGTGCATGTAGTACATTGATCATCATCTCTCGATTGTCAGATGGTGGTGTATGGCAGTGCGACGTGGAAATAGCCCTAACGGTGACACGACACGTTTCGGAGCATGAACATCCATCTTCGGACGCCGCCGCGAGCGGTGACAACTGAACATGCGTCTACTCGGTAATTTGTATTACCTATAATATCGCACTGTAGGTAAACTACGCACTCTAGGCGGACTAAGATCATAACTGAAATATCAAATTTAATTAAGAGAGGCTAAATATATGTAGTGTCTGAAAACTTGATATATTAAATACCGCCTAATGCACTATGAAAACTGAAAAAAAATATAATGACAACCGAACTGTCTACCCGCGATTTAGCCAAACCTTTGTTATCAGTAGGTAATTGATGTTTATCTATTTATGACTGTACTGTTTGACTGTGTGCACAAAACCAAATGTTTTGTAGTCACTATAGATCGGTTAATTTTAACATGAAATTTTGTTACTATTAAAAAACGAGTGGGTTGTGGCCAACGCTAAACTCCTTACTAACAAGTCATTCTATAAATTATTCAAATTTTGTATGGAAAATATTCAGTATTTTCATTAAATGAGTATGATAAATTGTTTTTTATTTAAATATTTTATTATGAAAATTTGATAATTCTTCAATGCCATTTTATGAAAGTGATGTGCCTTCTTATCAATTTGAAAATAAAAATTTTAAATTCTCTGAGCTTGGGGTCACTTTGAAATATTTGACAGTTAAAAAAATTGAGAAGCACTATTCAGATATCCTTCAAAATCTAATGGGGTCTAAGTGAATAGGTATTAGATATACATATTTGCAAAATTTGAAAAGAATCGAATGAGTACTTTAGTCTATAATCGATAAAGTAAAATGAACACGCCGTACATAGCACACAGCACCCAGCACATAGCACACACACAGATACATTGTGATGAAACTTTTAGAATATAATCTCCCTCGGGTTAGTGAGGAGTAAAAATTCAGTGAAGTTATGTACGTGTTAGTAACTAAGGATAATTATCGCATGCATTAAAAAGGATTTATTCGTAATTTCAACTATCAAAAACCCAAAATTAATTGATTTATTACATTTTAGGAACAAACCTGACTTGAAATGAAAAAAAATGTCTTGACCAACGCTGAACTCCTCACTACCATGTCAATCCACAAAGTATTCAAATTTTATGTGGAATTTTTTCAGCATATTCGTTAAATGAATTTGTTCAATTATTTTTGAAAATATGACAGTTAAAAAATTTGAGAAACACTGATCAGATATCCTTCAAAATGGAGTCTAAGCGAGTATTAGATATACAAATTTACAAAATTTGAAAAGAATCGAACGTACCTACTTATCCTATAATCGATAAAGTAGAATAAACACGCAGAACATAGTAGGTAGGTACCTACCGATATATGTAGGTATACAGCAAACACACAGATAGGTACATTGTGATGAAACTTTCAGAATGATACTAGATAATATGCAATAAAAAATATCCTTAAAAATTTCGAATTCATAACTTCTTACTTGGGGTAGTGATGAGTAAAAATACTACTTTTTACTCATCACACGATGAACTTACTCCCTCTCCTTAGCATAAGCATTGAATGTCTTTATAAAATAGAGAAGGAAAACTAATGTAGGTACTTAATTCAAACAGCCGTTGTTTGTATGAATATATTATTGAAATAAAAAATATATGTAGGTAGGTATTTGAAGATGAAATGGTCAGTTAAAACATATGGACAACATAATAATATTAATATCTATGTAATATAGTAGCAGCCAGTATAGTGGAGTCCTGACAACCAGCGCCATGCACGTGGCTTAACATGTGGCCAACATAGCGAAAAAATATTCCTTATAATACCTACATTATTACGCAACTTTCCATTATACCTACATTAAAAATGCTATAACTCTATAATACATCTCAATAATTGAACTGTTACCATCTCTAAATTCTCCAATATGTTTGATTTATTTTATTTTATTTTATTTTATTTTGTACCTATGTACCTAGCAATCTTCTCGGGTAACCAACAGGTATTATTAATAACAAATATTAATTTAACCCTCACCTCATAACAAGTTGCCACATTCTACAGATTTATGATACGTACTATCGTCTCATATGTAGATCCAGACTGAAAATATAATTAAATATATACTTCTCACCGGGAATCAAACTACTGTTTATTTAACAAACTATTTAACATCTCAATAGAGACGAAGTAATATTACAGAAGAACCAGGAACTCAAGGCACCTACACTTTATTCCCTTGCGTTATCCAATTATGCCTTCTTAATTAGTTCCCTTGGAAATATTCTTTAAAGTTCTATATAATTATTTGAATAATGAGTAACACATCACCTGAAAATAGGGCATTATTACTGTTGCCATCTGTAATAAGAGGTCGAGGTCGCCCAAGAAAGGATGGCATATGACCATGTGAACGATATTATGAAAGATGGAAATGTAATAAGCGAGAACAACGATGCTATAGTATGTATGTATGTATGTATATTTAGTAAAATAAAATTAAACAAAATTGCAGCTAGAACCTTTTTAAATTAAATCGCCATAAATTATAGCAGGATTACCTACACAAAACCGAAACATTTAACGCTAAAAATTAAAGTTGTGTAAAATATTCCTTATTCAGTATTGTTCTAAGATAGCTTTTTGCCTGTCATTATTTCGACCATATATCATTGAACAACAAATCCCTGCAACATATTTGGAACTGTATAGGTACCTACCTACAGTGTTCCTCAAACAGTGGCCAGTGGTGAATGGTTTACACAAAGTTTATTTATTTATTTATTTTCAATCTTTTTGTAGACAGTCAAATATATAATAGTGCACAATGACGGGCTTATTGTAATAGGTATGTATACAAAATCTAATATTTTTACGATTTATAGACTTATGCAAACATTGGATAGTTTTACATTTTTTTTTATATTTCAATAGAGACAAAGCGAGCACCTACAGGCCTTACGAACTGTCATCGTCTGGTTTACATGATCACTTTAAGCGCTTGCGGAACGTTCACAAATAATGCCTTTTTATTGAATTCCCTTCTAAATAATAATCTGTAGATCGTTTAAAGGAAGCTAGATCGTTTCAATTTCACAATGAGAGCAGACGTAGGACAAACTGAAGAAGGAGCGGTCGGTGGTCGGTTCCCAAAATATATTTTTTTGAAATGTTCCACTAAGGGTCGTATTACGGGAGTTATTTGAGAAAAATATAAGAAAAAGTTGAGGTTTTGTAAGCAATATTCTCGCAGTAAGTACGGAACCTTACCTTTTTCTTACATTTTTCTTAAATAACTCCACTGAAAAAAAAATTATGCTAAAATTAACCGAACTATAGTGACTACAAACAGTTCGTTTTGTGCTGCTAAATATTTTGTGTGTTTAACCAAACAGTACAGTCACAAATAGATAAACTTTTATTAGGTACTAATAACAAAGGTTTGGCTAAAAACGAAGGTAGCCAATTCGGTGGTCACAATTATTTTCTTCACCGTATACGACTCAATTTCAACTCCGAAAATATTCATTCTATGCAGCCCTTATATAAACTTGCATTCTGGTATTACGATTTGGGTCCATTATACTCTTCCGAAGAAGCGCACAACGTAGCGTTGGGGAGGGTTTACAATCTACTCAGGAAAATATTAATTCGGGTTTTAAAAAGGGTTTGTATATAAGAAGGTGGAAACACAGAATTCAGAAGATCGTTCCACAGCCGGGCTGCTGTGTTAATAAAAGAGTTTGAGTAGGTATTAGTTAATGTATGTATATTGGAGGTTTATGGAAAGTAAAATAATCGACTATTGTGATGGGTGGATCAAGGATGCAATTTCTTCTGAGCATCTCCAGTGGTAGTTTTGTGTGTTTAAAAATTCTCATAATCCGTTTGAGTTTATCTGCTGATTTGTTGATACAAACCATCCAATAGGATAAATGTAAAAAAAAAATAAGAAAAGGTTGAATAACACTGTCAGGTAGGTATATAGAATATCGCATAAATCTTAATTGTCTCCAAATGGTTGTGTAATAAATTTACATAAAATAGAAACCATCATTAATCATCAGGTGCAGAATATCTGCATAATATTAGGTACCTAACTATGTAGGTACATAATATATCTACTTACCTACTTCTAAAATAAATACCAATACTGTATTTCAAATTATAATTCTCACACAGTCCAATTATTAGTTACTTTATTTACAAACATACCCATATTAATACTAGTTGCATGTATAACAAATGAGATCCAACTGTCGATATCGATAGTATATATAGTTGAAGAATAAGTACCAAACTATAAATCCATGGGTTTATAGTTTGGTACTTATTCTTCAACTATACATGCTATCGCTATCGACAGTTGGATCTCATGTGTTACATGCAACTAGTAATTAATTACACCTGTCTGTCCGTACTGCGATTTCGCGATTGATTTTTAACAAACTTCCCAACCACTTAGAGCTCTGAAACTTTCAGAATTTGTGTATTGTCTGTGCATGTTAAAACTGTTTTTCCAGGTTGATTCATTTCCAGGTTGATATTTTGGAAAAATTGGGCATTCTTGTATTTCATACAAAGTAAAGAATAATGCTATACTTATTGCATAGTACCAGGAGTATTTTTATGAATTTCTTCTGAAAAATAACATTATAAATAAATTTAATAAATTTCAATGTGAACTAAACATTGAATAGAGAGTCCTAAGTTTTTTTTTATGTAGGTACGCGTTTCCTTATAAATAGCAAAAATTCAACATTTAGTTATTCATAAGTCAGAATATCTAATCCATTTGAAAATCTAACAATTTCATAATATATAGATACATATGTGTATGCTGGTACACATCTGATTGTGTTTATATTATATACTTATACAATAGGCACAACAAAAGATTAAAAAAAGAATAATTATTTGAAAGATTTGACTGATACGCCTTTACCTAAGCTTCACACACGACAAAATATTATACGGAGTCGTATTATCCCTATAGCAATATGTACTAGATCTGAGCGTTCGGGTGGAATAAGCTCATATTGTGTTATTTGGGATAATCCCTTCATCCTACAATACACTACACTACACTATA
Organism: Molanna angustata; assembly: GCA_963576475.1. NCBI lineage: Eukaryota > Metazoa > Arthropoda > Insecta > Trichoptera > Molannidae > Molanna > Molanna angustata. The sequence continues at coordinate 34,455,392 of OY754979.1, forward strand.
CGTAACATCTTTTCATGCTTTTTGTCGATTCGATCTAAATAAAAATCTAATCAATATACAACATTTTCCAATAGATGGCATTAGCCTATCTAGTAAGTTTTTATTTTGTTGAATTCGATATGATGCGATAGGCCTATTTCGCATTGTTAGGACATTCAGCTTATGACTATTTTGACAATTTTTTACTTATATTTATAGATTAATTGTGTAGAAGGAGCTTACAGGTTCCGAGTGACCAATCACAAGATCCTGTAAACTCCTCCTACATAATTAATCAAGTAAATGCCCTAACAAGGCGAAATAGGCCTATCGCACGTAATAAAATTCATGTAGAATCAAAAAGTGGTTTACTTTTAATTATAGACATCATTTATTTTCTAAACAATTAAAATAACAATCGCGACATATTTCTTAGGTAGGTATACTATAGGAAATGTCATTCTATAATATTCCATGCTGACAGATAGGCATTCAAGATTCATCTTGCAGTCTCTTGATCTTTTATTACCCCTGATCTTGCAGTGATACCTACATCAGGCAGTTTTAACAGGCTGTGAATTCTTAACATGCATTTCATGTAAGATTGAAAGTCTTTTGCTTATCACTATCATTGACTGTAACGAAATCATTTTTTTTATATAGATCATCAGAGAAGTGGCCAAGATCTCCGAAAATCAATGGCGAGAATCTTCTTATAATCTATTTTCAGGTCTAGTAATTATTTATTTCATATTCTCCTGTTTCTCACTCAGTTTCTTTTAGCTTCACAAATTTTCTTCGTTCGTTCTTTTACTGAAATCAAACAATCTAAATACTAATTATATAAAGATATATTATCTAAGAATCTAGATATGCCTTTTTCTATAAATATGAAATTACTGTCCAAAAAATACTAGTAACAAACGCAAAACATAGATAGTCAGTTTGTCAATATACCTACATTTGTAAATTACTAGACCTAGATCCGGATTTTCTAGTTGGAAAGCAGTAATCTATTTGTTATTGTTATCGTCATTGTAAAAAATATGGTATGATAAAAAAAATATAAATAAATTATAAACAAAACTATACCTTCAAGCACATTTCATTCCTAGATGTTTTAAAAAAAACTAGTTACAACATATATAATTAATTATGTTTGTTTAATTGCAATCAACTAAAGTCAAATATTTATTTATTCATCATTTTGTTCACATTGAAGTAGATGTAATAAAATACAATTAATGTTCCACTCGAATGTAAATTGCAAAATCGACCCCAAGCGTGATCCCTTGGGAAGCCCTCGGACACAACATAATACAACAATAGATAATATAGGTACAGTAGGTACCTACTTATAAAGCTTCAACACTCTTCAAGTTCCTACAAGTACTTCAAGTACATGTACTATAGGATAAACTACTTCAAAATTCAATATAACACCAAATAAAGAAAAGAATCAAGTACCTAGGTACCTACTATTAAACAAACTTAGAATTATTAAGGTCACCATCATTTCATGGAATATATGCAACATATTTTGTTAAGTTGTTCGGTTTTAAGATACCTACTTAGTTTTAAGTGAATTCGGTCCCTACATATTATATTATGTAGGTATCTTTAAATCGTCCAAATATATTAGATTAAATAAAACGATCTTAATGCGTTCTTATTTTCTCTTAATCTTGAAAATGTTTAAAATCAGTACCTACTAAATCATAACCAAATATTTAGGTAACTTATTCTACATTCAGTCATAAAAAATCGTTTAGATGAAAGTTTAATATGAAATTATCTTTATTAATTAATTATTTTACTCTAAAAGATATTGAAAGTCTGAATCTAATCTTAATCAACTGCTGACTACGGCTGCTTGTGTCACTGGATGACATAAATGCGCCTGTCTTGCGGTCTTTTTATTAAGTATTATTTTTTTTCTTTCTTTATAATTGGTAATATACCTAATTATAATAATTTGGATGATTAATATAGCGCCGTTTTTGTGAATATATCACCTCAAGGGCGCTGAAAATGGATTTAGATGTATCATTATGATTCTGGTAAGATTTGCGAAAAAGGTATGTTTTGAGATATTTTCGGTCTGTGTGAGGGTATGTGGGAGCTTATTACATGCATTTGGTCCAGCCACAGCAAACGCACGATCGCCGAAATTAGTGTCTTCCTTAATAGAAAAAAACGAGTGTTCTTTTTTCCGTGAAAGTTGCAAGATTCGCAAGACCAACACTGGGTATAAAAAACCTATGAATGGGCACAACGGGAATCCTAGTGGACATCACGGCCAACAAAAAATAAAAATGTTTGATTCTCTAAAAGGCTTGAGTTCGGATCAGCGGACTTACCCATGATCTGTGCTGAAGTGTGAGAAAACTTTGAAGATGGAATATTGGAGATGGAGCTTAACAAAATAGTAAAATGCCAAGTTTCTATTTCTAAAAAGAAAAATGTAGGATTCGTGTGTTTTGCCCGTTATGACACATGGCTTGGAAACAACGACCCTTACAGCATAAAGTGTCCACAGGTTGAAATTTAAACAACGATCCATGGAAAGGCAGATGCTAGACGACAAAATACGAAATGAAGAGATTGGTACCTTACTAAGGTTGCCGATATAATGGACCGTGTTGCTGGATTAAAGTGGCAATGGGCTGGTCACTTGGACAGACAAGGGGGTACTAGGTGGGCACCCAAAATACCTACTACAGAGGTGACCTTGGACAGATTGTAGGAGTGTTGGAAGACCCCCTAAAAGATGGTCTGACGACATTGTCCAAGTGGCCGGTAAAACCTGGATGCGGAGGGACAAAACAGAGTCTAGTGGAAGAGTACGGAAGAGGCATTGGAGGAACGAAGACTAGAGAAGAAGAAGAAAAAAAAAAGAAGAATACGTCAAGACTCAACAAAGCAAGCAAACAATTCATTACGTACATATTATGTTCAAAAGACAGTAAATAAATTTGAAAATAGTCAATTATTTTTATTTCATCGAAAATTGCGCGTGGTCGCCCTATCGGATTTAGTTAATCGTGCATTCTGATAAGGGCGTATGAGGGTGTTTAGTGTGCCCCTGGATCAGGCTGGGTCTATTGTCCTCTACATATTATTATTATTATTATGTTGGTAGTGGTAGTTAGGTACTGTAAGGTACCAACATTGAGGGATTGCTCTTTTTGTATGATCGCCTTTTAACAAAGCCGCTCCCTTTGTACAATCTATAATCGCCTCTTCAATAGTTACCAACCTAACTAATATAATAAACTGAAGAACTCCTCTTCTTTTATGATGTATGCAATGATTGTCCTCACAGACCCCATTGTCATTTAAAATATATATGCAAAAAAATATATGTTGTACAAATTTATATGACATGCGACATTTTTCATTGCTTATAAAATTTCTCTATATAATGAGTTTATTTCTCACTAACCCAAGGGGATATAGTGGGGAGTTATTATTTCGCAATTTTTAAGGCTATTTTTTTATTGCAGATAACTAGTACCTATCATGCTGAAATTGTGTTCTGAAAGTTTCATCACAATATATATGTGTGTTGCGTGCTGTGTGCTATGTACGGCGTGTTTATTTTACTTTATTAACTATAGACAACTTAAAAAAAAACACGCCGTACATAGCACACAGCACATAGTACACAACACACATACCTACACACAGATTACATTGTGATGAAATTTTCAGAATAAAGTCTCAGCATGATACTAGTTTTAGTGAGTAATAAACTCATTAGGTATATAGAGAAATTTTATAAGCAATGAAAAATGTCGCATGTCATATAAATTTGTAGGTACAACATATATTTTTTTGCATATATATATTAAATTACAATGGGGTCTGTGAGGACAATCATTGCATACACCATAAAAGAAGAGGAGTTCCCTTGGGTTAGTGAGGAGTAAAAAACATAAAATATTCAAAATTATAATATTAAAATGTACCTATAATGGAATTCCATCAAGAATCAACAGTCGAAAAATAACATATACCTATACTAATTTAACAAAAAGACGATGTTTCATGTAATGCCTACTGAACTCAATATGTAATGCCTATGAATTTTACGATCGATCAGCGATGTATCATTTGTCCCTTCTTCCATACGTGACAATAGCGATATACATAATGATAGTGACACATTTTTGACATTAATTCGAGAGCTCAATGGTCCAGCGAGGACGGGATGCTGGAAGAGAGATGTATGATAGAAGATACGGTGATGACAATGAGGAGTGCATCAAAAGTGCTAATGGGGCGATATGAATGGGATCAAGACGAGTAGCTGATGCTTGTCTGTTTAGGTACATAATAATATAATACATATTACACCAAACACCTTGTCAGATTCATTCAAAATACCAGCTAATAGATGAATCCATCAATGACACATAAGATATCACAAAGGAATCCCAAGATTTTATATAAATCTGAGTAGGTCGACCTTTTTTATTTTTTATTACATTTTTTACAACGTGTAACACTATTAGTATACCTAACTCGTAAAAAATGTTCGAAATTCAATCAACAATCGGTGATATTAGAGGAGTGGATGCGGTCTGCACAGGATAAGGAGATGTAAAGGTCTCAGTAAGAGGCCTATGATACTGGACGAAGGAGGGCTAACGAAGAGGCAGAATCAGCACAATTGCCGACCGCCGTGACACAGTTGGTAAGCCGTTTGGCTTCTGTGTGGGCGTCCTGGGTTTGATCCCCGGCAGAGGAAAAATATATTGAAATTCATTTCTCACGCAAATATTGCTTCCGGCATCACTGGTTAGTTGGAAGGAACTTCCATATGGAAATAAACTCACCATGCACTTGCGCAGAGTGTGGTGGCTTGGTGGACATAAAAATATACAATTATTATCGACTTCACTATTAGGACTGTCATGTATTGAGGTGGACAATTTGACTTAAAGTAAGGACAGTTAAAACATATCAAAACAAATTATAAATAAATTTGGTATGGTAAAATAAAACCAATGTTTTCAGTTCTACTATCTTCAGTGACACTAACTAGTTTCGATCATCCAGTGACCTTTTTCAAAATGTGCAAAACAATTTTTTGTGATTTTTCAATGTAATTTATTTATTTTCTCTTTGTATTTGTACGCTTTGCTTTGTTTGCTAGTTTTCTTTGTCATTTCTTTCTAGCAACACTAATTGAACTGACGGAAAAACCAACCATCTCTTGTTTTGCACACTTTGAAAATAGTCACTGGATGACCGAAACTAGTCAGTGTCATTAAAGTAGTAGAACTGAATACTTTGGTTTTATTTTACCATATCATATTTATTTATAATTTCCAATGGAGTTCTACCAAGAATTGTCCGTAGAAAAGTTTAAAAAAATATCAAAACAAGTTGTAGTTAGATCCAGTTGTGCACCAATACAATTAACAAAATCATTTACAAAATTTGTCTCTTGTATGACTTGTTGATTTCGATGGATATAAGTCAGTCATTTACAGTCTCCTTCAGCGAATCCGATTCCACATCCTTCCATGCTTCAGGTAACATATTGAACATTTTTGAACAAAGAAATTTATACAAACATACATTATGTCATAAATGCTTCATTTTCTGGTTTAATTTCTAATGAGATATAACAAATCATATTTTACTTTTAATTTCAAATAAAAGTTCATATTATATTAGGTCCCAGCTAGCTTTATACATACCTATATCGAGATAACTGATTCGATTCGAGTTACCTATATGTAAGTATATGCCTACAGGAAGTGTGCATGAACATAGACATGTGCTCACTTTGCATTGCACTTCACACACTGTGACAAGTAATTTGCCATTGGGAGATAATTGTTATGACTTGTGTGCTAATTACCTCAGTGAAGTGCAGATACTGACACATCTATACATTAGACAGACAGACACGTGCGGGACATTATATACCTACATATACCTATTATAGAGGTACCTAAATACTTTATTATTAATAGAACATATTATTATAAATAGAAGAAAAATTGAACTCAAACATATGTATATTCTACATTTTTTACTTTTATTCTGACGACCGTTTCGGCTTATAAGACCATTTTTATCTGGTCAATGTTTTCAATGTAATATTATTTACAGTTAACGCATTTTATAACCAGCTTAGTGATGCGAATTTTTTTTAAGAACAGTTTCTTTCCGAAAAAATTGGGTAGGTACAGCAAAAAAGAGTAAGAACGGAGCAGGGTTGCTGCAACCACTTACTCTGGAGGTGGATAACCCTGATTGTGAGTGTGGAGCCGAGCAGACAATGAGACATCTAGTGCAGGACTGCCGACTCATGCAGATCAATGGTGACCTCCAGGACATCCACAGGGCGACCCCAGAGGCGGTGGAATGGCTGGCGGGGCTGGTGCCAAGGATTTAACCAACTTTTGTGACGCAACCCACACACGGGCGAAGAAGTTTTACACCGGAGAGAGAAGAAGGCCAAACGAAAACTAAACTAACTATCTATGAACATTTCCATATTGTTTTTAAAGAATGAATATGTCCTTGTAGAAACAAGTACATGTACATCCTCATACGTTCCCTAAATTATGCATAAATGCTTGTGCCATAGTCGAATGAAATCGGTCGTGGCAGGATTCGAACTCGCGACCACTGGATTATAAACCCAGCGCCCTAACCGCTTCGCCACTACCCATCTCACCCATATACACAAACATTAAATTGTTTTCCCTGTCGGGAGTCAAATGATATTTTTAGACGATGCGCAATAGCATATGTAAAGTGTAATACGACTGTATTACCTAAATGTTCCAAAACCATAGATATACGATTATTAGATTTTGTCAGAATTTTGTGTTGAAATAACCATTAGATTAGCTCAATTTTGATTCTACATAATATATGGAAATAACCACCCTTTGTATGAAATACAAAATTGTTCAATTTCATCAAAATATCAAATAAATCAAGCACAGTTGGTAAGCCGTTCAGTTTCTGTGCGGGCCGCCTAGGTTCGATTCCCAGCAGAAGAGAAATTTATTTAAATTTATTTATCACGCAAATATTTCTTCTCTGGGCTGGAAACACTGGTTAGTTGGAAAAAATTGCCATACGGCAATAAACTCGGCACTAACGCAGGGTGCAAAGAAGTGTTCATTATTATTATTGTCATCGAGAATACACAAATTCAGAGCTCAAACTGTTAGGGTACTTGGTTAAAAATTAAAATTCCTATACGGAAAGGTGAAGTTAAAGAAAAGGGTGTAAAAAGACATTGGTGAATATCGCGCAAGCGCTTCAAGTGATTACGTTAATCAGCCGATGACAGGTCGTAAGGCCTGTAGGTGCCTTGAATTCCTCCTGGTTGTAGTTCCTCAAATTTGTCAACCTAGTGATTGTTCAGAGGTACATATAATTCATATGACTATAATTCATTAATATTTTTAAGTTTGAAGAGCCGTTGGACTGATCTATGCCAAAATATCAAGAATTCATCAAGGGGTACAGTTTTCTTTTCACATATTGCAAAGTGTATGTAATTTCACAGTAGATTAGGTATGTATTTTTCTTTAACATGCTAAAAGAACGATTACTTATATACAAACATTTTAAAAGCGTTATTGTTAAATCACAAATTCACCACCATAATTTGAATTTATAAACGGTTCAATTGTCTTGTTAAATGTGTTGGAAAATGTAATGTGTGCGAGCCCAAATCAATTTGGACAAAAATGTGTCCTTGTTATAATTCCTATGTCTGATTCTGTCATACTTACTTCCATTAGACATGCAGTTAGAGATAATCTTATTTGAAATAATGAATTTAATCGACCAATAATTAAATGATAAGCCTTATCTCTGATGGTGGTCAGTGGAACATTAAGATTAAAACTCAGCCGTAATAATCGTTATCTTAATCATCGATCTTTATCGTAATGACTTGAAGCGAAGCTAAGGAAGTAGGTATAGGTATGAATATTAATTATCGAAATGCTTTTTCAAATGATTCAAATTATGATAAGAATTTGTCATGAATAATTCTCAATTCCTAAAATGAAAATAATATCCATTTTCAATAACAACATAAAGCTTGGATTTGAACTATTTTTGCTAACAAAACTAGGGCCAAGTCTTTAAATCTTAGACGCTGCCCATATGGGTGAAGAAGGTTTTACCGGGACAATACGAAAATTAAAGTTAGTTAAAAATAAAATAAAGGACTTAAAAGCTACGCGTTATTCGTTATTTTAAACAACTTTACACTAATAAATTTAGTATGTTTCCTAAAATTAATTGCGATTTGAAAGTCATATGTTCAACTATTAAAAAAGTAATATTGTAATTCTTACCTAACAATCTATTGCTTCAATTTCCACGAAAACATAGTTACTGTTTTCAAAAAGCTTCTATCTAATTTTGTAAAACTGAACTATTTGACATCTTCGACATTAATTTGGAAACTTAAAATGACTTAATCCGTCGGCATTTTTCCTAAAAAATCTTTTGCATATGAATGTTGAGCACATTAGCTACCAAAAGTTCATTTTAAGAATGAATAACTCGTCCATCCATTGATAGAAGACACCACCACAAGTGACATGACATTAGTAACTCAACACCAATCTGGTACAAGCATAATATCACAGGTGTAATCAAACAACGAAAGTGGTCATACATTCCAACAATAAAACGACAATTACTGACGAAGCAGCTTAACTGAAGACATTACAGATGCTATTATATGAAAACAAATAGGTGGCGAGGTATGTGATGAGTGATGACCTGTTGGGAGTTATGCAAAATATGCACCCGTCTATAAAATAAAGATCAAAGTTTCGTGAAAAAGATAAAACAATAGTTATGGTGCTTTATCACTAATTTATTTACAAAGTCTTTCGATAATTTATTAGATAATTGTAAAACAATTAAAATAATGCTTGGGTACTTCAGTTTTCACTTACTAAGACTGCACTCTGTCACGGTTTTTCAGCTTTACATATGATTACAATTTTTATAGTGATGTATTTTACTAATTTTGTTTTGATGTACCTATTTGTAAACGCTCATTTTGTGGATATTTATTTTTGACTATGATTATATATTCTTTGTTCATTTTAAAAACAGCTATTGTCACGATTAAAATTATTTCAAAAATCGCAATAAAACTGTATTATTTATTGATAGGTATGTTCATTTATTACGTAAACTTATTGAATAGTTGTATGTTGTAATAGTTGTGATAGATCTGATGATTTTTAATCGTATTATCAGGTATTGTTCTAAAGTTATTAGTAAGGATAAATACTTGCAAAATAATATATTATAGCATTAAAACATACCTTTCTGATGTGTCTAGAGGACTCGGTTCAGTCCGTGTTCGTTTGACCTGAAAAAAACGATAAATATTATATTAATTGCAACAAAACTTCAAGATATAATATTGTATCGTTCATAATAGAGTTGATGTTTACGATTAGATGAAATATAATAAAATTAACACAGCTATGAATGATTGACGTAATGAATTTATAAAAGCTTTCAATGATTAAATCAATCTATAATATAATAGAAAGCTCTATAGACTTGCTATATCTTCAATTTTATTTTTGTTGTTCACTAACTTTCCTCGAAGAATTGGATTACAGTTTCCATATGCGGAGCGGTTGATCCTATGATTTGAGTCATTAAACAATAACTACTAGGTACTCTGGAATAATTTGAGTCCTGATATAACTTCGTCAAACTCGCTTTACATTTTCAAGAAAAGACTAAAGCAGGGATATCTCTCCGAAAATACCTGATCCCTCTCCTTTTCCTTCCTTCCCTTTGCTACGTAATATTTATCCCTAAAAACCCGATCTCGATTTCCTCTTCTTGTTCCTTACCAATCCCTTTTTTGTTGCTATAGTGTTTTTTTTTTGTTATTTTTGTTTTTTTCATTATTTATCTTGGTGTCATGTATATTTTCTTTGTACTTTTGTAGCTTTAATTTTTTGTTGATGTACATGTATAATTCTGTCACTTTGTAATCTGGTTGGTTTGAAGACATTGTCTAATGGCAATAAGCCCGGCAGTGTGAATTATATTTGTTTATATTATGTATAAAAAATTAAAAAAATAAATAAATAAATAAAATAAAGTATATTTTATGAAACCTTTCCATCCACTTTACTTTGTAGTTCCAGTACTAAACCTTCTTGGATTTAAACGCAAAATTTTGGCTTCCAATGTGTGAAAGAAGCCGATTCCAATTCATGCGTATGCGGATTTCATAGAGGCTGATCAAATCAAATCAAATCATTTTTTTTTTTTCAACGTAAATGCAGTTTGCACACATGTTGAAAGTCAGAAAGTATATAAATAAAAAAAAAACAATTACAAACAAACAAATAAATTGATACAAGATTAAACAACAAACACAAGCAGACCGTGATTAACACCACGCATCTTTGTCATTCATGTACTGATCCAGTCTATAATATGCCTTTCTGACAATTACAAACATATAAATTGATACAAGATTAAACAACAAACACAAGCAGACCGTGATTAACACCACGCATCTTTGTCATTCATGTACTGATCCAGTCTATAATATGCCTTTCTGACAATTACAAACATATAAATTGATACAAGATTAAACAACAAACACAAGCAGACCGTGATTAACACCACGCATCTTTGTCATTCATGTACTGATCCAGTCTATAATATGCCTTTCTGACAATTACAAACATATAAATTGATACAAGATTAAACAACAAACACAAGCAGACCGTGATTAACACCACGCATCTTTGTCATTCATGTACTGATCCAGTCTATAATATGCCTTTCTGACAATTACAAACATATAAATTGATACAAGATTAAACAACAAACACAAGCAGACCGTGATTAACACCACGCATCTTTGTCATTCATGTACTGATCCAGTCTATAATATGCCTTTCTGACAATTACAAACATATAAATTGATACAAGATTAAACAACAAACACAAGCAGACCGTGATTAACACCACGCATCTTTGTCATTCATGTACTGATCCAGTCTATAATATGCCTTTCTGACAATTACAAACATATAAATTGATACAAGATTAAACAACAAACACAAGCAGACCGTGATTAACACCACGCATCTTTGTCATTCATGTACTGATCCAGTCTATAATATGCCTTTCTGACAATTACAAACATATAAATTGATACAAGATTAAACAACAAACACAAGCAGACCGTGATTAACACCACGCATCTTTGTCATTCATGTACTGATCCAGTCTATAATATGCCTTTCTGACAATTACAAACATATAAATTGATACAAGATTAAACAACAAACACAAGCAGACCGTGATTAACACCACGCATCTTTGTCATTCATGTACTGATCCAGTCTATAATATGCCTTTCTGACAATTACAAACATATAAATTGATACAAGATTAAACAACAAACACAAGCAGACCGTGATTAACACCACGCATCTTTGTCATTCATGTACTGATCCAGTCTATAATATGCCTTTCTGACAATTACAAACATATAAATTGATACAAGATTAAACAACAAACACAAGCAGACCGTGATTAACACCACGCATCTTTGTCATTCATGTACTGATCCAGTCTATAATATGCCTTTCTGACAATTACAAACATATAAATTGATACAAGATTAAACAACAAACACAAGCAGACCGTGATTAACACCACGCATCTTTGTCATTCATGTACTGATCCAGTCTATAATATGCCTTTCTGACAATTACAAACATATAAATTGATACAAGATTAAACAACAAACACAAGCAGACCGTGATTAACACCACGCATCTTTGTCATTCATGTACTGATCCAGTCTATAATATGCCTTTCTGACAATTACAAACATATAAATTGATACAAGATTAAACAACAAACACAAGCAGACCGTGATTAACACCACGCATCTTTGTCATTCATGTACTGATCCAGTCTATAATATGCCTTTCTGACAATTACAAACATATAAATTGATACAAGATTAAACAACAAACACAAGCAGACCGTGATTAACACCACGCATCTTTGTCATTCATGTACTGATCCAGTCTATAATATGCCTTTCTGACAATTACAAACATATAAATTGATACAAGATTAAACAACAAACACAAGCAGACCGTGATTAACACCACGCATCTTTGTCATTCATGTACTGATCCAGTCTATAATATGCCTTTCTGACAATTACAAACATATAAATTGATACAAGATTAAACAACAAACACAAGCAGACCGTGATTAACACCACGCATCTTTGTCATTCATGTACTGATCCAGTCTATAATATGCCTTTCTGACAATTACAAACATATAAATTGATACAAGATTAAACAACAAACACAAGCAGACCGTGATTAACACCACGCATCTTTGTCATTCATGTACTGATCCAGTCTATAATATGCCTTTCTGACAATTACAAACATATAAATTGATACAAGATTAAACAACAAACACAAGCAGACCGTGATTAACACCACGCATCTTTGTCATTCATGTACTGATCCAGTCTATAATATGCCTTTCTGATAAGCGTTTCTTTAATATGTGATTTAAACTTTCTGTCATTTAGGTTTATTATATTCTGTGGAATCTTATTGTAAATTCTAATACATTGACCCAAAAAAGAATTGTTTACCTTAGATAATCTATATTTAGGTATATATATTTTTTTTCTATTCCTAGTCAGTATATTATGGAGTTCTTCAACTCTGATAAACAAATTATAGTTTTTTCTTACATAAATTATATTTTCATAAATATATTGACTAGTGACTGTAAGAATATTGATCTCCTTGAAGAGCTCCCTCAGTGAGTCCCTAGAACCAAGTCTGTATATTGAACGTATAGCTCTCTTTTGGAGTACAAATATTGATTCCACATCGGCAGCCTTCCCCCACAATAGTATGCCATAAGACATAATACTATGGAAGTAACTATAATAAACTAATCGAGCCGCTGCCACGTCCGCCAGTTGCCTGATCTTTCTAATAGCAAATACTGCAGAGCTAAGTTTTTTTGTCATTTTTGATATTTGGGGACCCCATTGTAGTTTTGAATCTAGTGTTATTCCCAGAAAAATGGATTCCATCACGAATTCCAGAGTATTACCGTCTAATGTCAAATCAATGTTAGTTTGTCTAACATTAGGAATCGTAAATTTTATACATTTAGTTTTTTTTGAATTAAGGAACAAATTATTAGCAGTGAACCAATGTAAAATAAAATCAAGAGCTGAGTTCACATCTTCCAAGTTTTCTTTTTGTCGAGTGGTATTAAATATAAGTGAAGTGTCATCGGCAAAGATAACGATGTCTGCCCTTTCCTGCACTGCGTAAGGTAGATCATTAATATAAACCAAAAAAAGAAATGGACCCAATATCGATCCCTGCGGAACGCCAATCTTTACCGTCGATTCTGAAGAATAAACCCCATTTATATCAACTTTTTGAACCCTATTTTTAAAATAAGAAGAAATCAGTTTGAGAGCTTTATCTTTAATTCCATAATGAGTTAATTTAATTAAAAGCGTTTCATGATTTACACAATCGAATGCCTTTGATAGATCGCAAAAAACACCAATTGCATTCTGCGATGCCTCCCACGCACTAAATATATGTTCAATTAGTTTAGCTCCAGCATCGATTGTAGATTTACCTTTAGTAAATCCATACTGCTGGCTATGTAATAGTCTATTCTTATTAAAATGAGAAAGCAATTGATTCAGAATAATTTTTTCATAAATTTTGCTAAAAACTGGCAATACAGAAACAGGTCTAAAATTTGTTGGGTCTTCCTGATCTCCGCTTTTAAGAAGTGGTATTAATCGACCACATTTCATAAGATCAGGAAAAACACCTAAATCAACACATTTATTAAATATGATTGTCAAATGTGGAGCTATAATATAAATGATTGAGTTCACAATTTTGACCGACATTCCCCATAAATCTTCAGTTTTTTTAGATTTTAGAGAATTAAAAGCTTCAGTTATGTTTTGGACCTTAATATTTTTAAACTTAAAAACGGTGTTACAAGCAGGTACAGAATTTTTTAGATATGTTTTAGCCAAATCAGGAGACGAATTCAATTTTGCGGTGGTTATAATCGGGATATTTGTAAAATAGTCCAAAAACTTGTTTGCCACTTCTTCACTAGAGGTGACTATTTTATTGTTCATTTTTAGAGAAAGATTAGAATCACGAGCCTTTGTCTTACCGGTTTCCGCATTAATAATATTCCATATTGTCTTAGATTTATTAAATGATTCCCTAATTTTTTTATTTATAAAATCTGATTTAGCTTTATGACATACTAGTTTAAATGTTTTTGAATACTTTCTGGCATATTCGACGAACCTATCATCGTATGTATGCGATTTCTTGTCAAAAAGATCATAAAGTATATCTCTACTTTTACGAATTCCAGGTGTTGCCCATTCACTAAAATTTGTCTTCTTTTTAGAGTCCATTTTTTTTCTTGTAAAAACCTTGTCAAACTCTGTTGAGATACATTTGAAAAAAACGTTATACAATTTGTTAACATCCAAATCAGATGCATTCAGCTGGGGCAAGTTAATCTCGACATGTAACGGATAAAAACTTTGATTGGTTCAGATACTAAATACTATACATACATTGTATTATGTTAATGTATCAGAGAAAAATAATAAGGTAGGTATAGTTATTTCTGAAAAGTTATACCAACCATCCAACATGAGTATGAAGAATACTCCCCTGAACTCGGAATATCATCGGTATAATTATGCGAGTTGCAAATATCAGACTGGCAAAGGTCGCAAATAGCTTTGTGGGACAGAGTATTATGCTGTATACCTAATAAACTGTCACCTCACATACGGTCTTTGGAAAAAGGTAGTTTTGAGACAGAGACGGCTATGGCGGATATTTCAATACAAATATAGGTAAAGTGTTAACTTTGCATTTGTATTACAAAACCTTCATCATAACAAACACAGATGCCTTTTATGTGTGGAAGAAGCCGATTAGAGTTCCCAGATGCGGATTGGATAGAGGTAGAAGTGGAATAGGTAGGTATGTACCCATATTGTTCAGATCCTATATTCATGATGTGTCTCAGAACAATAACTAGATAGGTAGGTACCTATAATTTCTGAAACTACCATCCAACCAGCCTGTTTACTTTGTAGATCCATTACCAAACCTTCATCATCCAAAGCACAAGATGTTTCAATGTTATGTGTGGCCATCGTAAATAGTGACATTAAGTACCGTGAAATAATGGCAACTGGTGGCAATACCAAACTAAAAACAATGGACGACCTACGCGATAGTATTTGAAAGGAGAAAATTACGCACAAAGAACTCAATGGCCACCATAAAAACGATAATATTTATAAAATTATAACAAACAATTCAGTGAAAATTGTTCGTATTGCAAATACAGGGTGTCCCAAAAAATGTAAATAACTATACATTTAATAATAATAATAATAATAATAATATATTTATTAAAAATAAAAACACAAACAACAAATACAATAATAACAGTATAAACAAAAAATAGGAAAAAAAAATAACATCAATTAGGAATTCTCCCCGAAAATAAGAAAACCTTGTGCTTCGGGGAGGAGTACAGAAGATAACACCACAAAAATCACAAAAACAACAAAAAGGAGAAAAAAAAAAAAAAAAAGAAAAATATATATATATTTGATATGAAGAGAGAGAAAAAAAAAAATACACACATACATATATACATGTATATACACACACATATACATATACACACATATACATATATACACACACACATACATACATACACATACATACACACACATACATACACACACATATAAATACACACACATACATACACACACACTCACATACATATATACACATACACACACATACACATACAAAAATAGTACAGTTAACGATACACAACAATGCCTATACAATGCACTCAATCATTCAAGAATATTTAATATGGCACAATGAGACGAAAAGCTATCTAAACCTTTTCTTGAAAGCTAACAGTGAGTCAGAAGGTTTCAATTTTTGTTTCCTTTCTAGCTCATTGTACCATTTTACGCCTAGGAATGAATAGTGGCTCTGACCCAACTTTGTACGTCTCATCGGGAGTCTTAAGCAACCCTCGATTTGTAGCCTTGGAGTTATATATCGTTCGTTATCTATATTAGCAATTAGTTCTTTGACCATCTGACAGACAGCAACCTTCCTGTATATACTCTGCACCGGAGGAACAGGCAATTCATTGTACAACAGGTTAGTGCTATAGTCGCGTGGTCTACTGAGGATTATCTTCAAGATGCTCCTCTGGACCACATACAATTGGTTTAAGGTGGTTACATAAGCTCCTCCCCATGCTACAATTCCGTAACGTAGGATTGAGTGCACCAACGCGTAGTAAACAGAAGTTATTGTTTTTTTATCTAATATGTCACGAAGATTATAGAAAATATAGTACATTTTTCTGACACGGTCAGTGACACAGCTTACGTGTTCCCTCCACTTAACAAGACAATCCACAATCACTCCCAGGTATTTTACTTGATCAGCTCTAGAGAGGATCCTACAGTCGCCACACAAGTCAGACGAACCAGCTGAGCAGATCGAACATTGGTCGCTATGTATAATTATTTTAATATCTGATGGTATTGATTTATATTGATGGGCAAATGGGACAAAGACGGTCTTGTCCACATTAAGGGATAGTAAATTATAATCAAACCACTTTTTTAACAGAGAAATATCCGAGCTAGCTATTTCAGACACTTGAGACCAGGAGTTGCCTTCCACAAGTAGGACGGTGTCATCAGCGTACGCAAGTATCTCTGATTTAAGACCAATCTCAAATAATTGGTTTACGTATAGGATAAAAAGTATTGGTCCCAGAACCGTACCCTGAGGTACTCCGTAAGTGGGGGTTTCACAGTTGCTGAGGTGGTTCCCTATCTTTACACGCTGACGTCTATTCAGGAGATAGCTTTCGATCCATTTTTTCGCTGCTCCGTGTATCCCAACGACTTTAATTTTTTCTACTAACTTAGCGTGGCTCAGACTGTCAAATGCCTTACGTAAATCCACAAATATACCCAGACATTTCTTACCCGAGTCCAATATTTTATAAATATCAGAAGACACTCTAGCCAGAGCGTCTTCTGTGCCCATATGCTCTCTAAAGCCAAATTGCCCACTATGGATTATATTGTTTGAATTTAGAAAACTTGTCAATTGTATCTTAACAACTTTCTCATATATTTTTGCAATGTTAGAGGTCAGGGAGATGGGTCTGTAGTTACCTACTTGTCTTGGATCACCTGATTTAAATATTGGAACTACATGAGTATTTTTGTAAATATCCGGAAAGACACCATTATTTAAGCTAACGTTGATTATATGGGTTAATGGTGACTTTATACTTTCTAAGTTTTGTTTGAGAATTTCCACTGTAACACAATCAAAACCAGGAGAGGATCCACCCTTCATACCACCAATGATTTTGACTATTGCTTCCTCATTTATACATTGAAAGTTACTAAGTTTAGTTTCTACTAATAATTGATTTTCACTGGTTACACTCCCCTGTTGTGAGCTGATTGTATTCGCCAATTTCTCTCCTACTTTCGCAAAATAATTGTTAAAAATATTAGCAACTTCCACAGGAGACTCCTGGGCGTTCCTTATTATGTCATTTTGTAGAATTTCGTGGATATCAAGTCGTCTACGTTTTTTATTTATAAATTCATTTATAGTACACCATACCTTTTTGGGGTTATTCATACTATTGTATTGAGTTATTTTTTTTGAGTAATACAAATTTTTTGATTTTTTTATTAGTACCGTAAGAGAATTTTTATATCCATTAAATTTATGTTTAAGTCTATGGTCATAAGGGAATCTTTTCATAAGTTTATATAATTTTTCTTTGTGTCTTATCGAGACAATCATGCCGGATGTAATCCAAGGTTTAATGATTCTATATTTGGACTTCTTAGAAGTTACCCCCTCCAAACAATTTGCTTGGGAGATGTGTGAGTCGAGTGTTTCATGAAAATTTCGTGCACATTCGTCGGCGTTCCATGAGTTATAGACTGTATTCCAGGTTTCATTTGCAAGAGTGGACCTGAGTACATTAAAATCTATACGTTTCTTGATGACTGGCATATTGTTTCTGTCGTTAGTATTTTTTGAACAGTGGCTTTGTATATATATAGTAGCGTGGTGGTCAGTAATACTATTTTCCCATATTAATGTTTTTACGTTAGAAAGTTTACTGAGAGAGGTGTTAGTCCAGAAATGGTCTAAACAAGAGGAAGTCTGTCCTTCCACCTCCCTCGTATATAATGTGGTACAAAGTTTATAATTTAGAGAACTAAGAGTATCAATATATTCATCTCTTTCCCTATGTTTATTGTTTTGAGATACGTTAATATTAATATCTCCCGCCACTAAGACATTTTTACATTTATTTTGCGACAAAATATCATGAAGGTTTTCACAGAAAATTGATGTGTTTGATTCATGTGTCCGGTATATGGCATATATATTGAAGTTATTTTGACCTATATCAAATTGTATAAGCAGACAATTCGTTCCATTTACATTAGTCAATTCCAAAGTATTAACTGAAAATTTGTTTGTCACAAATACTACTACACCACTGCATTTGTTTATTATATGTTCTGTGCAATAATAGTGGTAATTCGGTATATTATATGTACAGTTATCGTTTCGTAAGTGAGCCTCAGTCAATATTATAACATCAGGTTTAACGAGCAGAAAGTTTAAATGTACCAAAAATTGATCAAAATTCCTTCTCATACTTCTTATATTCTGTTGTAAAACTATGAGTGCGCCATTCGTGTTACTTTCTAATTTAAATTCATGATTACAATCGTTGATCGTATTACATTTGATCTCCTTTACATTAAAACTTCTATCAATATCCCATAACAGGTCATCATCTAACATTTTGGCATTTGAAATAAATATTTTTTGACATTATAAATTAGATAGTAAGAAAGGAGAGATACTCCCGCAGAAGGATAACAGTTCAACGCAATGTGAATAATGGAAATCAGATTTCTTTGATTAAATCGATTTATCACAGTGCTCCTATTATAAGTAGTAAAGAATACTTGGCTAAAGGTGATAATTATATAGACAAAACACACTGAATATACATCATAATCACAATATTTAGTCGACACATAGGTACATAAATAGTCGATACATCAATACACAAGTCGTATAAAGACTGTCATATTAAGTGGAGTAAACTCACCGAAAGGTTCACTGTTATTGGTTGAAAACAGATACTTATTTAATTTAGTGCATCTACTCAACGAGGTGCATTCAATCCTACCCTCTTGATGCGCGTACATAATATTATCGTACTTGATGAACCCATTCGTTGGAAATTCATAATGACATTCTAATAAAATATTAAACTTCATAAATGAATAGGTTCTATGTGTCGAAAAATGTATAAGTTTTATGTCAAAAAATGTATCAGTTATCACAATTGGGCCACAATAGTTATTCACCTGAGCATAGTAAAAAATCATACATCGGCTGTCAAATACAGATAGAAGTAGTGACAGTAACTCGGATACACAGCGACACAAACTGTGACTCCCAGGACGGACATTCATAGATACGTATATACTTTCGACGCAAAATATTATTTTACAGATACAGGGTGCCTCACGTGGCTCAAAAACAGAAAAAAATATATAAAATTTAAAAGTAATTATGACGGAGACACTGATTAACACGCACTGGTCTAGTCAATAGTCTACATTTTGTCTTGCTCTCTCTAGCATGAAACCAAGGTACGAGCATGTTTCTTTGTCCATAGCACTATGAGAGCAGTTGTTTTTTCTTTTGTATTTGTTGTTTCCATAGACGCAATTGCTGCAAACGGGAGGCTGGTTCAAATTCAGACAATCCTTGAATTTATGATCACCACTGCAGTGGGAGCAGATGGGTTCCTTACTCCTGTTCATGCAATCCGAAGAAGAGTGACCCACTCTTAAACAGTGGTAACATTGTACAAGCAGATTCGCGTCCCTAACCGCAACACGCTGATATCCTAGGTTGATTTTGCAGCTTTCCATTATTTTCTTTCTTATTTTGGAGGTGGCCTCCACCAGTAGTTCAACTGCTCTGTTGTCATTTTTTCTTTTTATTACCTTAACTAGATTAATCCTCTCACCAGCGTCAATGAGACACTGAAGTGTAGAATTTTGAGCACAGATGTCAACATTGAAGCACTTTTCATCATAATCACTAAGAACACCTCCTACAATTAGCTTCGGATTTCTCTTTTTCAACTGCGTAGCGCTGTAGATCCCATTGAACTTCTCATTTAATACACTCGTCAGGAGGCTAGCATCCTTAATTGAGGGGCATAATATCAATACTTTACCAATTTTTGTTTTCCTCATACTATCTACTGCTACACCGATTTCCGCGGGATTAATTTTATTTTTTACATCGGATATTATCTTATCCGCGTCAGCTTGAATTTTTGCCTCTATAGTGATTGCAAATTTTACACTGTGAGTATTCTTGGTTGGATGTTTGCTGCCATCGAGTGTGTATTTCTCTGTTAATGCTTTTATCGATGACTTGATGTCTTTTATTTCATTGCTTAATGTAGCATTTGGTTGTTCTTTGTTTTTAAGTTTGTAGTTTTCCTCCGCTAGTGAAATAACAGTATCACCTAATCCCTTCAACAAATCTTCGAGCTTTGCCTTAACTGTAGTATTTATAACCTTTCCTCTTAATACTTCATTCATCACCTCGACACTTTTCTCTACCTCGCTTATGTGATTTCTTAGGACGCAGAGGTGGGTGTCCATTTGCGGTTCTTCGTGTTTACTCCCACTCTGTGGTGACCTAGGCGTTATTTGGGATCTAGTAAAAGGTGCAGACATTTTTCTTTATGTGGTGCGAAAACACACTGGTTTAGAAACACCCTGTATGTAGTTGTATGTATACGTATGCACCTATGTATCAGCGCAACGCGGCAACAGCGCAGAGACTGTATAATTACCGTACAACACCAATTGCGGGCAATAATACGCGGCAGAGAACAAAAAAAGTGTAGGTACCTACACTCTGAGAAGTTTTTTTTATTTTTTGGTAAGTTTTAATTTATTAGTTTTAATAGGTTTTCTGAAATAGATTAATACTAAAAATTTGTTCGTAGTATTATGGAGAACACCTTTATAGAGTCACGCACAGTTTTTATCAATTATTTACATATTTAAATCAATATTCAATTGAGAGTATCACAAACGTTATGTCGCTCTGTTAACGGAATCGACTGAACTGAAATGATTATCAAAACAGTAATGGTATTACTTATAATTTGCGATTACCCGGTTTTTATATACATAGTCAAAACTGCCTTAGCATCGAATTTTAATCAAGTTGCAAATAGTAAGACCCTATATATTATGTAGACATGTTTAAGTGTATTACAGATTAAAAGTACTTACTAAATAAACCAAATAAGATTTCTGTCAACAAAAATGTTCATACTGATGCTCATTTATTTCACTGCTTTCCACCTTCAGTTAATTGACTGTTACCGGTTTCGATAGATATTCTTTATTTTGATGAGTCTTCAGAATAAATTCCAATGATTCTTGCTGAAAATGGTAGTCCTATTCATCCTCGAACTGGTCAAGAATACTTGGTATGACATTTTCCTGCAGCAGCAAGTTTAAGTAAAGATAAATCACGGCATAATGCCACAATGTGGGATCACCAGCGACAAGTGTGCGAGTGTAGATATTCAATAAAAAAAATAAGCACGAAACATGCGTATATACCCATACACCAATCTCGTCTCACCGAAAAAGACACTTCATTCAGAATGAGTGATGCTGAACCTCATTGCGGAACTATCTGAGATGTTATTGTTGCCTGTTGTATTTTCAATTACCCGACTCTTACGGGACACCCTAATACATAGAAAAGAATGGAAGCACTATTCTTAACTGGTGCTTTTTGAAACATCCCGTATAGTGGTGGGGTGTTGTGAAGGAGATGCATTGTCAAGTATGAAGTGTATTGTATACTTTGTATAAGACCTCCCGCCTAACAATTAGGTCCAAGTTACATATGGCTCCTTACATAACATACGGGTCACGTCCATTGTTTATAGATATAAATGTTTATCAACAATGCTTAATAAGTCGTTGTTTATAGTTGTGTATGGTGCAACGACACTATATGGACCTGTATTATGAAATACCTACTATTGATATTATGATGGTTTCTTTACATAGGTACGATGTGTTTTGATTTGATTTTATCGCTAATGTGGGCTACGTCAAGAAATATATTGTTGGGGAAGGCAAGTGACATATTATAACTATTTGTTGACAATTAGTTATAAATAGATAACTGATCTGATTATTTTATCGTCCGAGTGTTATTTATTATTAGTCAACTTAAAGAAATGATTTATAATTAGTCAACTTAAAGAAATGATTTATTATTAGTCGAATATTTTTTTTATATTTTTTTTATTATTGCATATGCGCAAACATTGGATTTTTTTCCCTGTCGGGAGTCAACGATATTTTTTAACAGATTTTTAATTATTTCAATAGAGACGAAGTTGGAATATTAAGTGTAGGAGAACCGGGAAATCAAGGCACCTACAAGGCTTACGACCTGTGATCGGCTGGTTTACGTGATCACTTTATGCGCTTGCGCAACGTTCACCAATTATGCCTTTTTAATAAGATCCCTATCAATTCAATTTTGAAAGTTCTATATATTGTAATACTGAAATTCTTTTCGCTTGAAAATAAGGAATTTTTACTATTATTAGCCAACTTAAAACCAGATTAAAGAGCGCACTCTTACTTTCTATTTCTTAAAACCAACATTCTTCCCATTTTTTCCCCTATTCCTGTAGTTAGTCATATCTCCTCTCCTTTATTTCCCTCCCCTACCAAAGTGTTGTAATAGGTTTCATCTAAGATTTGTTTAATTGTCTTTGATGTAGGTAAATATTTATATTCTTCTTAGGTACTTTATTGTGTTTAAATGTAATATGTTTTAGTTTTATATAGGTTTTCTTTTCTTTTGTACATGTACCATTTTCATCCATAACTGTTACAGATGGTTGTCTGGAAAAAATTGAAACTATGCAATAAGTCCGCCATTTGTACTTGCAAATAAAGTGTTTAAATAAATAAATAAATAAACTAAAAGAAATTATTTATTATTAGTCAACTTAAGGAAATTATTTCCCTGAATGAATTTTTTTTATTTATTTATTTAATATTGCTTCTCGGGCAACTAACAGGTACTATGTCAAATATTACTTTAACACGCACCCAATAACAAGTTGCCACATTCTGGAGACTTACGATATTAATCGTCTCACAGATCCAGACAGAAAACACAAATAAAAACTGTGTCTCCACCGGGAATTGAACCCGGGACCTTTGGATCAGCAGTCAGATACCCAACCAACTGAGCCACGAAGGCCGACAATGAATACCTACTTGTTTGTTTTATTTATTTGTCGGCCTTCGTGGCTCAGTTGGTTAGGTATCTGACTGCTGGTCCAAACGACCCGGGTTCGATTCCCGGTGGATACAAAGTTTTTTTATTGTGTTTACAGTCTGGATCTGTGAGACGATTAATATCGTAAGTCTCCAGAATGTGACAACTTGTTATTGGGTGCGTGATAAATTAATATTTGACATAGTACTTGTTAGTTGCTTGAGAAGTAATGTAAAATTAAATGCATTTATCAACAGATAAAATAATAATATAGCGCCGTTTTTTGATACCCTCACCTCGAGGGCGTATTTATGAATTGGCTGTGTTGCTGATTTGACGTCTTCAATGTCAGTTTGAACATTTTTAAATAAAAACTATGATTGGATTGGTTAAACATAATATTAATATTGTGCTTTTTTCCTATCCTCTCTGACTTGGTTTTTTATGCATATTTAAATTTTATTTAATTGTTGAATTTATCATTTTATTTCATTTTTTTATAACAAATACCATAATTTCAATTATTAAAATTAAGTAACTGACTGACAGACGAGACTGGTGTGTGGGTATACATAGATGTATTGTTCTCCCTATTATAAGGCAATGCACACCCGCACACCTTTCGCTGGTTACCCCACATTGTGGGATATGCCGTGATGGTATGAATGAATGAATGAAAATTAAGTAATTTAACAAATAAATTGGTTTGGTTTGTTCCACCTCACAAGGCCAGGCCTGTTCCGAGGTGGTAGACTAGTTACATAATATTAATTACTATACAATAAATAACAATGTTTTATTGATTTCATTTTTTCTGTTTTTACTCACTTTCTTATTTTTTTTTTGTTTTTTTTTTAGAAGAATAGGAATACTTATTTTTTTTATTTATTTATAATGTTTTTGTATAAAAATATGTTTAAGTTTTTATATAAATGTTTTTTTAACCGTCAATAAATAAATTATAACCTTTTTATAACTGAAACATATCAAAAATAAATTAAATAACTAAATTGTGATTGAAACAAATTTTACAAGTTTATTCTAAAAATACCTACTCTGTTATATCGTATTTGTACCAATGTGTAAAACTCAAATGATTATTTTTAATAATATATTATATTGATTTTTTTATCCCAAATACCGGTCAAATTCTTTCAGGTAAAATCATCAACTACCTGTGATGTTCCTGCAGTAGGTAGGTAGATACCGTGGGAATCAAAGTTTTGTATAAAATGTCACAAAGAGGAAGTGTGGTGCGAGAAAAGGGTTAAACTTGAGGGTTCACTGAACAAGGAGCCAAAAAAAAAAATACTTAAAAAACAGGAAGAACAAGTTAAAACAATAGATGAGAATAACCCTTTGTTCAAAAATACAACTAAATTGTATTAAAAGTTGATATTTTACTTACTTACAAATTTTATGGTATGAATAATTTTATTGTATTTGTTGATGGATCATTGATCACCAAAGATATCCAACAAACCTTAATATATCAAGGAATCTAGTACCTACATACATTTATCAATTTTGGATATATTTAAAAACCTACACTTCTCATCTATACCTAATATAATTACTGTACGCCATTTTTTTCGTCCTTCAACGGATTGCCAGTAAAATAATTTTTCCTTAATCAATTTTGGCGTTCGAAATTTTTATTTAAAATAAAAATAAATTGATGCGAAAAAGTACAAATTAATCGTTTAAATGTATTTTCTGCATAAATTGACAGTATTATTGTTTAAAAAGGAATTTTAAACATTAAGAATAAATTTTAACCGTAATAATCTGCGGAATATCCATTTTGAATACTGACAACATTGCTTTCAATATGTCATAATAATACGCAAAATTCATTGTATTCGCATTATTACATATTATTATTGTATTATTATTTTTATTTTTTATTTTATTTTATTTAAATTGGCATATCTACAGACCATATACAAACTTTTATTACAAATATAGTAAAAACATTAGTCCATTTACAGATAGCACATACAAATTAAATAATGCAAAATATTGTGGTACAAAACCAAAAAGAAAAAAAAACACAAGTCAGAACATAACAAAATAAAATATTACGAGAAAAAATAAGAAGAAGTAAACAAAAACAAAAAGTATGCACACACAGGATAAAAAAGAAAGTGTGCGGTTTCGAAAAAACAACAGTAAAAAACAACAGAGATATAAAAAGATATTATAAAAAGATATTCAGTCTAAACTGTTGTATACTGTTCTAAATGATATTTCGAATGTACATTCAAATTATCAATGTTTGTAATTTCAAACGTACGCATTTCATGTAACGCATTTCTTTCAAAACATTATTAAATTTTTTTTATAATTTCCGCATTTTTACTATAAAAATACTAATTTGTTGTGTTGTTTTTAAGTCGAATATTTTATGCATTCATTTATATTCTGGCACCTATGGTTTTGACATAGGTGTCATAACCATAGACCTACAGCATGCGACGATAATATTATCTTAGACCTACAGCATTCAACTAAAACGTCTAACCATTGTACCTATATATAATTAAGTAATTCATTGTTTAAAAGTAATAAATATAATTACTTAATCTTAAACGTGATGTATCTGCTATGGTGGCCACAAACAGACGCGACATTTTACAAATTCGCAATAGCGTAATTTCCCAAAGAGCCGTGTAATAAATACATGGCGTGCAGAGAGTGAGAAAGGGCGGGTGGTGGAGGTGGTCGTCCCTCCGGTCGGTCGGTGCCCCAGTGCCCACCTGTGTACATGTGTGCGCACGCGCGTGCTTGTATGTGTGTGTGTGGCGTGAAGAATGCTACAAAAATTTGTTAAACAACGAATTTCATGTCAGTGTGGATAAATTCGGACGAAAAATAAAAAACGTAAGGTGTGTGGTACCCGTAATAAATAAATACCAACAAATAGTTGGAACAAATGAATTGTATATATAAATTAAACGAGTTATCGGTTGACTGTATCAGGATATCAGGAATGCGAGGAGGTGACCAACGACACACACACACACACAAAGCAGAAGAGATAAAAATATTTATTCCTAATGTGAATGTCGCATTATCACACGGTGTTGAGGAAATAGCTTAACTCACACGACGCAGACATGATGGCGACAGATTAGATTATGATCACGTCAATTACATATTATATTATCTACCTAATTCTAGATACGTGATATCTTTTGATTGATGATTATTTATCAAATCCATCGTGCCATCTATTTATATTATTTATATTGTCGACCTTCGTTAGATACTTGAATCCTGAACCAATGGAATCGGGCTCGATATCCGATGGAGACAGTTTTCTGTCTGGATTTGTACGAGGATTGGCTGCGTATGGTATTAATATTTGACATAGTACCTTGTCATAGTCTGCGTATGGTATTAATATTTGACATAGTACCTTGTCATAGTCTGCGTATGGTATTAATATTTGACATAGTACCTTGTCATAGTCTGCGTATGAAATTAATATTTGAAATAGTACCTTGTCATAGGCTGCGTATGAAATTAATATTTGAAATAGTACCTTGTCATAGGCTGCGTATGAAATTAATATTTGACATAGTACCTTGTCATAGGCTGCGTATGAAATTAATATTTGACATAGTACCTTGTCATAGGCTGCGTATGAAATTAATATTTGAAATAGTACCTTGTCATAGTCTGCGTATGAAATTAATATTTGACATAGTACCTTGTCATAGGCTGCGTATGAAATTAATATTTGACATAGTACCTTGTCATAGGCTGCGTATGAAATTAATATTTGACACAGTACCTTGTCATAGGCTGCGTATGAAATTAATATTTGACATAGTACCTTGTCATAGTCTGCGTATGAAATTAATATTTGACATACCTAGTACCTTGTCATAGGCTGCGTATGAAATTAATATTTGACATAGTACCTTGTCATAGTCTGCGTATGAAATTAATATTTGACATAGTACCTTGTCATAGGCTGCGTATGAAATTAATATTTGACATAGTACCTTGTCATAGGCTGCGTATGAAATTAATATTTGACATAGTTACGGGAAATACATAATATTTATTATGCACTTATGTTTATTTGTTGGCTCTTCCAAACAAAGAAGTCTTAAGCAATCTACTGAAGGCCCCAAAACTGCTCTCCGCACACTTCAAAAGGCAATTTATTACAATTAATAAATCTGTTAATACTGAAACCACGATCAAAGTAAGCCGCTATGTTGGCTGTATCCAATTCCTTTAATGAATCGATATTCTGTGATTCTGACGATCTCATTGTTAACAGTCTATTAATTTGATATGATAGATTAAGAGACCCGAAAATAAACCTGGACACAAAAGAACAAATAAATGATTTTAAGTACCACAGTACCTTTAAAGCACACATACCATAAAAAATCAAATTAAATGATTAATATAAGTCATATTCATTAAAATTCCGACAAACTTCAAACAAACTCTGTTTTGTCAATTGTTAGGGACCTGTAGCTTCAACGAAAGAAGAATCATGTTACAACATTTGAACATGAAACACACAACTGTGTGGGCAATGAATTGTTTTCTTCGTAATAAATATGCAATCATATTATTATGTAAACAGCCAAGTCCGAGATGAAATATTGAGGATTTCAGACGATGTTTTTAAACGCCACCTCCCGAAAGGCGACCCAATGAGCACCAACGACGTGGGACCAATAATAACATTATAACGTTGCTAATTTGTTGGTGGGCCAAAGACCCCTTTGTTATTTTGAAACAATATCTTGACAGTCTCCATTTAATTTAAATATATTTTAAAATCTGTGCATCGAAAATTATCAGATGCCATAAAAAATAATTGAGAGATATTTCATTAATAACTATCTTTGTCCACCATTGTTTGGGTTTAATGCGATATATTATATTCTTGAATAAGATGTTTTTAATTATAATCTCAAATAATTGTCCGACCTTAACTTCGCTCGTTATTTTTATACGTAGGGTGATAACACTTATCGATTTTGTTAATAAGTAGCTTACTAAACCCGCAACTAGATAAGTACGACTAAAATTGTTAAGATCGGCATTAAAAATCTTACTTATAAACTAACGGTCTTACTTATTAGATTTCGTTAATAGCTTACTAAACGCGCAACTAGATAAGCACGACTAAAATAGTTAAGATCGGTATTAAAAAATATTACTTATAAACGTATACTAAGATATGACTTACTAGTTCACTAAATTGTTCACGAACACCCTCATTTATTTTTTTCATATGGTCACATTGGCTTCACAGATGTCAAAAAATAGAAAATTGCATGTAATTTTTGGATAGCTGACATCGAAAAATGAAAACGAAAACCGCGTTGTGCCGTGTTGAGTCAAATTAAACACGTTTGCGATGAAGAATAACAAGGAAAATCGTTATAAGTATTAAATTTTTCTGTCAATCTCAAATATGCGTCGGAACATATGTGAAAGATCCGCCATTTTGAAATATTTGTTATGACGCGTTAGTCAAGCGTTAAACAACCTCTCGACATGTCTTAACTTGACGTATATGAAATTAAGGCGTAATAAAGATAGTCACGGTTTATAAGTAAACTTTTACGTTAATCACGCTCTATTACCAGGTACTACAGATAGTTTACGTTTATAAGTAAGACGGTAAATGACTAACTAGTTCACCGAATTGTTTACGAACACCCTCATTTATTTTTTTTCATATGGCCGCATTGGCTTCACAGATGTCAAAAAACAGATAAATGCATATTGTAATCTTTGGATAACTGACATCGATAAATGAAAACAAACACCGCGTTTTGCTCTCTTGAGTTCTGTCGATCTCAAATATGCGTCGGATCATATGTGAAAGATCCGCCATTTTAAAATACATGGTATGACGCGTTAGTCAAGCGTTAAACAACCTCTCGACCTGTCCTAACTTGACGTCTATGAAATAAAGATGTAATAAAGATAGTCACGGTTTATAAGTAAACTTTTTCGTTAATCACGCTCTATTACCAAGTTCTATAGATAGTTTACGTTTAAAAGTAAGACGGTAAGAATATATATACTTAAAAATACTCAGTTTCAGTTATATTAGTAATTTTTGTGAATATTGACGGGATTCAATCGAATCGCGTCGTCAAAATAAAGAAATATAAAACCTGATTTTTTTTTGTACGAACCAATGTTTTTGTTATAAGGGCACGAAATTAAAGTAGGTAGGTAATTTGACCAATCATTTAATTAAGAGTTTAATTATTATTTTTATAACAATTTTTTAGCATCTCAATAGAGACGAAGTTGGAATATTATAGGAGAACCGGGAAAATCAAGGCACCTACATAGCATACGATCTGTCATCGGCTGGTATACATGATCTCTCTAAGCGCTTGCGCAACGTTCACCAATTATATATTTTTATTTTTATTGACAATAACATCTGGGATATTATAGAAGAACCAGAAACTCGGGCACCTACAGGGCTTACGACCTGTCATCCGCTGGTTTACGTGATCACTTTATGCGCTTGCGCAACGTTCATCAATTATGCCTTTATTGAGTTCCCTTATTAATGTAATTTTTTGAAAGTTCTATATATTTGAATAAGTGTAAACATTTCACCTGAATAATATGGAATTATAGATACTATTGCCATCTATATGAGGTAACGAAGAAACCTTTTTTGTAACGCCATCTATTGAGAAGTTGATTTATTTGTAAACAATGAAAGCAACAGTCCTTATAAATGAGGTGACGGTGTCTCGTACAGATGTCACCTCTGAACTGCGCCAGAAATATTATATCGTATATGCAATTAATAAATATATTCGATTTATATATTTTTATGTAATTCTCTATCGATGAAATTTTGGAGAGTTCCATAATTCATTGAGAATAAGCTGAAACAACATTGCCATCTATGACGTGATGAAGAAACTTTTTTATAACGCCATCTATTGAGAAATTGGTTTGTAAACAATAATAAAATGTTATAATTATATCATGGACTCCCGACATGGAAAAATCCAATGTTTGCTTACATACAACTATAAAAATATTTAGTAAAAATATAATTATAATAGTATTTAAAAATGGATCAAACTATTTAGTTATAATAATCAATGTCGCTTTGCTTTGATATATAATTGGCACTCAAATTTAATTACATGAAGCATTTTAAAGAATAATTGTTTACGATAAAATTTTATTTATTCGTTGGGTTCAAATTTCTTTATTTTCTAAAACAAGACAATGCGATATTGGAGCTAGAAATAAACAGTCGTAATTTTGATTAAATAATTGCCATTATAAAAAATAATATATTTACCTTATATTTGATAGTTGACAATAATTGATATTAAAGATATCACTAGATAATATCATCATATCAAAAAAAACAATATGCAGATAAAAAATAACGTAATAATGATACTTTTGGATCAAATTTTCTGATATAGGTATATATGCAACGAATATATCAAATGTCGTGATATGACAATTAGAATAAATCTCACTAACACTAAAATAACGTTTTTGAATATTGAATCACCAATTTGGTAAAATAATATGGTTTTTTTTATTTAATTTGATTGTCTTGTATTGTAGTTTTTCATTTTTTATCATAAAATAGTTTGATGGTGATTCAGTTCATTTCAAAACTTAATGACAAAATGTCATAACTGTTGATACGAGACATAAATTCATTAGTTATAATGACAAAATTCACTACAGTTGTAATGATCAAAATACAGCTGAGATTTAAACCGGATTGTTTTAGAACACAGCATGATAATATTAACACATTTTCCTTAAATGCCAAAAATATATGAATGACGATAGCAGAAAACCAAAAAAAAATCTGTGCAGTTATCATAGTGCCCTGTCTGTTTTTTGTATGAGCAGAGAGAATAAAGATTAATACTTAAACCTAAAACTATTTCATACATAATATGTAGGTATTTATAATGTACCTACGAAGTATGTAATTAAATGTATCGCGGCTAAAAAAAATAATTAAACCAGTCATATTTAAAACATTCAATCTCTTTGTGAATATGTAATAAAGTAGGTAGTTACTTATAATATATATTATTATGACCTAGTTTTTAATTTTCTCCTTTAAATAAATGAGAAGTTTCTTATTAGTGAATCCTGTGTATTCATTTTATTGGCTATTAATTGATTTTTTAATTTAAAAGCACTATTATAGTGGTACCAAAGAAACTATTCTGTGTTTCTTTTTTAGTTTGTTTGGATTTTGAAAGTTGATAATTCGTTTTGTCTAGGAAAAAATACTTAGATCTTTGTAAGACAACGATTTTATTATGTAACAAATAAATACCTACCTAAATAAATAAATAAATAAAAAATGAACACATTTCAAAGCTTTCTTCGTATTGAAAGAAGAATAAAAAAATATTTCACGTCAATCCGTAGATTCTTTACATTCACACAGTCAATGTCAAACACATAATGTTTTATACATCAAACAAATTCAAATACAGAATATACAAAATCTATTGTGAAACGAAGTAAATGGAACCTAAACAAAAACGATAAGTGTTTATGCAAATTTATTCAATTTTTTTTAAAATATTAAATGAATCAAGCTGGACAGGACAATCAAGGTGCATTCTCATCGGGAATACACAAATTATGAAAGTTTCGGAGCTCTAACTGGTCGGCAAGTTTGTTATAAATCAAAAGAATTCCAGTAGGTACCTACTGATAGACGGGTTAAGTTAAATGAAAGTGCGTAAAAATGAAGTAATATTTCCCTAACTTTTGAGATTAAAAACTATTTCCAACTCAAATATTTGGATATGAAATACACTTGGACCAATCTTGACCTACCTATTGAAATTGACTAAAAAATTCTAACAGTAAAATCTCCACATGAAAAACGTGAAATAAATATACAAATATTATCAAGCCATGTGAGCCATGTCCCTACTCTAGAGCAAAATTAAAAAAAACCACATATGTATAAAGCGTGGGACACTAGATATCGATAGAAATCTATGTAGGTACCTACATACTTATCGTGGGACGAAAATAAGAAAATGTGTGAAGTAAAAGACGATCGAGTCAAAAATTAATAATTAAAGTTATGTTTTATGGTTCACGACATAAAGTTATAACCAATAACCAAAGACACATTTCAAATTAAATTTAAAATATAAAAATAACTTCAAAAAACTCCGTTGCATAATATTTCTATAAAATTTATTGAACGGTGTGATATGAGAGAGAGAGGAATTTATAATAATAAGATACTGGTATCATTAGACGAGTATCGGATGTCGGAGAAATAACAATAATATTTAAAATAATAATAAAATGATTATTGTTTTTGTTGTTCAGGTAGAGTTGGACCACCGAGTGGAGTAGAGCAGTAAAGATAGGTATATAGGTAATAATATAACATATGATGAGACCAGCAATAAACTACGGTTAAAGAGTGACACATTGGGAGACAAGTTAGTACAGAGCGGATGGTGGTGGTGGAGGTAGGGGATAAGATATCCTTCTTTCCCATATTCACCTGGTACAGTACTGTCACATATTTGCAAAAAACAAACAGCAGGGCACTCACTCGTTAAAATTATCAAGATTAGATTCATACATACAAACATACCATCACGCAATATCCCTTACGGGGTAAGCAGAGAGAACCGAGCGCCATACTTCTCTATTTTACATCCATGCATAGTCTCATACATGCTCGTCAATTATTCAAGCTTCTTATATTTCCTTCTTTCAAAATATCATTCACATGGTCATGCCATCCCTTTCTGGGGCGGCCCTACTATTCACTTCATCTCTTATTTTTTTGGTCAGTCGTTCATCATTCATTCTTTCAATATGTCCAAACCACCTCAAGGAATTCACTTTCATTTTATTTATAATATTCTATTTCATCTTATATTCCCTCCTTATGTCCTCATTTTTTATTCTATCATATATCGTTCTATTACATACTCTTCTTAGTGATCTCATTTCCACAGCATTTATTCTACTTTCATGCGTCTTTTGCCACGTCCATGTTTCACTGGCATACGTCAAAGAGGGCACTACAATTGCATTATGTACGGTAATTTTGGCTTCCTTTGAGATGCTTGGATCGGACATTACTGGTCTGAGAGCTCCGTTTATTCTATTACCTGCCATAACTCTTCTTTCAATGTCTTTATCAGGTCTTCCATTCCGTTCAAACATACTCCCCATGTATACCCTCTACTTGTTCTAGCCATTCGTTCTCTACTTTTATTCTACACGGAGTTATACTTTCAGTTTTTTCGAATACCAATATCTTAGATTTACTCATATTCATTCTCAGTCCGTTCTGCAAGCATCCTTCATACACTTTATTCACTAAATGTTTCAGATCAAAGTTAATTAATTGACTATGTTAATTTATAAAAAAATCATTGACGATTTCAAACTAAACATTGACCTCAAATTTTATAATTTAAGATCAACACAAGATAAGAACAAATTAAGATCGTGTTAAGAGTAACCCTACAGTCAGACATAAATGTACTACACATAATCAAGTATTTGAAGAAGATATTATATAGTGTTTTGTTTCAGTGATGACTAGATGGCTGCAGTTAAAATTAAATATAATTAAAAAATTTAACTTTCAATTTACGCAGCTAGCATCTAGTGATAACAAAAGTGTTGATCTTGCAAGACCAGTCTTGTGGTCTTGCAAAATTTTATGACCTTATTAATTTTTAATTACAAATTAAGCAAATAACTACGTACTTTCGACATAATTCACTGAAAAAAATAATTGTGACGACCGAACTGGCTACCTACGTTTTTAGCCAAACTTTTGTTATCAGTAATAAAAGTTAATATATTTATGACTGTACTGTTTAACTTAGGGTAGGTACAAAATATTTAGTAGGTAACACAAAACGAACTGTTTTGTGTTACTATAGTTCGGTTAATTCTAACATAACTTTTTTTTCAGTGTTGGCACTACAAATTGGTGTTTTATGTTATATTATTTCATTGTAATTACTGCATTTTAATAGAAAAATCAAAATCATTTTTTGTGGAAGTTGCTAGACCAACACCAAGACTGGGTGTGCAAGACCAAGAACTTGATCACCCCGGTCTTGATTTAAAGACAAATATAAATTTAGCATAAATTAAGCCTCTAAAGAAGCTTAGTGAATGCGCTAAGGTTTTTATATTCTATGTTGTGGAAAAATACTGTATTTAGAATATTATCATAATACCTATACAATATTTAGAATATTATCATAATACCTATACAATATTTAGAAATACAAACTATGAAACCCGCTGTTTTAAACTTAACGACAGCAATATAGCAATGACCGCGATAAGAAATAATACCTACCAATCAGTTATCTCTGCATGGTCTGACAAGTAACTACCTAGTGTAAATTGAAAATTTTTAACAAATATAATATTAAATAGGTACTTTTTATTTGTTTATCAGATCACAAAACCAACATGACTTATTGTCAAATGAATCTTTTAAAAAATTATCGCGCCCTTGAAATTATATTTTTAATTCGTTGTTGCATCCCTGATTCTCACGTTGTATTCGTGCGTGTGGCCAGCGACACCTCTTGACTTGACTTCCCAACCACACTGTATTAACATTATTCTCCTGTCAAATGAGATGTATCTATGAGGGACATACAAGCAGAAGTAGATATACCTCCTCGCTCTTATGCTCGCCTGATACTCTCATATACCTATTTCATTCCTGGTAATATGTACATACACACGCTGATTAATTAAACCCAACTATAAAAACACACAAGAATGGACGAAAAAGTTATTTATTATTCCTAGAATTTTACAATAAAAAATATTCATCGACCAGAGACATAAATAACAGAAAGGCAACATTATGCATTAAAATATAATATATATGGTTTGTGCAGTACCTACCATAGACTAAAGATCCTATCGACATAATAAGTCAGCTGGGGTCAACGCTATTACACAACATGTGTTTGTGTTCAACTGGTGGGTTATATACATAGATTGTGGTCAGCATTATACTCTGTGCAACGTAACATTTTAAAATTTGAAATTATTTTTTAGAACCTACCCAACCTATAAACTCTTGAATATCTACATAGGTACTTGCAGTTTGCAAAATGATTGACTCTCATGTTAACATTATAGAACTATGGTAGGTAGTCAATATGGACCCATTAGTTACGCAGACCTTGCCCCTTAGTCTGAGCTGTTCGTTATCGCCATGCGCTACTTTTTGTAAGGGATTTGACGTTTGTTGTAGGATTTTTTCTACAACAATGGACAGCAAACGTCAAATCCCATACAAAAAATAGCGCTTTGTAGCTACAAAAGACAAATTCAGAGCTTTTAAGACTTTTCGTTATAAAATAAAAAATACGTAGGTACGGTACACTCATCTTACGGTGAGCCTACAGTGTCCTTATAATCAGCTCTCTTTGGTACTTTAAGTGTAGTGTCTGCAAGGTTTCAGAGTAGGTACTCCGGACTCTTCTTGTGTTCTTTTAGAGTTTTGTAAGGGGCCGTTATTAGTGGTGGGGGAAGAACGGTTTAAATTAAAGTAAATTTTATGATATAAGATAAAAACAACCGATTAAGAGGACTGTCAAATTTAGTTTCATTTAGACCTTGACAATGGCGAGACATCTCGACGAAAAGGTTCGGACGTAATAATTCGAATTAGTGAAAAAAGACTATCTATAATATTCTATAATATTTTTATTTGTAGAAATAATATCTTTCATTTGATTTAATATCTTCCGTATTAAATATTTCGTCTGAGCGTCCTGTTCTTCCCCCACCACCACCAGTTTTGCTTATAGGGACTAATAACGGCCCCTTGCAAAACTTTGAAAGAACACATAAAGAACATACGAAGAGTCCGGAGAGCTCTAAAACCTTGCAGACACTGCACCTCATGTGCCAATGTGCGTCTTAATGTGCGTCTGAGGGTTCTGTTAAAATTTGTCGAAATATTATCATTTGAATAATGAAGAACTGGTTTTTAAGGGAACATAAATTAAATATTCGAAGAAGAAGAAGAAGAGAAGCATTACACAAGTACATAAGAAGGTTAACAAGCAAAAAATGAAATAATATTTCTGGCGCAGTTCAGGGGTGAAATCTATGCGAGAACACCGTCACTTCATTTATAAGGACTGTTGCTTTCATTGTTTACAAATAAAACAATTTATCAATAGATGGCGTTACAAAAAAGGTTTCTTCGTTACTTCATAGATGGCAATAGTACCTACCTACTTATAATTCCTTATTTTCTGGTGAATTGTTACACATTATTCAAATATATAGAACTTTCATACATTACATTGATAAGGGAACTCGATAAGAAAGCATGATTGATGAACGTTAACGTGTTAACGTAAACCAGCCGATGACAGGTCGTAAGCCCTGTAGGTGCCTTGAGTTCCTGGTTCTTGTAAAATATCCCAACTTAGTCTCTATTGAGATGTTAAAAAGTTTGTCAGTAAAAATATTTTAAGTCATTTGTGTACTTACCTACCTACTCCATAAGTGTATAGAGAGGAAAAGTATTGCTTAACATTTCAAAACAGAATTATTTTCTAATATAAGCCCTAGTAATAAATAGTTTGTTGGTAATAAATGTTATAAAAATAAAAAAAGGAAAAAAGTTGATAGGCAGACATATGGACGCCGGGACATTAAAAAATATGGAGATCCATGTTTTGTATATTTTTGAAGCGAACATGACATAACATTATGTATGTACAAGACACAATTTATTCCAACAGACGTCTACTACAAATTTATATGTTTATTCAAATGATGAGGACAAAAAAATATGTTGATATGCAAATCCACACTAAAGTTGATAAATAAATATGAACATATGATCTGATTGTATTGAGAGAACGTGCCAATGAGTCATTTCATTAACATAATCACATCTCTTAAACGGTATTGCTCGATGATGATGACACACGGAATGAACGTTTCAAAATTTAGATATTTAAATTGACACTGTTCAGACGTCAATTCGTTAGGCTCGCTATTTAAATAGATCCTTGGTTCTCAAAAGTAAAAAAATTATTCGTCCTTAAATAATACTATAGTTTGATTTTAGCCACGCTTCTTACAAGGAGGTAACTAATAATCTTGCATTATTTCTCAAACTAAAATAAATATTTATGAAAAGGTTATGTATGTATTTCAAATAATTTATTCCTCTGTGTCTTTCAATTCTCTTCGTCTTTTACAGATTCTCTGTTAATAATATCGGAGTCGAATTATTATTTAATTATGTGTTAGCTCATTTCACACCTTTGTGATAAAGGTGTGAAAAATGAATAAATAAAAATAAATAAATAAATATTATGTTTGTTGAGGTAATGATTGTGAGTGCAGAAAGTTGAGATTGTGTACCTATATATTTAGTGTGGAACGGGAACAATCACCTGGTTCATAGTTGCATATAATCGTACAACCCGGGTCTTTTTAAAATCCGAATTAATAAACTCTTTTCTAGATTGCAAACCCCTCCCAACGCTACGTAGTGCGCTTCTTCGGAAGAGTAAAATGGACCCAAATCCTAATAGCTGGCGTCCCCTACGTAGACATGTTAAAAAAAAAAAAAAAAAAATAATAAAAATAAAAATTGTCAATAAAAATTGTAAACTGCTAGCTCTAGAACAGGATTTCCTAGTTGGGTAGCAGTAATCTACTTATTGTTATCATTATAAATATGGTGTGATAAAAGGTAAATAATAAATAAATAAAATCAAATTATTTTATTCTTTAAATAAAAGAAAATATTATAAAAATAATTCTAGATGCGAACATAACTACTTCACTAGGTTATGAATCTGTTTTTTGCAGTCTTTGATTTATTTAATTTTATTTTAAGTTTTTTATTTATTAAGGACAGAAATAGCGACAGCAAAACAATAAACAGAACAGTAACTAAAAAAACATGCGCCAAAATTAAAACACTATGATGAGCAAAAATCAAAATTAAATAGAAGAGAAGAGAAATACATTATAAATGGAATAGAAAAACAAAAATAAAAAATATATCATAATAAATATGTAAAAAAAAATTAAAATAAATTCTATAGGTACCTACTTAATGTTATGTGTATGATTTAATTACGCGTGTGTATCTGTCATTGTATGTTATTATACCAAGTTTCATTTTAACTGTGAATGTATAATACCTATATAAAAAATAATGAATTAGAAACTATTTTTTTTTTGTTAACTTTTTCGATGGACAATACTTGATGTAATTCCATTATAAAATAAAATAAATTTATAATTTTCTTCCACTTGGTTCAATTTGACTTATTAGTTTCGCTCTAGACGAGCATCTTCAGAGTAGTAACTAATCTGAACTCTGGAATACTACTCTGAACTTAGTAAATGAAATTAAACCAAGTGGAAGAAAATTATAAATTTGTTTTATTTTAATATATTAATTAGAATAAAGTATTCAAGGTTCAAAACACATGGTTCAGTTATCTATTCTTACCCCGAGTAGAAACAAATACATAGTCTCCTACCCAAGTCCATTGGGAATTTTATAGGACAAATTCCGTTCGTCCTCGGCTATTTTATACCACAACCCCTTAATAAGAGGCCAACCTCAAGAGTCGGGGCTCGCCAAATTAATCCAAAATGTATTATAACTTATTTTTATAAGAAACTTATTTTATGTTATTACAATGAATTTGATATCACCTACAAAGATTGAGATCGCTACGAAGAATCTGTAATAGAACGATCTATGACAGGGTCAGAAAGAATGTAGGATAAAGAAAGATGTCATTAAAAGAATGAAAGTGAACACATTGAGATGGTTTGGCCACATGGGGAGAATGAATGAGGAACGCCTGACGAAGAAAATATACATTGCGGACAGGAATCGAATGAGAGGTCGGGGCCGCCCAAGGAAGGGATGGCACGTCCATGTGAACGGTATTTTGAAAGACGGAAATGTTAGAAGCGTGAACAACAGACGAACATGTACAAGACGATGTATGAATGTCGACGAGGTGGGTGATGAATGTATGTCAAGATAGAAGTAAGTGACGTTCGGTTCCCTCTGCCTACCCCGTGAGGGACATGGCGTGATGGTATGTATATAGATTGATCATTATATTCTTGGCACGAGTGAAATTCTTTTCACCGAGTGTGACCCGACAATGATAGGTGGTAGGTACCTACTATAACGACTACACTATCATCTGTTGTAGATCTTTGATTGTTGGATCTACATAATGTAGTACTTATAGATCTCGATTCGTGCAGCCTTGCCCACACCTCAGGTTCGACGACGAAGGCCGTATCTGAACGTGGATCGACAACGTTTATGTGATTTTTATTGTTCAAGTCGTAAAACACACAGTGGCGTACCTATACCTTTACAAATTAATAAAACACACCAAAGGGCATCGTGCTCACAAGAGGTAAAAAATACTTGGGTGAAAAATATCAGCGGGTATCCATCATAAAAAGATTCCAATGTGTTTAATTATAAACAATTTTTCACTAAAT
Source organism: Molanna angustata (assembly GCA_963576475.1). Taxonomy (NCBI): domain Eukaryota; kingdom Metazoa; phylum Arthropoda; class Insecta; order Trichoptera; family Molannidae; genus Molanna; species Molanna angustata. The sequence continues at coordinate 34,495,537 of OY754979.1, forward strand.
TAATAAAGGTTAATTTTTCTTTTTTTCATTTGTAGAATAGCAACACCTGTAATTGGAATATATAAAATGTCATTCTATACAAACATACTTTATATGTACCTACACAACACATAACATCATGCAGTTTCCTCATTTAAAGAAATATTAATAATAAAAATTGATCTGGGACGCAAGCGAGTCATATCAAATACATCAACACACCTGACGAAATTGATCTATGACCTCTTCTCTATGGTTTTGAAAGGTCAAATCGCGTCGGGAATCGATTTGTTGGCATATATTATGACGGGCATTTTGACCTTATTGATTTGACACCAATAAGTAGTTATATTGTCTGGCGACGTATAAAAAATATTATTAAAAAAGCACTACATTCAGAATGGGTGGTGAACATCATTACTGAACTATGTAACATTTTACTGTTGTCTGTTGCATTTTCGATTACCCGGCTTTAATGGGACACTCCGAATACAATAGTAGAAATGAGTGGAAACACTATTCTATGCCGGTGCCACACTTTATAATAAAGTTTTATAATAAAAATCACTTTTTTCAAACCACGAGTGAGTTTTTTGATATAACTCTAACTTTACTCATGACACGTTGTTAATATGTTCTTATCTTGCCTTAATCTTGAAAATCAGTACTTGATAAAAGTCTAATTTTAATCATTCTCTACATTTCATCATAAAAATTAGTCAATACCAACGTTTAGTAAGAAATTGTCATTAATTGTTGTATCAATTAATATTATAATTCAATTAATTTAACCTCAAGGATTTCTAAAGTCTGAAGCTGATCTTAATCTTACTTAAATCAACTTCATTAGTAGCTCCGCTGTTCCGAATGAGTGTCATTATTAGCAGTAACGGAATTGCTCATAGAAGCCGAAAATCTTGGCTTGCCTATGAATATTATATTTAGAAATATTTTATATCTAGATCTAATATTTTTTGTCTGTTCTATTGAAACTATAACTTCTACAAGATTAAAAATTGAACCGTATGTAGATACGATGCTTGACAGGACCATAAATGTAAATATTATTTTGGCATTCGATTTTAAAATATTTTCATGGCAACTCAAATGAACAACGATGCTATAAAATTTTCGACATTTCCCAAATTTCTTCCAGGGTTTGCCTAGTCCGAGGGTTCTAGGCACGCCCCTGATTATTAGTTGTCATCCGTCCTGAAGAAGAAGCGGTCGCTTCACTCAACTCACTAGCGGTTAAAAAAATAAAGAGATTTGTAATAATTGAAATGGTTTGTTCTTTAGCTTTGTATGTGGATACGCCATTGTCCATTATGTCCAGTATCCGAGTATCGCTAAGTTAACGATGTTTGTACAAGATAAGATATGTTTAATCAGAGAGGAAGGGAAGGATGTATGGACAAGACAAAGGAGTAGGTATTGAGTGAGGTAGGTACCTACCTAACCATGTATGTTTATTTGGTATGTTGGGAATTCCACTTTACAGGATTTTATCGCTTGTCAACCACATTATCATACTTTATAGGGACATTCCAATAAGTGATAAACAAAACACATCGTACATCCAACAAACAAACCGTCCAACCAACATACACTCCCAAATATTATACCTAAATACAACACAACAAAAGAATCAAATGAACTATAAGGCCCAAATTCCAAATAAGATGTTTGTGCCGCTAACAATGTATCTAAACGTCAAAATAGTAATTAATGCAAAATTCGTCTGTGTCTATATGTGTCTCTTTTTTGTGTAAAGCGCTATCTTCTTCTCTCTCTTTGAGACCGTGCTCAAGACAGCGGGATAGCTGTCTTGAAGCAATCTCAACTCTTTTATACATTTCGAGACCGGTCTTAGGCCCAGAATCATAGTCGCAAAATAGGTACTTAGATGAGTTTAAGTTACAGATTTGTAATCATAGAACTTTGTTTCTCACAGAAGTCATAAAAAATCGTTACTCATCTCCCGTGAGTTTAAGTCACCAAAATCGGTGACTTTAGACGCTGAGCATGCTTTGAACTGTCAAAATCGTTTAGAAATCTAGTTCTATTTTAATATTTATTCGATATAAAAACTGGTGAATTTCGAGATATTATTTTTGTGGTGAACATAAAATTATATGCATTAAACAGGGAGCAATAAAATGTCTGATATATTTGAGTTTTTGCAAAATATTGACAATATTGGGAATACAGATGTGATTAATTTCTCCGATGAATCATTTGCCGCAAGGCGAATGAGACGCCGCAAATGTTATATTCGAAATATGATAAACCCTTTCGAATTTTATGAAAACTGTGAATTTAAAAAGCGCTACAGATTTTATAGAGAAACTGTCCTCACTGCCATATTGCCGCTTATTCACGATGGATTGCGAAAAATCAACAACAGAGGCATGCCTATAACGCCTGAAATTAAAATATTGATAGCCCTGAGATTCTATAGTACAGAAATTGCTCGGCGTCCACTCCCAAGCATCCTGTTTTTGCTAATTAAAGGCTGATATATTTTTTTAGCATTCATTATTAAACATTATTATAAAAATAAACAAAACGCGAAAGAAGCAAGCAGATGTTTTGAACTCAAATGACAGTTTAAATTCATAGATTGAAGAGAGAAGATAGAAATTTCAAAGACAAATTTTAAAAAGTAACCATAGATTTCAAAATAATTGCTGAAAACTTATGAAATTCCTACAGTTTGAGAACTATCAAACTCAACTGAGTTTGAGTGTTATCTCAGCTCAGACACGTCAGATTTTTGACTATGTTTACCGAAAAACCTACTCAGCTATAAGAAAGTCTTGAGCTATGCTCTCCTGAGGCACTGTTGAGACCTGACTCAACTCATGTTTATGATTCTGGGCCTTAAGATCAGGCTCAGTGACTTTTGTTTCTTTAATACCATTTTAGTTGAAAATGTGCTCAAGCTGGAGAACGAATCTATAATTCGGGCCTAAGGTTAATTTGTAGTTTTAAGAGGGCTTACAACACCAATAACGTAAGAGCCCGTGACTCTCAAACTTACATTGTCATTTTGTATAGTGGCCCATACAAGATATATAGTATTATTTTTTTTTATTTTTTGCTACTTCCACCAACATCCGCACTGCATATGGGGGTTGTAAACGGCCCCTTGACAGAACGCTAAGTGAAAGACAAGAAAAAAATGCAAAAATGCGAGAATATATTCTACTGCCTTCAGTATACTGCCTTCATACGATAGAGGTATCGACGGAGTTAGGTGTGTGACACAATGTTTAAAGTGTATCTATTATTTATTTATCGTATGAAATAGTGAATTAACAATACAGTAATCAAATTAATAAATACACAATTAAATATAAAACAAAATATGATGATAATATATTCAGGGCACATAGAAGAGACAAGAAAGACCCACGCGCTGTGCCCCGGGTAACGCCAAAAGTCTACTCAATGATAAGAGGCTGAACAATTTTCCAACTGTCGATTCGTTCAAGAGAATGAAATTCCCATACGTGGATTAACTCAGAATTCGGAGTAAAACATTTTATGTGAGTTTTGTGTGTCTGTGTGTCTGTCCCCCCCCCCCCCCTTTATAACTTTTGATCCGCTGGATTCACAAAGCCTAAAATTTCAGAATATATAGACAATTTTAGGTACACAAAACTTTTATACTCAGTATTTAGAATTTTTGTTCCAATCAGGGGTTATCAACATTTTAATTTTTATAGCATTTGTCCACATATCTCAAAAACTATAAAAGCCAGAACGCTGAAATTTTGTACAAATATAGTCAAATATAGTATCGCAAATTGGATTTTGAAAAAAGTTCCAGGATTTCTCAAACTGTTTTTATTAAGAAGCAAAAAATTGGTAGGTATACAATTTTTTGTCTTTAACTGCCTTTATTTCCATTTCTTTTAAGAATATCGAAAAATGCCGAAACATGTAAACTAGAGAATTTAATTTTCTATAAGAAATGTTTACATTATAGTAATATATCTCAAAGTTTCTTTTGACAAAGTTTGTATAAATTAATATTATTATTAATTTTGTCGGCCCTCGTGGCTAAGTTGGTTGGATATCTGACTGCTGATCCAAGGGTCCCGGGTTCGATTCCCGGTGGAGACACAGTTTTTAAAATTGTGTTTTCAGTCTGGATCTGTGAGACGATTAATATCGTAAGTCTCCAGAATGTGGCAGCTTGTTATTGGGTGCGTGTCAAATAATTATTTGACATAGTACCTGTTAGTTGCCCGAGAAGCTATATAAAATAAAATAAAAATAAAATATACATATGTATACACAATATCCAAGTTCAACTATACATACTATCGACAGTTGGATCTCATGTGTTACATGCAACTAGTTATATAAAAATCTCCCAGCCACACAAAGTGAATTTATTGAAAGAAAGTATATTAATATTGTTTTTTTTCAAATTATTTATAAAAATAGGTACCTATTCTTATACTTTTCATGAAAAACTCCCGTAATACGACCATAATAAATTGTTATGTCTCATGAACCTCTAAACGATCATTAATTAGTTTGTGAATATTTCATGAGTTGTAAGTTGCAACTAGGATGTTCTTTGGTTGGTATCATTTTTTTTTATTAAAAAAATCAATTTCCTTGTTAAACAAGTACCTAGGTAGGTATACATCTCCCTACATTCCCTAAATTTAGCATAAATGCTTGTGGTATATGTGACCGAATTCGTTGTTAATGGAACGGATCGTACAGTTGGAAGTACCTACTGCTATAAAGTAACCAATTTGGACCTACACTCACGAAACTTTTCTATGTTAAATACAAAATGTATTGTGGTCAGAAAGAGCGAGTGACCATACCAACCTTATACATATTATGTACCTACACTCGGGAGACCAAACACAACGTATTATTTAATGAGGTTCACATTACTCCTAATGTCCTAATGTCTGTTGAGAATTTTAAAACCGCAATCATTTCACTAAATACCGCCAGAGATAAAATTCCTCTTCTAACAACTATACCTATGTTTAATCCACAATCTAGATCTTTGATAACTAATTTGGACATAATTATGTTAGGTTATGTAGATGGCGTCATCCACATACCAAAGAATATCTTTAACACATTCCTAAATTAAATTTTAATATTCCTTTTATTGAAATTAAATAGTTTATCTTACTATTAATGATTTCGTTTCAAAAATCACGAAAAGGAAATTAAAATCAAAGTTATTCATAAATAGCGATGGCATCAGACATTTGATAATGATCATAACAATGTAGAATGAAAAACTTATACATAACTGTTGTAATTCATAACTGTTAACGACTCGCGCACTCGAGTTGCATTATTTACAGGTTGTCCCATTCTCACCGATAAAAAGGTATACCTACTGTGAAAAAATCCATAGAATGAAATGTGACATTACATTTTCTTGCCAACATTGAATGATTGCATTTGTTCTGTGGACTTTGGCAACTTTTTTTTCTGTTCAGATTGTTGATTTTTATTTTGTTGACTTTGAATAGATTTGTTTTTAGTTTGGCAATATATGTTTTGTTGACTTTGACATTTGTTTTTTCTTTGGCATCAACTGCTTTATCGACTTAGTCGACATTTTTAAGTTGGCTTTAGCAACGTAATTTGTGAGCATTTTTTTACCAGTAAAGTATAAATTTCTTTGTAAATATTGACTACAACAATGAAACATTTTCTCGACATCGAAAAGTGCCAAATATTTAATACAGATTCCCCTGTAGTTGACAAAATTCAGAAATCTACAAAAATACTAGGTATTTTAATGTGTCATGTTTATTAAGACAAGGAAGAGATGTCAACTTTATTACCTCTGACCAGGTGTGTGTGTATGTTGGCGACAATCAACTATTCCAAAATCTTGATCCAATTTGAATACAGAATAAAAGAATGCCATTAATGTCAGACGAGACAGTAAATAAATTCCGTGGAACAAAACAAATGGTTGTTATGTAAGAATGAAATAAAAACGAAATTACCAATTAATCAGAAATACATCAACTCGTTTTTATTCACCAGTTAGCCATTTACATAATTTAGTCAACGAATACCTATCTATGCTCACTGACAACCTCAATATAAAAGGACACCTTATACTTCTTTAATTCAGTAAATAGGAAATAATTCAATTTGTGTTTTATTCGTTGCAAACAGCTAATATTCATATTTAATTTTTTTTTTTTTTTTTATGTTTTTAATCAATTTCATAAAAAACACATTCTTAAATCGTTCTACATTTTCTTTCTTTTCCCTTAACGCTTTTGTCCCGTTTCTATTGGGGTACGCTTTGATCATTAATCGTTCTACAGTTAACTACAATAAATTAAATAATTCGCAAATTTTGGGTTCAATCACATTGGTTTATTTAGGTTCCGGTGATGCTGTTGTGTGTGTATTTGATCAAGGCGTAAATTGAGATATCTTGGATGTTATTCCTATTCCATTATTCCATTTCCCTTCCTGTTCAATTAAGGTTTATACTTTTGATTATTAATGTTTTTTTATATATAACTATGTTTTATTTTATGCATGTAAAGTTTTTTTGAATGTATAAACGCATTTGGGAAGTTTTCTGGTTTTGTTTTTACTAAATTGTGTTTTCATACAAATCATATATATTATATTATTTTACTGCACATATGATATTTTTTTAACATTTAAATCGTAAATTTCTTGTGTTTTGTCGTATTTATATATTCGATACATCTAGCATTTAATCTTATGCCATCGATGCAATTATTTAACCAATTCCTACCTTTTTCGGTGATACATTTTTATTCGATCTTCTCGAAGAATAAATCCGGCATTTTCACAAAGATATGATCATATATCCACGTGAAGGAAATTGATATTCTTCAATACAAATTGAATCAACCATAGAAACAAGTAGAACAACACGTGGAAGCGGTAAAACGTATAAACCAATTACAACAAATAATAATTGTGCAAAGCGGAACATGGCAAAGTGCTGGGAGGCTGTGGATATACAACTTATACAAGACATAGGTGCAGCAGGAGTGGAACCAAAGTACATATATAGCGTAGTAAGGACTAAAACTATAAGTGCTTAGTACTGAAACTAATATAACTGCAAAACAATACGGAGATTACAACGAGGAATTTGAATTAATTGATAAATAAAGAAACGTGAATTTGAGTTGATACTAACTTCTAATAACTGTGCAAGGCAACTTATAAAACCAGTGACTGTGATATGATCGATAATATTTAGAGCAGTGCATGGTGATGCAGTAAATTACATTGCAAAAACAAAGTGTGAATATCAACAGATGAATTAAACTATTGGTGCTGAAACTAAAGTTTGAGCATTCAAACGAATAATAGGATAAAAATATGGAATAAACTGTGATAATCTGGACCATCAAAATATATAAAATATTTACACAGAGATACTTGGATTTCTTTCAACTAACACCAAATTTAAAAACTGTGCAAGGCAAATCGCGGGATATGGCGGGATGAAAAGGACAGATATCATATAGGTATATAAACTTACTATTGGTGCTAAAACTGAAGCAAGTACACTGAAACCAATCTAAGTGCAACACATATTATAGAGAGATGGAATTATGGAGAAAAAATGAATTACTTTGATACTAATCAGATCTAAGATATTAAGTTTGTCGACGGACAATTCTGGGAGATACTGTAATTCATTAGGGGCAAAAGCCATTGATGGTCGAAGAGCATCATGACTTTATGGATTGATTTCAGTAAGTGCCTTTAATATATCAACAGTGAAACTACAACTAGTGTTGTATGTTATGTCACTAATAGAATTGCAAAAATAGTTGAGGTATAAATAGTAAAATATAGAAGATATGATTCAACAAAGCCAATATCAAATTCTAAGAATTGTGCCAGGCTAGATGTGACTGTGGTGGATATAGGAGTGCTAGAGAACTAAAGGTAAATAGGATGTGTGTGTGCGCCACAGAAGCTAGTAATTGAACTGGATCTAGAGGTGTGCAAGTAGGTTATAGTCCAGAGATGAAGATGGCAAACCTTGGGCTCTATCATGGTGTCCACGAGACGAGGAGGACATCTGGCAGCCGATGGAGGAGAAGACCCTCCCACCACATTCAAGTAGGAACAGGGCAGTAGGGTGACCATATTACGCTCCTTCAAGAGCGAGATGGAAACAAAAATAAACACACATTAGAGTTGCAAGAGATACATCCCGATATCACATATAAGTTTGCCAACAATTCACAAAAATTGTTAAGTAACATGTTATATATCAAATAATTATAGACAATCTAAATTAGGCAAGTTTTTATATAAGACTTCCTTATTAACATCAATATAATTAGCAAATAAATAAAATGACCGAACGTTCTCGACGAGCTGACTCGAAATTATAAATGTTTTGATAATGCCAGGACACATCGAAATTGACAAGACCAATCCACACTGCATATTTAATATTAGAACGTAAGTCTTCAGAATGTAGCAGCTTGTTATTGGGGGCGTGTCTACTGAATAGTTGACCTGTGTTGACCTTGCACCCTTCGCAAGTGGCGAATTTATTGCCATGTGGCAATTCATTCCAACTAACCAGTTTTTCTAGCCCAGAGCTCAAGTAAATTTATTATTTGCTGGAGATCGAACCCAGGACCCCCGCACAGTAGCCAAACGGCTTACCAACTTTACCACGGCGGTCAGCTTTAGTTACCCGAGAAAATACAAAGTAAAATACATTATAATAAGTTGACGATTTCATTTAAATTATTTTCATTGATTCATTTAATTAAAATTCATGACTTAAATACATTAAAATACCTATAGTCTTCTGGGATAAATTTCAGATAAATTAGTGGAGACAAAGAATGGTCAATTGTTACGTTTGGTCAGTGCTATGGGGTGGAGGCGTGGACTCTCAAAGTTAATATTATAAACCGCCTTGAAGCATTGGAAATGTGGATCTACCTCAGAATGGTTAGAATATCATGGATTGACTGACATGGTCAGTAAGATTGAGGTACTACGTATAGCCAACACCAACAGAGAATTAGTCACCAATGGTAACCTCCGTAAAGTGTCGTACTTCGGCCATATTCTGTGAGGGGAAAAATATACCATCCTTCAGCTTGTCATGAAGGGGAAGATCGAGGGTCGTAATGGGGTCGGAAGAAGGCAACTTTCTTGGGTTCGAAACATCCGGTAATGGACGGGTATGAGAACTGTGAAGGATAACTCCTTACTGCCCATGACGAGGAGGCTTTCTCTATGGTGCTCGTCAACGTCCGTCGGAAGAAACTGACATAACACGAGAAGAAGAAAAGTTTGAGAAAACTTAGTGAAAACTATTTTGAGAAAACTTAATATTGACTCCCAACAGGGATAAAATCCAATGTAGATATGCATTTATTTACAATAATGAAATCATAAACTATGTGAGATTTAGGTAAAATTGTAATTTTGGATGAGCAAAAACATATTGTTTGTGTAAAAAAAACAGTATAAAAATACCTTGATTTTTCCAGACCGTGAGAGAATTTTGAAAATTTGGACAGATAAAATCATAGAGAAGAAATTAATGGATATATAATATGTAAAAATAATCAGCTCTAAGTTTATGGACTTTACATAATATATGATATCAATATGAAGCCAATCGGACTTATAGTTTGGGCTGTAGAGAGGACACAAAAAAAAAACAACGTAAATGACGAATTCATAGAGAAGAAATTAATAGTTGTCTATGGAAAAATAATCAGCTCTAGGTCTATATCTACACTTTACACATAATATGATGTTAATATGAAGTCGATCGGACTTATAGTTTGGGCTGTAGAGAGGACATAAAAAGGAAAATCCATACGGCGTACGCCATACATACAAACACATCACGACGAAGCTCAGTGTACTCTCTCTAAAATGATACCCGTTGAGAAATTGACGTAAAAAAAATTCGCTTAAAAATTGTGAAATCATGACTCTCCACTATTCCATAATGTGAAGAGTAAAAATATATTTTAATATTCAGAATTAAAAATGTTGGAGGTTTTTACATTCACCCCCAGATAGATATGAATAGATAGGTAGGTACCTATTGAATGATACAATAAATTGACAGTTTAAAATTTAAATATGTAGGTACCTTTAATTTCCCGCGTAATTTTTAGAGGAAGTGATAGGATGAATGCTGATAGTAAAATAATATCACAGTATGATGATGTGAAATATATTAAGAGTTATCTGTAAATTAGTTACCCATGTAGGTACATATTATTATGTATACGCCCCTCACAATAAATATACTACGCTATTCTCATAACAGACATTTCAGTGACGTCACATATGTATGGTCATTATTAGTTTTTTGTTAAATTTGATTCATGTTAACGCGGTTGAAATGAGGTCAATAAGGCTGTGTTTCTAGAACAAATATTAAAGTAAAAGTATAGTTAAAATAGGTAGGTACTTTTATTTAATAAAATTATTCGTAATATTTGGTTGTTTGTTGAAATCTAATGCCACCAATCAACGCATTTTTGAACAATTTTATGAAATCAAAGTATTTTAGCTATACTATGACCATTACTTTTGTTGAAACAAACCAGCCTATAAGACGAATATGTGGTAAAACGATATAATATGATAGAATAAGAAAAATGAGGATATAAATAACAACACTGAAAAAATATTATGACAACAGAACTGGCTACCTACCTGAGTTTAAGCCAAACTTAGTAATAAAAGTTTATCTATTTATGACTGTACTGTTTTGCTATGTGCACAAAACATTTTGACACGCAAAAACAAATGTTTTGTAGTCTTAGTATAGTTCGGTTAATTTTTACATGAAATTTTGATACTTGTATACAAATTTTTTTTCAGTGAATTTATGATTGAAAAACATATTGTAAGTGAGATGAAAATAAATGCTCTAAGGTTTGGTCACATAGAATGAATGAATGATGACCGGCTGACAAAAAAGTATATAAGGCTGATGAAAGAAGAACGAAAATAAGAGGTCGACAAAGGAAAAATTAGCACGATCACATAAATATAATTTTGAAAGATGAAGGCGTTAGAGGTAAGAAAAATAGAAGAACGTGTATGAGACGATGCATGGGCGCGAATGAAGCGAGATATTTATGTCACAGTTGGTAAGCCATTTGTTTTCTGTGCGGACATCCTGGGTTCGATCCCCAGCAGAGGAGAAATTTATTTAAATTCATTGCTCACGCAAATATTGCTTTGTTGGGCTTAAAAATGGATAGCTGGATGAAATTGCCATACGGCAATAAAATTGCCACTTGCGCAGGGTGTAAAGGAGTCATTATTATTATTATGTCAAGAGAAAGGTGTCTGGCGTTCGGTTCTATATGCCTACCCCAAATAGGGGAATGGCGTTATGGTATGGATTCATATAAACATAACCTAACAGATAAAATATATTATATTTTATTTTTGATAATCTTAATATCTCAACAGAGACGAAGTTGAAATATATATTCACCAAAAGGAGAACCAGGAAATATAGGTAACATAAAAGTATTCTATATATTTTATTTTGAAAAAGAACCTTACACTACTTTTGGATATACTGTTAATTTACTAAAATCACTCATTGAATCATAATATTATAATTAATAAAAATCACTCATTGAGTCATAATATTATAATTTATCGTTAATCCGTAATTTAGAAATTATAGATTTATTGAAAAATTATAATAAAAATGCAAAAAAAACGGTAATTATGAATAGGTACATGTAGAATCGTTAAAGATTTTTTAAACGTTAATATTCGGGAATCAGTAGGGTTGATAGGTAGTATAGAGACCTCCTCAGAGCCTAATCCTTTGATATGTTAAGTATCTGGATGGGTGAACTATTCCCAATTGAAAGCTTGATGATGCGTTTGTTGCATTTTATTTTGCTCTTTTAAATAATTTACAATTTACGCATTGATCTGCTAATTCTTTTGAGGAAGTGTATAATGGTAATAATAATAATTGAGTGTTATTATTTGTAGTGCTTAATTGTTATTAATATCATTAGTAAATCGGCCAGCGCCGTAAATAAAATAAAATTTAAAGCACTCATTGAGTCATAATATTATAAATAATCAAAAGCACTCATTGAGTCATAATATCATAATTAATTAAAAGTACTGGTTGAGTCATAATATTGTAGATAATGAATTAAAAGCACTCATTGATTCATAATATTATAATTAATTAAAAGCACTCATCAAGTCATAATATTATAATTAATTGAATACACTCACTCATTGAGTCATAAAATTATAATTAATCAAAAGCACTCGTTGATTAATTATATTATAATTAATTAAAAGCACTCATTGATTTATAATATCATAATTAATTAAAAGTACTCTTTGAGTCATAATATTATAGATAATGAATTAAAAGCACTCATTGATTCATAATATTATAATTAATTAAAAGCACTCATTAAGTCATAATATTATAATTAATTGAATACACTCACTCATTGAGTCATAAAATTATAATTAATCAAAAGCACTCGTTGATTAATTATATTATAATTAATTAAAAGCACTCATTGATTTATAATATCATAATTAATTAAAAGCACTCGTTGAGTCATAATACTGGGTAACCCAACGTGACGCCACTGCTATAAATAATAATATGTTCCCTGTTATAAAAAGTGGTTCAGTTAAATAGTGGCATACAATTGACAATAAGACATCCTCTCCAATACAATAGAGAACAGTTGCCCCATAGTTAGATAGGCCGGATGCTCCCGAGGGACCCGCCCCCTGACAAACAGGGGATACGCCCCTGACGCACAGAGTCCCCCATGACATAACACACAGCTCTATCTATTGTAATCATTATATTTTATTATACGAGGTACAGATTTATTTGATGGAGATAGTACCTACCTATAGCACAAATATATGTTTGATTTTTTATATTCACTTCCTTCGTTCGCATTTTACACAATTCAATTATCTAAACTTTTGATCGATATTGTGTGATGCGAAAAATGTGCGATGTGAAAATCGCGATATATTTCGTGGCACCTAATTTCAACTAGATCATAAAAAGTTGCTATTATTAATTTAATATACTTTTAATTTAATATTCACGAAATTATTTCTTCTCTGGACTGAAAACACTGGCTAGTTGGAAGAAATTGTCATTTTTCAATAAACTTGAGTTTATTAGATATTATTATTATGAAATATTTAGTGGATATACTTCCAGAGATTACCTAAGATATTATAAACAGGTAGATAAATACAATTTCAAATCTCCTGTATGAAAATTAATTTTACATACATACGTACAATTATAAAGACATAAAGATTCTTGCACTTCAAGAGAATCACAAAAAGGATACAATTAAAATTTTTATTTTTAAACATACTTCTGATGAAACCTTCATTAAACCACTTTTATTTTTACGACATTAATAAGCATAGTAAAATTATAATTACTGGTGGAAATTATTTTATCAAAATGTTCGATAAGTTGGCATACCTACATGCTTTTTTAATCTTTCGTATAATATGTACATCTCTAATCACATATTATTATCCAAATCCTTCAGATTTTTTTTAATGATTTATTGTAATATCGCTATTGTACTAGAATTTACTGAATTGTTTATATTTAATTTGATTTTGTGTTTTTATTCGTTAGTATTTTAACTGTAGGTACCTACATATATTTATTTTTACTTTCCATAATGTTTCTTTCTTTGGTTATTTTGTATTTATTGTTTTATATAGTTACATAACAAATGAATAACCATTTCTTATTTTTAAATTTTTCAATGAGTATGTAGTTGATGACAATACCTACATTAAATTTTTTTTTTTAATATGTATCATAGTATCATACCTACACATATTTTTTATCGTTTTACTTTTATTGTATATAGGTATGCTTTTGTATATTTTAATACTTCAGTGAAATTGGTAACACAATAGATGAAAATCTACGTGGTTATTAGTGATGTGCTGGATCGTTAAAAATGTATATCCGCGGATACGAATCCGAATACGGATATTTGGTGTCAAGATCCGCGGATAGTACAGATACGGATCTTAACAATTGTCAACAGTTTTAAGTATATTATCGTCGATAGTGTACATAGTTATAGTGGATTTTCTGTCTATTTCGTGTAAATGTAATTTTATAACATTTTGAGGTGTTCAGTTGCAATTTATTTACAAGACAATATTTAGTAATTAGTACCAGATACGGTTGCGGATACGAATCTTTTTTTCCTCGGATTTCCTAGGATACACTACACTGAAAAAAAAGTTATGTTAAAATTAACCGAACTATAGTGACTACAAAACAATTCGTTTAGTGCTACTAAATATTTTGTGTGTTTAACCAAACAGTACAGTCATAAACAGATAAACTTTTATTAGGTACTAATAACAAAGGTTTGGCTAAAAACGAAGGTAGTCAGTTCGGTGATCACAATTATGTTTTTTCAGTGTATCCGCGGATACAAATATCCGGCACATCACTAGTAGTTATATATGGCAACATACCTACTTAATTTAGTACCTACTAAAAATTATTGATTTATTAGTATGAAATGCCGAAATAACTTTTTTTTCCACTCCTGAAAACTTTATATAAAATTAAATATATTGATTAGGTAGGTATAGGTAGGTTCCTAATGTGTCTATAAAAAAATATAAATGTTAAAATTGTCTCTTTTATAACACTAAATATGAATGAGTATGTAGATAAGGTAGGTACCTACACCAGCATATTCCCAGAATCCCTCTGGACCACCACACATCTGAAGGTATCGTATGATGTTAAATAGTTATGTGTCTCTCCCAAGATGCCATTACTTACATCAGATTCTGATGTAGGTAGATGTCTCGTAGTTCCCTGCTAGCCCATACATACGATGATAGATAGTTGTTGGTTAATCTAAGGATGTCCATCCAATAAACAGACATTCTTTAAACCCCATAAAAGTATCTCATACCACACCGTAGCCCCCATAGAGAGCAGAAATCAAACACCACATATTTTCACACCTTCACATAATATTTCATGGTTCTTCCTGACTATCTATAAGGTATGTGAATATACGTAGATATCTACATATGTAGGTATAATCTACCCTCATAATATTACCTTTCATTCACAAAAATTCCATCATTAGGTATATTGAATAACTCCAAAACCATAGATATTTAACTTGAGAGTAGGCCTAATAATATATTTTGGAAACTTTTCCCCAGAACCCACAAATGGGACGTCTTTTAAATAAAAAGCAGTTTATTGTAAGACTTTATTCTATGGTTTTTAAAATTTGAATTTTATTAAATACTTTCCATGTAAAATTAATTTTCATAAAACCCTTTAATGTTTTTTATTTTAAATAACTAAAAAAAAACAATACGTATGCCTTAAAAAGTATATTTTTACTTTAAGCGAAAGAAAATATGAAAACTCTAAATTTTATTTTTTTTTCACATAAATATATTGTAGGTATTTTATTTATTTATTTATTTATTTAATATTGCTTCTCGGACAACTAACAGGTAGGTACTATGTCAAATATTAATTTAACACGCACCCAATAACAAGTTGCCACATTCTGGAGACTTACGATATTAATCGTCTCACAGATCCAGACTGAAAGCACAATTAAAAACTGTCTCTACCGGGAATCGAACCCGGGACCTTTGGATCAGCAGTCAGATACCCAACCAACTGAGCCACGAAAACCGACTCGGAGGTGTATTACAGATTTGGTGATAACAATATTTGTTCGTGTTTCATACATAAGAAGATAATATGTGTGCATATTTATGTAGTACCTCTACATGCCGTATGCCCAGGGTCATAGACGTTAACGAGCAGAGCCTTAACTTTCACAATATATTTTTAAATTATATTGAAATTTGTTATATTCGCACAAAATGAATAACTGATATAATTAATTATTATTCACTATTCACTTTGCCTTCCTCGATAAGAGCTAAAGTCAAACATACCCTGTCCCACTGTGAAATAAACCAAAGAAATGTATCTAATTTACGGCGTGTGGATTAAACCGTCATAATGTTTGGGTGTCCGGGACCCTCGCTCCCGAACCTAGCGGGGTGCCATTGTGTCCAATTGCAAGAAGTGGTACAATAAACATTAGATTGGTGGTGGATGAATCGCTCGAGCGGGATACAGGTAGCGGGATATCTCAGCGAGGACTCTGTCCTGCTGAATTATAACATTTTGATATCTCTACATGAACTAATGGACGAATATAATTAACAAAAACGGGTATCATGGAGAGAACATAATCCATATGGAGTCTTTATGATGCACTCGTTAACTTATTCGACACGGATATAAATTAAAAAAACGAGTGGGTTGTGGCCAACGCTAAACTCTCCACTACACAATGAAGCATCCCTGCTAATATTACACTCTAATATCAATATGAAATCAAATATCTAAACATTGCCAAACATAAAATAATCTCTTGTTATATTATATTTTTCATACAAAAATCTATTATTATGAACATAATTTTTCAAACGGTTGTATGTTTTTCTTTTAATGTTGACCAACTTTGAATGTATTTTTTGAAGATTATTGATATTGTAAATAGTTTAAACAAAATTAAAATATCTCAAATTTCCAGGTCGTGAGATCATTTTTTCAGTTTTAACAGATGAAATCACAGATAAACATTGAGAAAAAATGAACCGTTGTCTATGGAAAACTAATCAGCTCTAAGTTTATATACTTCACACATATGATATCAATATTAAGTTCATCGGCCTTTTAGTTTGATCTGTACAGAGGACACAAATTTTCATATTTGTGTAGGTACGGCATACAGTATTTATACAATACACAGATTACGGATAACGGCATACACACGAAAGCATCACAACGAAACTCAAAGTCTGCACTCTCTACATGATACCCATTGAAAAATTGATGTAAATAAATACTATGAAAATACTGTAAAAATTGTGAAAGTAAAAATTGTGACTATCCACTATTCCTTAGTAGTGGAGAGTAATAATAATTAACTTCTATTTAAAAACATCGTTTATAGGACAAAAATCGACCGTAAATCTTTAATTTTTTAAGTTTAAAAAGTCATTGTTCCTGATTTAAAATAAAAACGAATGGGTTGTGACCAACGCTAAACTCCTCACTAACAAGTCATTCTATAAAATATTCAATTTTTGTAAGTACGGAAAATATTGAGCATTTTCATGAAATGAGTTCGTTAAATTAATTTTATATTAAAAATATTTTATGATGAAAACTTGATAATTCTTCAATGCCATTTTATGAAAGTGATAAGCCCCTTTACCAATTTGAACATAAAAATCTCAAATTTTAAGTTTCCTGAGCTTGGGATCACATTGAAATATTTGATAGTTAAAAAAATTGAGAAACACTATTCAGATATCGTTCAAAATCTAATGGCGTCTATGTGAGTATCAGATAATACAAATTTTCAAAATTTGAAAAGAATCGAATGAGTACTTTAGAGTATAATCGATTAAAGTAAAATATATAAACACGCCGTACATAGCACACAACACATAACACATAGCACACACAGATACATTGTGATGAAACTTTCAGAATATAATCTCCGCATGATACTAGTTGATAATCTGCAATAAAAAATAGCCTTAAAAATTGCGAAATCATAACTCCACGCTATATCCCCTTGGGTTAGTGAGGAGTAAAAATAATAAATAGTAGGTATCTTACAACTACGTAAATTTAACAGTAGTGGAATTGCTTATAGAAGCCGAAAATCTTGGCTTGCCTATGAATATTATGTTAAGCAATTCAAGACCTAATATTTTTTGTCTGTTTTAAAAATGGAACCGTATTAAGATACGATGCTTGACAGGGCCACAAACATAAATATTATTTTGGCATGTGATTTTAAAATATTTTTATGGCCACTCAAAAGAACAACATTTAATTTTCGAAATTTCCAATTTTCTTTCAGGGTTTGCCTAGTCCGAAGGTTCTTGGCACGCCCCTAGAAAATAATATCTTGGGAAATATAATTTAATAGAAAAATGTCATCAAATGCGAATGCATAAATGATTTATTCCTAGCCTCAAATAGCTGAGCTGTTGATAACATTTCTCCTGTGACCAATTTCCATTCAATTTATGAAGCAACTCGCTCGTGCGAGTCGCTATTATTATTAAATATTAACTGAACCTAACCAAAAAAATAAGGGGAATGGGAATTACGTACACATCATGCTATTATTTCGCTGTCGTATTTTATTACATCCCGTATAAGTTTCTCTTAATTCATCTGTCGCCAGAAGCTACATAGTTTCAGTGCTCTTGTCTTGCCCTTTCTGAAGAGGAGGATGTCGTGGTCAGGAAACTTTCTGCAGCGATCTTTCTTCTAACATTTTGGAGGGGCAATAACTATTATCGGTTATATTATGGGTATTAAACCTATAAAATTTCGTGTCAGAAAGCACAGCGCGGCGGGTTAATATGCCGTATTTATATTTTCCCATATAACAGGTATTATCATGATGGTGCTGGGACCACCGCATGGTGACAACCAAAGACAATAAAATATATTTGTGGTATCTGTTTAAATCAAGCTATACCTAGACGTCAAATATTTAGTGACATACCTACCTACACAGTCAATTAGGCAAAATTGTTAAAATAATAGACACAATATACCTACACACATGGGACAGACACACAACACATTTTACATTATTGACAACCTACAAAATTCCTGACAATGATTGCCAATCTTCCTTAATATTTATTTTATTAATTAATTGTTATTTTTTGACATATTAATATCTCAAATGAGACTTTGGAAAGAGAAGTTGAATATTATAGGATAACCGGGAAATCAAGGTAGGTACCTACAGGGCTTACGACCTGTCTTCTTGGTTTACGTCATCACTTTAAGCGCTTGCGCAATATTCACCATGTCTTTATACACCCTTTTCTTCTCTGTGTGTCCGTATTTGAATTTTGTAATTGATTTTTCACTAAGTTCCCGACCATTTAGAACTCTGAAACTTTCAGAATTTGTGAATTCCCGATTACGGAATACGATAAATCTGTATCCATCTTGATTCATATGTTTTTTTGATGAAATTAAACATTTTAAAATTTCATACAATGTAAACAAAGCTATGTGTTTATTTGAAATTTTATTTAAAAATAATAATGACTAGTTGCATATAACACATGAGATCCAACTCTCGATGGCGATAGTACCTACGTATAATTGAAGAATACGTACCTACCAATCTATAAACACTAAAATACAAATTATTAAATATTTTAAGATATTTTGTATTCCATACAAAACATGAAAGTACCTAATTATATATTTCAGGATAGAAAACGTTTGGAGGTCAGAGGACCTTTTTTCCTACCCATTTTTTAGCGTTCTTACTAAAAATAAATATATATGGAAATAATAAAGTAAAAATTCAAAAGATGATGCCCCTGACTAAAAAAAAAATCAGAATTCTGAGTTTAAAAGTATTGTAGACCTTAAATTTTCTATACCTATTTTAGGCTCTGTGAATCATGCGGATCAAAATTTATAAGGGGGGGGGGGGATACACACAGACACACAAAATGTTTCGTAGCATATATGTTCCATATATATGGGTTAATCCACATATAGAACATATGTATATGCTACGAAGCCTCTAAGTTGGTGTTTTTTTACTTCAAATTTGAAAAAAATATGAAAAATATAGACCTGGCATACAAATCTCGCGTATCTTGGCTTGATACTATGTCGATATGTCAACACACAGTTGGATTAAGTACCTAAGCTTTTTAATTTAATTATTTAAATGTAAGTTTGAGAATGAATGAAGTAAGAACCTAAATGTACATAGTTATGTGTAGGTATATGTAGATAGACCAGTGTGAAGTCAGTCGCATGTTGGACAAATTAAGCGCCATTTGTTGATGAACATATTGATCGGTTTGTATAGTTTTATTCAAATTATACAAAGGTAGGTACCTAACTATATTATTTATAATATTATTGTTTTAATGTTTTATCCAATTTACCTACATACAAACTTGTAATTTGTAATAGTTGGTTGAACCCCGCGTCTCGTTTCTTATCCTACAATACCTCAATCTATATATATATATATATATATCTATATAGATATATATGTACCTCTGTATGTGTGTAGTTATCTTATTTTTATATCTAGGGACCCCCTGCGGACTACTATCAATCCTAAATATCACAAATTATGTCCTTTCTGATCAATTCTGACTCAAGATGGCCATTACAATAGACTATAGGTAGGTATCTATAGGTACCTATCTACTTATATCCGTGACATCAAATATTATTATAGGCATATTTATACTATTCAGTGATAACTATAACTTAGATACAAGTAGATTCCAAACAGCAAATTTCATTTATATACCTAGTAAAACGAGTGGGTTGTGGCCAACGCTAAACTCCTCTTTAACAAGTCACTCCATATTCAAATTTAGTAAGTATGGAAAATATTGAGCATTTTCATGAAATGAGTTTGTTTAATTATTTTTTTATTTAAATATTTTATTATAAAAACATGATACCATTATATGAAAGTGGTGTGTCTTTTTACCGATTTTAAAGTAAAAATTTCAAATTTCAATAAACTTCCTGAGCTTGGGGTCACTTTATAATATTTGACGTTTGAAAAAAATGAGAATCACTATTCAGATGTCCTTCAAAATCTAGTGGGCTCTAAGCGAGTATTAGATAGTATACATATATTTGCAAAACTTGAAATGAATCGAATGAGTATATATTTTAGTATATAGGTATATAATTGATAAAGTAAAATAAACACGCCGTACATTGAAACTTTCAAAATACAATCTCAGCATGATACTAGTTGATAATCTGCATTAAAAAAATACCCTTAAAAATTGCGAAATAATAACTCCCCACTATATCCTCTTGGGTTAGCGAGGAGTAAAAATAATTTTAAATCGTTTAAATATATTTCTCAGAAGTTTTAAATTCAAATACAGAACATGCTATATAAAAATACACAATCTACTGTGATATAATAAAAATAATATAAATAGGGGATTTAATATAGCGCCGTTTAATGATTCAAGATCATTCCAAGGGCGCTGATAGTTTAGTTATGTCCCGCTCTACAGTGATATACCTACCTATCACTGGCCGCTATATAAAACAAAGCTGTTTACAGTCCTTTACTGAAAGTGTTCTTGCTTAGAGCACTGCGTACCTACATTTGAGGGCAGTGCTCAAACTGCTCATATGCTCACTATTAGACCGCTCACACCTAAGCATCGGTCATAGTAAAAATGTTAGGTATGTACCTACTATAACTATTAGGTATACCTTGCAATATGTTAAAAGAAAATTTGTACCTACCCCTTGATGAATACATGATGCTTTTTTTTATCATAAATCAGGTTCTATTTGCTTCTAAAACTTAAAAAATGTGATGAATTACGGTCGAATTCGAATAGAAAACTCTGCGCGATCTCTAGTATACCTGTAGTAAAGAGAACCGAACGCCACACTCTCCTCTCTTGACAAACGATTCTCATCTGACACAACACTACATCATAGTTATCTATGGAATGTGTTATTGACAGTTTACGACTTTTTCCCATCTCTCTACAGCATATATAGGTACCTATGTATATTAATATAATTAATCGATCATACCATCTATTACTTCACATAAAATTATTTATATATTTTTTTATACACTAAATTATTATCAGACATTTATTTGACGAATTAATTGTATATTAAAAGTAATGTTTATTAATTTATGCATATTTTTTCAGGTTGTACAGGTATGAACATGGCCAGGTCCAGGATATTTAGCGCCGACTAACTCATTTTTTTTATCATTTCGTTATTTATTTAGAAAACAAACAGAATACAATGTTATAAATAAATAAAATAATATGATAATATAAAAAGTATGAATAGTTTATTGCTCCCTAATAATATGTTTTCAAAAAAGAGTAACAAATAGAAATCTATGTAGGTACTATAGGTATGCAGCATATATATGTTATGTGAGTGTATATATGTATGTATGTATATATATATATATATATATATATATATATATATATATATATATATATATATATATATATATATATATATATATATATATATATATATATATATATATATATATATATATATATATATATATATATATATATATATATATATATATATATATATGTAATATTTGATGTTTTCACGGGTGAAATATGTTATAATATTTTTATCTCGGTTTTCCCGTGTCAGTAGGTCTTGACTAAGACCATTTGTCTTCCCTGACACGGGAAAACCGAGATAAAAATATTATAATATATATATATATATATATATATATATATATATATATATATATATATATATATATATATATATATATATATATATATATATATATATATATATATATATATATATATATATATATATATATATATATATATATATATATATATATATATATATATATATATATATATATATATATATATATATGTGGATTATCAGTTTTCGGCTTACTAAGAATTTTACTAATGTTTTTAATGTGACTATTGTTTGAAATATCGGTAGTTGGGTTAATTTGATTATTATGGTTTTTCAAAAAATATTGTTTTCAAGTACACTTGTCCATGCGGTCGGGATTCGAATGCTATCGTCCCTGCTATTCATTATACTGTTGCTTCTTCTATATATTTCTATTGCTTCCCTGTAAATTCTAAATGTTTCATTGTTAATATTCGCGACTACTTTTGAATTTTCAAAGTCTATGGAGTGATTTTCGGTCAATGAGTGATTTACTAGAGATGAAGTTAATTTCCGGTTTTTAATATCTACGCGATGTTCAGAGACGCGTGCCGAGATTCTGCGATTTGTCCTGCCTATGTAAGTTTTTGTGCAATCACCGCAAGGGATTTCGTAAATACCGTGTGACTCTAATGGTATTTTATCTTTCGGACTTTTTAAAAAGGATGAAATTTTGTTGTCTGTTCTAAAAATGGTGCGAATATTATGTTTGTAAAGTAGGTGACTTATTTTGTCAGTAGTGCCTTTTATGTAAGGTAAAAATGCAATGGCGAGTGGCTTTACTTTAGTTGATGTATCTTTTTTATTAAAATTTTTATTCGTTTGATTTTTTTTTTTTTTTATTGCATTATTTATTGTGAAATTTGAAAAACCGTTATTTCGTAGCGCGTTTTTAAGATACTCTAATTCATTTTGAATGTTTTCGGAGTCGGTTATCCTTAATGACCGTGTTACCAAGGTGTTTGCTACAGAGGCGATTTGTGCTGGATGATGGTTCGACGATGCGTGGAGATATCTGTTGGTATGTGTTGATTTTCTGTACACAGTGTGGCCGAGAGTGCCATCGTCTTTTTTGATTACGAGAACATCAAGAAAAGGAATTTCACAGTTGTTTTCGATCTCCATTGTGAATTTGATGTTATTGTGGAGATCGTTCAGAAAATCAAGAAATTTGTGAAGTTCCTCCAAACCGTGAGGCCATATAACGAAAGTATCGTCCACGTATCTAATCCACACGAACGGACGTGCGCGCACTATCCCTCGCGACGGAAATTTATTAACAAGGCGCCTATTGAAAATGTCTGATGTGATTCAGACGAAACGTCGGCAGACGACTGATTCTCTCGGGAATCAGAATTTGACGCGGGTTATCCCCAAAATACTTAATAATAACATATATATATATATATATATATATATATATATATATATATATATATATATATATATATATATATATATATATATATATATATATATATATATATATATATATATATATATATATATATATATATATATATATATATATATATATATATATATATATATATATATATATATATATATATATATATATATATATATATATATATATATATATATATATATATGTGTTATATTGTATGTATGTAGGCGAGAAAGATTATGTATGAATGTGGTTGTGGTATGTACTATAATTATATCGTATAGTTGTAATATGTATGTATGTTTTGAAATCTGCTTGTGATTTATGTATTATATCGAAATGTTTAAAGTATGTATTTTAGTTGGAGAAACTCCGTCTAATTTAATTGTTTTGTGAGTAGTTTGTGTAACGTCGGTCGAAATAGAAAAAAAAACGAAATATCGAGAATTTTACACTTTTTAGAAAGAAATACATAATACCCAATTAGGCAATATAATGACATTTTAGTAAGAAAAAATTATACCATCATTCGTCCACCGGACATGTGTTTTGAATAAAAAAATTCTCTTCATTGCACTTTGTATGTAAATTTCTCTACTAATTATATTAGCGTTCTATTTTTGTCAGTGTCAGGCACAATTGCACCTTTTGAATCATTGGTAAACACGGCCCTGAACATAGACGCTAACAAAATATTTACCTACGTGTTGTAGAAATTTCTGCTGCTCCATCAAATCTACAAAAAAAAATAAAGCGGCGATTTTCAAATATTGCACTGAAATGAACTGATGATAATATTTTTCTACTATAAATTTTATAAGAACCTTAGACATACGTAATTTTGGTAACACTGTTCTTTATTTGTATTAGGCAGAGATAACTGAACCCCATATCATTTAATGATTCGGCGGATATTTTGTGGTAGTTAATATAAACCATTTTTGAATTATTAATTAGCTATAAACCACTTGTTTTTTGAGTCACTTCGCGACATGTTTCGGAAGCGCTGTCCTTCCATCGACCGGCGTGTCGAGACTAACATGTTGAATTTGTGTGTATCTGTCTGTGAAGCGGGGGGGGGGGGTGGCGGTTGAGGGTTGGTTGGGTTAGTGGGGGGAGGGGAGAATTGTGAAGTGTTTTTGTTTTTGATGGGAAATATATTAAGTATTGGAGAGGTGTTATGAAAGGTATGGTTATTTAAAAGTTTTATACCGGAATTTATGTGTTTATGTACTCAACCTCAACCGCCACCCCCCCCGCTTCACAGACAGATACACACAAATTCAACATGTTAGTCTCGACACGCCGGTCGATGGAAGGACAGCGCTTCCGAAACATGTCGCGAAGTGACTCAAAAAACAAGTGGTTTATAGCTAATTAATAATTCAAAAATGGAACCCCATATCGTTAACTCTCCAAAGAGATTTTTAGGTACTTTATATCATCAATATTATTTCACAAACATCATTATGAATAATAAATAATATGATAAATTGGGATGATTTATATAGCTCCGTTTTTGTGGTAACCTTAACTCAAGTGCGCTTAGTACAATTCACGCTAAAAATTTATAAATTATATTTTTTTACCAAATAAAAATAATTGGCGTTGAGTTTTTGACCAAATAATTCCTATAAATAAGTTTTCTTTTCAAATTTTATTTAAAAACTACATATTTATAAACTATTATAACAAGGTATTAATAGCTATTGGTCTCTTTTTGTTTGTCTTCAGAATCATTAAACACGAAATCTAGGTACCTACTATATAGGTAGGTAAGTGTAATTTTTTTTAATACCAGATTATTAGTTTTAGTAATGATAACCCCTAATAACACGTAGGTACGTTTTATTCTTGGTGTTATGGTTATTGAGAATAAAAAATGAAAAATATTAATTAAAAAGCCTAAATTCCATTAAAGTCGGCCTTCGTGGCTCAGTTGGTTGGGTATCTGACTACTGATCCAAAGGTCCCGGGTTCGATTCCCGGTGGAGACACAGTTTTTAATTGTGTTTTCAGTCTGGATCTGTGAGACGATTAATATCGTAAGTCTCCAGAATGTGGCAACTTGTTATTGGGTGCGTGTTAAATTAATATTTGACATAGTACCTGTTAGTTGCCCGAAAAATAATATATAAATAAAAGTTGTCATTTATAAAGATTCTCTAAACCAAATTCTAGTTTTCAAATCAAAATTATTTTTCTTACTGCAGATATCT
This sequence comes from Molanna angustata, assembly GCA_963576475.1. Classification (NCBI taxonomy): domain Eukaryota; kingdom Metazoa; phylum Arthropoda; class Insecta; order Trichoptera; family Molannidae; genus Molanna; species Molanna angustata. The sequence continues at coordinate 34,521,560 of OY754979.1, forward strand.
TTATAACTTTCATCCGATGTTGACAATCCCTGAATGCAATTTTATATAGTTTTATTTTTATAGTAGTTAGGTAGTTATCTATATAATTTAATTTAATATTGATTCTCGAGCAACAGACAGGTAGGTACCTACAATGTCAAATATTAATTTAACACGCTCCCAATAACAAATTGCTACATTCTCTCGCAGATCCAGACAGAAAACACAATTAAAAACTGTGTCTCCATCGGGAATCGAACCCAGGACCTTTGGTATATATTACATATGTATTATGTTTATAACAAAATTTAAAAAAAAATGACAGACGAAATCATGGAGTAAATTTATTCCGAAATACAAGTTTAACATTCGCTGACCATTTACGGCAATATAATTTAAAAATAGTCATAAAAATATGAAAACCGTCACAATATAAGTGATATAAAGATAAATATAATTAATTTTGAGTCGTTGAGCGCGCCCAAACCACATTACACGACACTACCATGTTAAAACATGATAATTATCGTCATATTGTTTTATATAGGTACCTAGGTACCTCCATCCATAATACCTATACCATACATAACAATTATTGTATTTTAGCATATCATTAACTAGCTGACTCGTTCCTATGAATATAACTATACGACCGCCCGCCGTACCTGAGAAAATTGTAATATTGTGACGATCCCATAAGAATTTCTACCGTCAAATCTTTTCCATGCGATTTGATATGATATAATATGTTAAATAATATAATTTATAATTTATATTTTATAATTTGAAATGATATATTTGGTAATACAGCTGTTGGTGAGGAAAAATATGACAAATGTGACAAAGAGAGATACAATTCCCAATTCTTCACAGATCGGGACAAATATAAGAAAAATGCGATTCCCATTTTTCACAGAATCGGGACAAATATAATAAAGATACAATTCCCAATTTTTCACAGATTTGGGACAACTATAGGTAATATAAGGGAGATACAACACCGATTTTGTCATAGAATCAAGACAAATATAAGGGAGATACAATTCCCAATTTTTCACAGATTTGGGACAACTATAGGTAATATAAGGGAGATACAACACCGATTTTGTCATAGAATCAAGACAAATATAAGGGAGATACAATTCCCAATTTTTCACAGATTTGGGACAACTATAGGTAATATAAGGGAGATACAACACCGATTTTGTCATAGAATCAAGACAAATATAAGGGAGATACAATTCCCAATTTTTCACAGATTTGGGACAACTATAGGTAATATAAGGGAGATACAACACCGATTTTGTCATAGAATCAAGACAAATATAAGGGAGATACAATTCCCAATTTTTCACAGATTTGGGACAACTATAGGTAATATAAGGGAGATACAACACCGATTTTGTCATAGAATCGGGACAAATATAAGGGAGATACAATTCCCGATTTTGTCATAGAATCGGGACAAATATAAGGGAGATACAATTCCCGATTTTGTCATAGAATCGGGACAAATATAAGGGAGATACATCATCGATTTTGTCATAGAATCGGGACAAATATAAGGGAGATACAATTCCCGATTTTGTCATAGAATCGGGACAAATATAAGGGAGATACATCATCGATTTTGTCATAGAATCGGGACAAATATAAGGGAGATACATAATCGATTTTGTCATAGAATCGGGACAAATATAAGGGAGATACAATTCCCGATTTTGTCATAGAATCGGGACAAATATAAGGGAGATACATCATCGATTTTGTCATAGAATCGGGACAAATATAAGGGAGATACATCATCGATTTTGTCATAGAATCGGGACAAATATAAGGGAGATACAATTCCCGATTTTGTCATAGAATCTGGACAAATATAAGGGAGATACAATTCCCGATTTTGTCATAGAATCGGGACAAATATAAGGGAGATACAATTCCCGATTTTTTCATAGAATCGGGACAAATATAAGGGAGATACACCATCGATTTTGTCATAGAATCGGGACAAATATAAGGGAGATACAATTCCCGATTTTGTCATAGAATCTGGACAAATATAAGGGAGATACAATTCCCGATTTTGTCATAGAATCGGGACAAATATAAGGGAGATACAATTCCCGATTTTGTCATAGAATCGGGACAAATATAAGGGAGATACATCATCGATTTTGTCATAGAATCTGGACAAATATAAGGGAGATACAATTCCCGATTTTGTCATAGAATCTGGACAAATATAAGGGAGATACAATTCCCGATTTTGTCATAGAATCGGGACAAATATAAGGGAGATACAATTCCCGATTTTGTCATAGAATCGGGACAAATATAAGGGAGATACATCATCGATTTTGTCATAGAATCGGGACAAATATAAGGGAGATACAATTCCCGATTTTGTCATAGAATCTGGACAAATATAAGGGAGATACAATTCCCGATTTTGTCATAGAATCGGGACAAATATAAGGGAGATACAATTCCCGATTTTGTCATAGAATCGGGACAAATATAAGGGAGATACATCATCGATTTTGTCATAGAATCGGGACAAATATAAGGGAGATACAATTCCCGATTTTGTCATAGAATCGGGACAAATATAAGGGAGATACATCATCGATTTTGTCATAGAATCGGGACAAATATAAGGGAGATACATCATCGATTTTGTCATAGAATCGGGACAAATATAAGGGAGATACAATTCCCGATTTTGTCATAGAATCGGGACAAATATAAGGGAGATACATCATCGATTTTGTCATAGAATCGGGACAAATATAAGGGAGATACATCATCGATTTTGTCATAGAATCGGGACAAATATAAGGGAGATACATCATCGATTTTGTCATAGAATCGGGACAAATATAAGGGAGATACAATTCCCGATTTTGTCATAGAATCTGGACAAATATAAGGGAGATACAATTCCCGATTTTGTCATAGAATCGGGACAAATATAAGGGAGATACAATTCCCGATTTTGTCATAGAATCGGGACAAATATAAGGGAGATACATCATCGATTTTGTCATAGAATCGGGACAAATATAAGGGAGATACAATTCCCGATTTTGTCATAGAATCGGGACAAATATAAGGGAGATACATCATCGATTTTGTCATAGAATCTGGACAAATATAAGGGAGATACAATTCCCGATTTTGTCATAGAATCTGGACAAATATAAGGGAGATACAATTCCCGATTTTGTCATAGAATCGGGACAAATATAAGGGAGATACAATTCCCGATTTTGTCATAGAATCGGGACAAATATAAGGGAGATACATCATCGATTTTGTCATAGAATCGGGACAAATATAAGGGAGATACAATTCCCGATTTTGTCATAGAATCTGGACAAATATAAGGGAGATACAATTCCCGATTTTGTCATAGAATCGGGACAAATATAAGGGAGATACAATTCCCGATTTTGTCATAGAATCGGGACAAATATAAGGGAGATACATCATCGATTTTGTCATAGAATCGGGACAAATATAAGGGAGATACAATTCCCGATTTTGTCATAGAATCGGGACAAATATAAGGGAGATACATCATCGATTTTGTCATAGAATCGGGACAAATATAAGGGAGATACATCATCGATTTTGTCATAGAATCGGGACAAATATAAGGGAGATACATCATCGATTTTGTCATAGAATCGGGACAAATATAAGGGAGATACAATTCCCGATTTTGTCATAGAATCTGGACAAATATAAGGGAGATACAATTCCCGATTTTGTCATAGAATCGGGACAAATATAAGGGAGATACAATTCCCGATTTTGTCATAGAATCGGGACAAATATAAGGGAGATACATCATCGATTTTGTCATAGAATCGGGACAAATATAAGGGAGATACAATTCCCGATTTTGTCATAGAATCGGGACAAATATAAGGGAGATACATCATCGATTTTGTCATAGAATCGGGACAAATATAAGGGAGATACAATTCCCGATTTTGTCATAGAATCGGGACAAATATAAGGGAGATACATCATCGATTTTGTCATAGAATCGGGACAAATATAAGGGAGATACAATTCCCGATTTTGTCATAGAATCGGGACAAATATAAGGGAGATACATCATCGATTTTGTCATAGAATCTGGACAAATATAAGGGAGATGCAATTCCAGATTTTTTTTTATTTTTGACAAACGTAAAAGAGATACGATTAAGATGTTGGGACAAACGTAGAGAATTACAACAATTTTTTCAGATGCAAATAACTCACGTGGGGCATAAGTCACCTTAATGACGGAAAAAATGGTACTTACATACTTAGAATGGAATAGCTAGTAGGTAAAATAGGTACATTTATCTAAAGTATAATATTTATCTCTAGTACCCAAATCCGAAACATAGTTATTTAATTTTTATAACGCCATTAATTATTGTAAACAATAAAAGCATCAGTCGTGAATGGGATGACGGTGTCTCGCACAGATGTCACCCCTGAACTGCGCCAGAAATAAAAAGAAAGTTTTCTTCGTTACTTCATAGATGGCAATAGTAATAATACCTACATTATTTTCAAATGAATTGTTTCGCATTATTCAAATATTATAGAACTTTCAAAAATTACATTAATAAGGAACTCAATAAGAAGGCATAATTTGGTGAACGTTGTGGAAGCGCATAAAGTTATCACGTAAAACAGCCGGTGACAGATCGTAAGCCCTGTAGGTGCATTGAGTTCCTGGTTCTTCTATAGCATTCCAACTTCGTCTCTATCGAGATATTGAAAGTTTGTTAATAAAAATAACCGTAGGTAACTATACCTACATGATACCAAAAAATATAATTAGGTAGGTACCTATGTTCTTGTTGCCATAGTTACAATTTAAAAAAAAATATACATATTCTTGTTGCCAACGTTACCTACGTGTTACAAAAAATATAAGTATACCTATGCTAATTGCCATAGTTACATATTACAAAAAAATGATTTTTTTCGATTGTAGGTAGGTAGGTACTATATGTAGATACTAAGATATATCTACCTACACGATAGTGCATATACATAGGTATATAAATACGTTACAAATTAGGTATCAATATTTGATACAAAAATGATTATGTAACATGATATCAAGTTATTGTTATATTTTGTGTAAAAATATTTTGCCGTTTGTAATAAATTGATATTTTATTGTATGAAATATGTTATTTTAACATTTTAATATCAACACGTCTTACTATTATTCTTTTTATGTTCGCCATTAAATGCGACTTTTTTAGAAAAAAAATAATACGAGTCAGGTTCGCCTTAAAGTGTTTATAATATTTATTTTATTAATTTAATTATTATAGCTTGACAAAGATTATTGTAGGTACCTACCTTTTGTTCAAATCTAACCAGTTTGTGTTTTGCCAAATTATACGATTCTGTTTTACATTATCATATCATTTCGATAGCCGTGTGCCAACAATAAAAATCAAATTTAAATACCACATAAAATATTAAGATAGATACATATATAAACTAGATTAATTATGAATATTCCGTATGTGTTTGTATTTGAGTTTGAGTTTGATCACATGTCCTAAAGCAGGCAACAAACGCATTTAAATGATAAACAACATAGGTATTACCTAAGTTGAGTTTGATTCTTTCATTATCAAGTTAATTTTGATTCTTTCATCTTCAAGTTGAGTTTGATTCTTTTATCGTTAAGTTGAGTTTGATTATTTCATCATCAAGTTGAGTTTGATTCTTCCATCATCAAGTTGAGTTTGATTCTTTCATCATCAAGTTGAGTTTGATTCTTCCATCATCAAGTTGAGTTTGATTCTTTCATCATCAAGTTGAGTTTGATTCTTTCATCAAGTTGAGTTTGATTCTTTCATCATCAATTTGAGTTTGATTCTTTCATCATCAAGTTGAGTTTGATTCTTTCATCATCAAGTTGAGTTTGATTCTTCCATCATCAAGTTGAGTTTGATTCTTTCATCAAGTTGAGTTTGATTCTTTCATCATCAAGTTGAGTTTGATTCTTTCATCATCAAGTTGAGTTTGATTCTTTCATCTGAGGATGCCAGCTGTGTTCGGCGAAATCGCTTAGGCTCTCATCATTAAAGTCATAGGTACTCATTTTTGGATTTAAACTATGTGTTGTTGTTTATTTTTATAAATCATTTAATTTAACATATTAAGTTTTCTTTGAAAGTAAAACATGGACGTGGCAAAAGACGCATGAAAGTAGAAAAAATGCTGTGTAATTGAGATTACAAAGAAGAGTATGTAATAGAACGATATACCTATGATAGAATGAAAAATGAGGACATAAGGATAGAGTGCAAGATGAAGAAGAGTAGGTAGGTATAATAATTAAAATGAAAGTGAATTCCTTGAGGCGGTTTGGACATATTAAAAGAATGAATGATGAACGACTGACCAAAAAATATACATAGATGTAAGAGATTGAGTGAATAGCAGGGACCATCCCAGAAAGGGATGGCATGACCATGTGAATGATATCTTGAAAGAAGGAAATATAAGAAACATGAAAAATCGACGAGCATGTATGAGACGATGCATGAATGTAAAGGAAGCTAGGAATGTGTGCAAAAATAGAGGAGTATGGCGCTCGGTTTTCTCTGCTTACCCCGTAGGGGATATGGCGTGATGGTATGTATGTATAAGTTTTTTTAAATCTATGTAAATCAATCAAGTAGGTAGTTCGTTAAATAAAAAATCTCAAATCTTAAAATAATTGAATACAAATTTTATAGAGACAGAAATTATCCAAATGATTGGGTGTTATGTCACATAAGTTAAAAAGAAGAACTTCGTTCTTTAAGTGATAAGAACAAGTAGAGAACGAAACCGTAAATGATACGAACATAAAAATACGGCAATGATTCGAGCACATATGTATAGAATGAAACGCGTCAACGATTCTAGTGTTATTAAATTACAGATATTGTCTTGAGAATACGCCGACAAGTCTAGAAATTAGACTTGGCGTGTTATATAAAAATTCGTACAACCCATTTCGTTGTGTTTCTATCGTAAAAACAAATTTAAGACCCTCTAATATTTTTATTAATGTTAGAAACTGTCACTTCATGATCGAACTCCATAATCACATTGAGCGATACCGGCGGTGACTGGGAGTCATGTTTGCGAACTAAGTTAAAAATTTTATTACTAAGAATACCTCTTATTTTTTCTCAGTAAGTACATATTACAAATACCCTTTGTTTTCGGAGGTAAATTCATATATTATATCGACAGTGAATATATAAATAATAATATGTATAATATTGTCACTTATAGATAGGTAGGTAGTAAATAATGTGTGAAGGTAAATGACACCAGTCTTCATTAGATTTATATGGTTTCAACACGCACCACGCGATATTTCCTACTAAGTATTTAGATATAGGTACCCAACTCAAACTATAAAGTTTAACACCCAAAGATACATATAATATACTGGGTAGTAGATAGACATACCTATCTACCTATATACTTGGTCTAAACCTTGGATTAATATTACCTATAGGTGACAGAATCGACCACAATACTATACTGTCCAACTATCGAACAAGACGAAACACATACATACACATACATACATACCATCACGCCATGTCCCTTGCGGGGTAGGCAGAGAGAACCGAACGCCACATCTTTCTATCCTGGCACGCATCCCTCGCCTCATCCACATTCATGCATCGTCACATACATGTTCGTCTATTGCTCACACTTCTAACATTTCCGTCTTTCAAAATTTCGTTCACATGGTCGTGCCATCCCTTTCTTGGGCGTCCCCGACCTCTCATTCCATTCCTTTCCGCTCTGTATATTTTCTTCGTCAGGCGCTCCTCATTCATTCTCCCCATGTGACCAAACCGTCTCAATGTGTTCACTTTCATTCTAGTAATGACATATTTCTTCATCTTACGTTCTTTCCTTATATCCTCGTTTCTTACCCGGTCATACATCGTTCTATTACAAATCCTTCTTAGAAACACATTATACGTAAAACACTAAATTCATGATATTACAACAAATGTTATACTTTTTCCGATTATCTAATGGAAAAGTGTCCAGATTGCAGAGTGACAATGTACATCAACAAAAAATGAAAGCAAAAAAAGAACAAAGAAAATATACATAACATCAAGATAAATAAAAAAATCATAGCAAAAAAAGGATTGGGAAGGAACAAGAAGAAATCGAGATCAGGTATTAGGCATAAATATTCCTTCTTTATTAAATATTACGTGGCAAAGGAAAGGAAGGAAAGGAGAGGGATCAGGTATTTTGGGAGAGATATCCCTGCTTTAGTCTTTTCTCGAAAATGGAAAGCGAGTTTGACGAAGTTATATCAGGACTCAAATTATTCCAGTCTTGCTGAACGTACCTACTTCAAAGGAAGAACTGAAAAATTCAGTGTTGTGAATGGTATTATCATGTAAGTGTAAATATTTTAGAACCAATTAATCATCAAAAGCATTATTAGGTAAAAGACACGCGTTTATGAACAATATATTATATATATAAAAATAAAAAAATACTAACACGTGTATAGTACGACATATAAACCAGCAAATTCGACAACATATTAACTTATAAGTCTTACTAAAAATATTCTAGTTAGACGGGCATGTTGCCGAGTTCGCGATTTTGTCCGCGACGTTATTTATTGACTGTCGTTACATTGCACTCGCGTTTGTACCTGCCAATACAGTGACATTCTGCCGTGTCGGAGTGTCATTGTATTGGTAGATTCAGACGTTGCGTCTGAATCGTTGTGACAATTTAATGTAATGACGTTGTGACAATTTAAAATATGCTGGGTAAAATCTATTTGTTTTTTTTTGTCTCGGTTCAATTGTTCCTTCTTTTTTTATGTTTTATTTTATTAGTTTAACATTTGTTTTCTTTCTGTTTTCCTACATATATGTATATGTGTATTTTAAACTTTTCTTTTAACTGTGCAAAGTAATGTCTTTTTTATAATATGAATGGTCAGGAGACGTTGATTGTACATACCTAACTATGCACAATAGCCATGCGGGAGATACCTGTTATTGGAGCACTGGAGATTCTATTTTTTGTTTCATGTTTTTTTTTGTTTGTGTTGTTCAGTGTTCTGTTGGTGTCTCTGTATATTAAATAAATAAATAAATATTATTTACCTACAGAAATATGAAAACTTTCTTTTGAGCCGATATGATTGGGGGGGTCAAAACTGTCATGATGAACCGACTTCAAAAGTGAGGAGTTTTTTTTACGTATATATTGAGTGATAATTCTTTGCCAATATGTTTTTTATTACTAAAGTGATAACTTCATGGGTGTTCCCATTTAAATTGGTCAAGATCCAATGATGGAATCCATCATCACACTATTTAACTTGCAGTTCGGCTGATAGTTCTTTACCGTGTAGTGATTTCAATGATTTTATTTATATGAAAGAAGAAACTACTTCAGGGGTGGTTCCATATAAATTTGGTTAAGATCTGATGATGGGATTCACAAGAAAATAATCAATTTACATCATCCTACGACATTATAGGTATCATGTCGTATAGATTGCAGATTATGGACGAATATTTCTTTAAATGAAAATTAATTACCAAAAAAACAACACTTAACTGTATATTTAGGTACATCAGCGCATACCTTATTCAAAAAAAATATGCATGTTGAATAAATACAATAACTAAACAAAAATCAAGGAATTTGCCATAAATCTTTAATTCTTCGTAAAATCATTAACAACAAAATTGCGGTGCTACAAAACAGATGAATTATGCGAAACATCTGAAAGCTATTCCAGCAGTTAGGTTAGTATTGGCGCTCCACCCGATGTTTCAATCGTTACTCCAACATCAATCATTCGTTTTGTATCTGAACAGGTCGCAGTTCACACTGTGGATTTCCATATACCTAATGGCCATCAGATACCAGCAACACATTGACCGTGACTGCATAATTACTGCAGCTTCACACCACACAACACACATAGGTACACACGTGGTTAGTTCTCGGAACCACGCGGCGTACCACAGGGCATCGCTTTGGGACCAATTTTTTCTCCCAACTTTTTTTTGTTGTTCCAAGATCTTTAACTGAGATCTTCCCTCGGAACGCCGACAATATTTCATCATAGATACAAATCCGTGATTTTGGGGATTAACGAGGAGACACATTTTTGAATTGTCGTCGCAAATCATTGAAATAATATATTTTTCTTTGTATTTATTTTTTTGGGACGTTTTCATGCATACATAACATCACGCAATCTTTCGTCTCTTTGATTCGAATAGGTAGAGAGAACCGAGCACCATACTATTCTGGCTTTGCATAGTTGATTTCAGATGGGTGGTGGCATAGCGGTTAGCGCGCTGGTTTAATAATCCTGTGGTCGCGAGTTCTAATATCTACTGCCACGACCGATTTCGTTCTCTTACAGCACAAACATTTATGCTTAATTTTAGGAATGTATGAGGATGTAATTGTTATTCGCGTGTTCATAGCACCGTTTCATACTTGGTCGTTTGTTGTTTAAACTTTTTTGGGACATTTTTGGAAAAGGAATATTTATCATTTATCAGCAAATCGATTATTTAGATTTATCATTTCAACATAGACAAATAATATTTTGATGGATGATGTCGAGGATTAAGAACTTGAATAATTCCACAAAATGATTTGGACGTACCGAAAAAATGAATAATGGATGACAGACTCAAATATATAAGAAGGTTAAATGTGAGAATTATGTGATAAAATGCAGGAGTCGTCCAAGAAAAATGGGAATGTAGGTATATGACCTTTGTTACAGGGACATATGCTCTGACATATGTTCGATCAATGTTGTCAGATCAGGGAAAGAAAGAGCCTCAAAACGAATCCTGCAAAATAACACTGTGGTCAAGAGACCCATGGGAAGACCAAGGCAGAGATTTATGGAAAATGTTACCCGAGATCTGAACGTGCTGAATGCTTGTGATGACTGGGAGTCCACTGCAGCTGACAGGAAGGCTTGGAAAGCTATTGTTCAGGAGGCTCAAGCTCTACCGGAGTTGTATGGCCATCGGAAGTAAGTACAAGTATAGGTATGTTCGATCTGGTCAGTAGTTTTAGTTTCTATTCGTCCTGGTTTTGATTTCCAGTCGGTAAAAAGGATTTAATAATAATGAATAATATTGGGATTACTTATGTAGCGCCGTTTTTGTGAAAACCACACCTCGTGAGCGATTTTCTTTATTCAATTTAATATTTTTAATGCAAATCTTGCCTTCTAGGATTAGAAACACTGGTTGAATGGAAGTAATTGACATTTGGCAACAAACTCAGTATTTCCACGGCGCGATGTTAGGAAGTTTTTCATTATTTTTAAAAACAAGTGCCTGGATCCGCCCCTTGCCTGCGGGCGATATTGTCCCCATGTCGGCCCCGTTAATGTAGCGCCGCTTGACCGCTCCCCGGTCCATATTTACTGCTGGCTGCTGCTTCTCTGTGGACTTTTTGCCCAAAGCCTGCACTGAACCGTGTGCCACAGCGTCCCAAACTGTTTGCACAACACTCCGCCACACGATACTTAATGTACTAACACTCGACACACAACACAGAAGATGTCAAGTGCTTTCAAAACGAAAAGTTAACACAGTGACTTACAAGGACGACGTCCTTTACAAATATAGACACAAACCACATTATCTATCAGAAAAAAAAAATAATCTTATCCTTACTGTTTCCTTTAAATATCATCTAAATAAAACATATAAGTTTTCAATTGTATAAAACTAACAATTATAGTTTTGAAAGATATATATATTTGAATAATGTGAACCAATTCATTTGAAAATATTGCATTATTACTATTGCCATCTACATATTATGAAGTACCTACCGAAGAAACCTTTTTTTTGTAGCGCTATCTATTGAGAAATTAGTTTATTTGTAAACAATGAAAGCAGCAGTCCTTTTAAATGAGGTGATGGTGTCTCGCACAGATGTCACCCCTGAACTGCGCCAGAAATATAATTTCATTTTTGGCTTGTTTATCACGCTTGAATTATCACGATAGTAGAAATAAAAATATGCATGTTTGAGTTTCACCAATAATTTCTTACATACACTAACTGGTCCACCATCTTTAAGACAATCTTCAGAGTGACTAAGTACAGAATAATTTGAGATTTTTTATAATTATCCCAAATGGGTCGATGGCGGAGCTGATAGCATATTGTATAAGTAATTCAATGGACGCAAGATCGAATCTCGCCTCGAACGATTTCGTTCATCTATCTACACCTGGTACAAGTATCTTAGCTGAGATCAAGAAATGTATAAGTATTGTGTTCTTTTTTCAAGGACATATTCATTCTTTAAATGATTAAAACTACACAAAAATATGTGTTAAATTTATAAGATGGTGTGGTTTATGAATGTAGAATCTATGGTTGAATCAGTCATCCGGAACTTATGGTATTCTGGGTGACCAAAATGCAGAAAATGCTTTACTTCCAATATATTATTTACATACATAACTATATATATTATATACTGTAGGTAGGTACCTAATGTTAGTTAATACATACATATACAGCACAACAAGACACGCACACACAACTAAATGGGTAGTGATTTTTAGTAATTCTGATTAATATTTTTTTAATAATTTAATTTGTCAATGGCCAATAATTCCTTGTGAAACTCTTTGACGTAGAATTAAAAGGTTTATTTTCACTGTCCGCTGTTTCATATATATAAAGAGATGTACCTAATAATTTATGTCTTTTTTGAAAAAAAAAATATTTATTGGCCTTGCAGATGAATTTACCAGAATAACGAAATACACTTTGTTCAAGAAATTAGTATTAAGACATATTGACAACTCTTATCATACTAATAATGACTGTTAATAAATTATATTGAATTTTTAATTTATATGAATGTATGTATGTATATGTATGCCGACCGCCGTGGCACAGTTGGTAAGCCGTTCGGTTTCTGTAAGGGCGTCCTGGGTTCGACTCCCAGCAGATGAAAAATTTATTTAAATTCATTTCTCACGCTAATGTTGCTTCTCTGGGCTCTAAACACTGGTTAGATGGAAGAAATAGCCATACGGCAATAAACTCGCCACTTGCGCAAGGTGCAAGGAAGTGTTCATTTTTTTTTATGTGTGTACCTATGTGTATGAATGTAGGTAGGTATGTGTGTGTTTATGTATGTATAAATTAGTTTGTCATAAAACAGGAATTACTCCTAGTTAGATAGGTAGACAAAGATTTATTGGAGGAACTAAAAACATGGTAGGTACTTACTTCCCAATAACTATTTAATTTTATTTTATACACTAGGTATAAATTACATGTTCAAACATTATAAGTTCCTGTAGGTACCTATGTATTTTATTAAGGAAAAATAAATAAATTATAATTATTACCTTTATTGTTGTTGTTACTTCCTCTACCTATCAATTTAGTTTGGTTTATATCAACTGTTTGTACCAATTATTAAAAGCGCAAATTTATTTCACGTGTAAATTCGTAATTGGAATAGGTAGGTAGGTACGTACATTTATATTTAAAGAATTATGTGCACAATGTTACATATGTACCTAGGTAATATTCACTAACAAATAAAAATAATGTATGTACCTATGTGTGTATGTATATTTAATTATAGTCATACAAATGAAATTAAGATTGTGTTGTTGAATATAAAATAAATAAATAAAGACAAGACTATGCTCCTCCCTCGAACACCAGATCCGATCTCAACCGATGGATGAATAAATCTCTACCTAATTAGGTACCTATTATTTAACTTTAATATGTTTATTATTAGATATTATATTATTACATAAGTTTTATTACATATAAAAAAATGTCTCCTTAAAGATGTCTGTCGGAGGGTTTCCCTAAACCAAAGTGTCTGTAAACGGAAGACTCGATTTCTGAAAGTCTCCGAAAGCTACCACTACTCAGGGTTTTTACTATCCAATCGTTGTTACCTGCTCACTGATGTGGTATCGTTTTAATCAGAAAAGAAATCAGCCTTTATGCTATGACGTAAGTCTGGCAGTCACTGATGCCTCTTAGTCTATAAACAATATTTTTAAATCAAATTCTATTAAGTCTTGTAGAGTAAGTATTATTTTAACGATGTGCCTTGAATAAAATAAATACTAGAATAGGTATAATGCAGATTAATAGCAAAAACTATAGAAGATTATCTTATTAAAATGAGAAAGTAGGTACCTACCTAACTTAGGTATTTTTAATATCAAATATTATCCAATCAATTTCTTACTTTGTTTTGAATTTAACAAGTAATCATATTTTTAATGAAATACCTATAACTATATGTTTCTGCATTTTCGACGATGATTATAGCGGATATAGCTGGTTCATTAAATTGATAAAAACTTAGACGTTTATATCCACAGCAATTAAAAATCACCGGGAGGTAAATTATAATTCACCTTCACAAGTTAAATATTTATATTTATTGACAACATTATTATTTAACACTCTAAAATAATATTTTATATTAATTGCTAAGTATTTATTTAAGTAGGTAGGTACCTACATAATACCTTCACCAAAGACCTAGGGTAATTAAGTTTAATAAGTAAGTTAGATAGGTACTATGATTTTTTTGTCATATAATATCATTACATAGGTACATACCTATTATTAGTATTTATTTGAATACGTAGCATCCATCATAATATAGGCAAATATAAACGATCGCCACACACATATTTATAGTAGCGTCTAGCGCCTGAGTTTCTTTTCTGCATTCTTAGGTTAGGTTTAAGTTTGTGTATAATAATAATAGCGACTCGCGTTAGCGAGTTGCTTTATAAATTGAATTATAAATTATTATAAATTAAATATATAATATTCTTTTAATTTTTCGCATTTAATATAAAATTTCACAGCTCATTTGACTTAATACTACGAGATCTCAACCAATCAGAGAGCCAACCGGAAACAGAATGCAAACGGGTAGATTCGGATTGTAGACTCTAGTCATATTTATTCGATATTATTTGTTAATTAGATTCAAATACCTATGTATTTTGTTAAATAATTATTTAATTTATATACCTACATTAAATAAAATAAACAGCTATCAACTAATAGATAATAATAATTACGTTTACAAATAAAAACCACTATTTATTAAAATACCCGCCTTTTAATACAATGCGTAAAACTAAAGTTTATGCATCCTACATATGTAGGTACATATTATTTATTTTTTTAACATTCTTTTTTAATTAATATTACAAATAAATAAAAAAAATGATATTGGTACCTACCTACTATGGTAAAATTGCAATGAAATGCAAATTTTTGAAAATTGATATGAAAACAGTTATTATTACATCTTTGTTTTTAATGACATTACCTACCCATTACCTATATATGGTCATGGGTCATTAAGTGACTGATACAAGTTATAAAAAATCATTAATTGTTTCATAATACACCAACCTATATAACTACATATTATGTACCAATAACACTATTTTATTTGTTAAGTTTTAATAATATCTAGTAAGGCTCAATTATATCATTGAATGCAAATGTAATTTTATAATTAAAATTTTGTTCTACACTGTTAACTCGATAATAGGTAGGTACCTATCTACATATCTACCTATTACCTATAAAAAAAGCTATTTAAATTTTATTGAATTTATACTATGTAGGTAGGTAACTTAAATTGTGTACCTACCTTATATGATACCAATTGGGTAGGTGGTAGGAATATTTAAAAAAAACAATTATAAAAACCTACATTAAAATGTATATCAACAGGACATATAAACCTAAACGCTCTAATTTGAAATCAAATATCTCAAATAACTATAGGTATTAAGCAGTGTGTTTCTACATTTCTATAGTAGATGTCCGTAACAC
This sequence comes from Molanna angustata, assembly GCA_963576475.1. Classification (NCBI taxonomy): domain Eukaryota; kingdom Metazoa; phylum Arthropoda; class Insecta; order Trichoptera; family Molannidae; genus Molanna; species Molanna angustata. The sequence goes on from OY754979.1 coordinate 34,537,492, forward strand.
TATTTTAAAATACAGCATAAAGTCCCCTTTAAAAATATTGAAAATATTTTTTTTTAATTACTTTACAACTATCAACATTGCCTATATCGTGGAGAAAGAAATATTTTATATGCTGAACAAGTATGTTACATAAAATCAAAGTTGGGTAATGTTCATGGTAGTTCCTATATCATTTCAAGTTAGGTTTGCTCTTAAAATTAAAATCACGTATAAACCCCTGATAGTTAACTTACTAACACCTAACTTCATAGTGCATTAGATGGTTTTAATATAACTATTTTTATTTGTTAAATTAATAGGTATTTAACACGTGCGTATCAAATATTTATTTTAAACGCACCCAATAACAAGTTGCCACATTCTGAATATATACATACGATACAGATCAAGACTGGAAACACAGTTAAAAACTGTGAATCCGCCGGGAATCGAACCCGGGACCTTTGGACCAGCAGTCATTTTTTTCAGTCACTTGATTTAGCGTAATGTGTCCTCTAATCATTACCTATGTAGATAGGCGCGTTAGGTAGGTAAGTATATCAAATTACCTGAATAAAAAAAATACAGAGGTTGTATCTAGTCTATAAAAAATATGATTTTGAATATGTACCTTATAAAGACTATCACATAATAAAAGTGTTTATATGTACCTATGTATATTATGAATCAAAAAATACTTAGTTATAGTTCTACCCATTGGATATATTCAATTATGGTTTTGTGCAAGGGACATCTTCAAAATATGTAAAATAAATGTTTTTTATTAGTTATTTATAATATCCAGGTATACAGCAAAAGTTCGGAATGAAGATACAAGGAAAGAATGTAAGATAAAGAAATATATAATTAACAGAATGAATTAACACATTGAGATGGTTTGGCCACTCGGGGAGAATGAATGAAGAACGCCTGACGAAGAAAATATACCTACAAAGCTGACAAGAACGGAATAAGAGGTCGGGGGCGTCCATGTAAATGATATTTTGAAAGATGGAAATGTAAGAAGCGTGAACAACAGACGAACATGTAGTTGTAAGACGATGTATGAATGTTGATGAGGCGATGAATGTGTGTCAAGATAGAAAAATGTGGCGTTCGGTTCTCTCTGCCTACCCTATGAGGGACATGGCGTGATGGTATGTATTTATGTAGGTATACAGCGCTTGTTAGAACTGAGAAAGTATGTAGATAATTATGGATCGACAAACTATATTTAGTTGTAAAAGTGCATATAAAATACCTACATATCTTTTTTGATACCTTCTTTGAAAAAAAATGATAATGCCTGTAGTGCAAAGCAAAATAAAAACGATGTCAATAAATAATCTGAAAAGTATAAAATAGGGTAAGGTACTAAACTGTCGAAATATTTAACGAATACAAAATACGTTTAAAAATAATATAGAACAATAATATAATAAGAAAATATGTGGATATTTTTAAATATTTACCGATTTTTCTCATGAGGCAACACAGCGTCGGCTGACAACAATAATTTGTTGATTATAACAACAGCTTTCACGGCACATCACTGTCTATAAAAACAATATTATTTGTTATTATTTTCTATGTTTATATTATAAACAAATAAAAAACTTTTGTCCGTATACGATGAAATAACGTCACTAATTTCACAGGGTATTTTATTATATAAATTAACTTGTAGGTAATTATTTAATGTAGTTTCAGAAATAAATTAAATATAACCACTTTATTTAACAAAAGTTTCGAGACACTTCGGGTTAATTGGGAGATATGAATAATTTGACTAATTAATTTGCACTTTATTTGAGCGATTCTATTTTTAACGAAAATTGTACGACGTTGGCAATTTGTTTTCGTTTTAAAAACACAGTTCACAGTTTAAAATTAAACAGCCAGGAGATATTTTGTATAGATAAATACGAATGGAATAAAATTTGGAAAAATAAACGCGACGGCTGTGTTCGAATTATTTGTTTTTAAAATCGTAATTGGCGCGCGCGGGAAATTCGACAATAGGTCATGTCATGTGTATTTATTTATTACGTTCGTAAAGGAACTTGTTTGAGGTTAGGTTTCGTAATAATATATTACGGCGGATTGTCTTACGTCTTTCATAGAGAAGAGAGACGTTAATTTGGGGTGAGTTTGATAGCCGAATTCGATATACGAAATGGATATCTGTTTGGATTGCGTTGCGCACACTTCTCCTCACTCCGCCAAACTGAAATTTAAAACTTTTCCGATCCAAACGTCCCCCGGATCCATTTGCAAGGATACAATGACAACAAAACGACGAACAGTAAACGCGCTACTCGTCAAAAAGTACTACTATTGTCACAATAATATTTTCAATGTACTCAAAAGTCTGTCTCTTTTGTTAAGTTCGCAGTATGTGCCCGACCGCTTTGTTCGCGTTACGTCCAGACGAGAGAACACGCGAACGAGACAGCATGCCCGGGTGTATAGCGGTATTCCCCTCACACTCATTGTTAAAGGCTTGTACGGCAGTCTGCCCTTACCGTAGGTATGACAAGTAGAGAATGAATTTTAGCCTTTTTGTCGCTTATTGTGTTTTTGCATTATGTCTGCCATCATAATATACTATGTAGATGTAGTACCTACCTACCTATTCAGTTTTCAGTATATTTCAGTTTTCCTTATACTTACACATCAACACATCCTAGATAAATGTTCTCTAAACCTTAATAATTAAAATGTTTTTTAGACAAATAAATCCAAAAACAATTAACATTAGTCGTTATTCTCTATAGAAAAACAATGTGGTCTGGAACCAAAACGTCTAAAATCTCTCGGAAAAATGCCTCACTTCGATTCATACAAAATTTGCTACCTAATACGACATCTAGTATATTATAATAAAAATCTATGGTAGGTAGGTACTAACCTACTTAACATCTAAGCATAAACTAAAATCGCGGTGGTGCCTACTTTTCTATATTTCATTGTGTACCTAGCTACCTACCTATAGTTAATAATGTTTTCATTTTTTTTGTTTTAGGAAAACGGTACCTAATAGGTACCTTCCACAATTAATAGATAGGTACCTATATTCAAGAAGAGTGACATCATTCACTGCAGAATATTTTTTAGAATTTCATGTTATAAGTAAGTACCTAGGTAGGTACCTATGTACCTACCTCCCTACTGCAACAATACTGGAAGAAAAATAAAATCAGGAATACCGTTTAAAAAACTCAAAATTAAATATAGTTAGGTACATACCTAGGTACCTATTACAAACGGAATTCCGTTCTTTATTTTTTTGTGTGTTGGTTTTTACTCTTCACTAACCCAAAGGGATATAGTGGGGAGTTATGATTTCGAAATTTTTAAGGCTATTTTTTATTGCAGATTATCAACTAGTATCATGCTGAGAATGTATTCTGAAAGTTTCATCACAATGTATCTGTGTGTGCTATGTGCTGCGTGCTGTGTGCTATGTGCTATGTACGGCGTGTTTATTTTACTTTATCGATTATAGACTATTATTATTATTACCTACTCGTTCGATTCATTTCAAATTTTGCAAATAGGTATTTAGATACCTAGGTAGGTACTTATATCTAATACTCACTTAGACCCCATTAGATTTTGAACGATACCTGAATAGTGCTTCTCTCTTTTTCTAACTGTCAAATATTTCAAAGTGACCCCAAGCTCAGTAAACTTAATATTTGAAATTTTTATTTTTAAATTGGTAAAAATGCACATCACTTTCATAAAATGGCATTGAAGAATTATCAAGTTTTCATAATAAAATATTTAAAAAAAAAAAATTAGTTATAGTACTAATTTCATGAAAATTTATTTATTCAGGATTTGGATTAATACACAGTCAAATTAAAAATTATATATCTAATAAAAAAAAATAAGTAAGTAAATTAAAAATTGTATAAGTATCTAATAAAAAAAGGTGTAAGTAGGTACCTACAACAATGAGACCAGTTACATATTAATCACAAATGTGTAATATAAGAGTTCTCAAAAAATATGACTAAAAACCGAAAAATATTAAGTTAGTAATTAGTAAGTACCTACTTACTCCTACTATAAAAAATACCATAAAAAGTAACTATTTTTTTTTCACAAAATAATAAGATGTAAAACAAAGCAAATATTAAAAAATATAAAAAAAATTTACCAAAACAAGTAGGTAATTAAAAAAGTTTGTAGTTTTATAATATCTTAAGATGTTATAGAACTCCATAATATAATTATATCAATATTAGTAAACATATAGATGGTTTTGATTTCGCCTGTTGACCAGACTTGCCCCCTTGTTCAGTTCAGTTTATTTTTTCTACTAAATGTGGAGTCATTGAGTAGGTACCTAATTTCCCATATAATCGCGCGTGCCCTGCATAATTCATATTTTACAAAGTTTTATAGTTTGTCGGTCGACATATTTTTATTTTTTATTTTTATATTTGTAATATATCTATTCATATTTTAGTTTTTCTGGTTTAATAATAAACTATCTATTGTTTTCTCAATGAAGGTGGACAAATATGTACCTACCTATACCTATAGGTAGGTCAGCCTATATACCTACCTACCTACATACATGGTCACCTTTATTAGTGGTAGGTATCCCCTAGGTATAGGTACCTACATGACATGATGGTTTGTTATCGTTAGGTACATTTAGGTACTTTAATATTAAACTCAGTGTGAGAATGTTTAAAAAGAGTAGGTACCTACCTATACCTAATGTATGTAGGTAATGTGTGCAAATTTGACTAGGTATAAATGTATGTATGTAGGTCGATGTACTCCAGTAGATTTATACCACCAAACTAATAGGTACCTACCTATCAAATGTCTGACTGCAGTGTCGGGGTAATATGACCTTATGCAGTGCTTTTAGATATATGTACCTACCTACCTACCTACCTATCTATATTAGGTATACATAGATAGATAGGTAGGTAGGTATATAATATAGGTATGTGCTTATCTATCACGTGTGATAATATTAGATAGATAGATAGGTCAACTCTTCTCTTATTACAGCAATCATGCATTTTTGTTTTATCTTTACCTATATTTATTCTCATAATATATTTGGGGTTCAAGATAACTTGTTTTTTTTACTTAACTTATGTACCTAACTATTTTTTTCTTCTTTTTTTTACTTATCTTTTGTAACGTAATTTTCTCTTATTTAGTTATGTAACTCTTACTTGTGTAACTTACGTGTGTGATTGAATATGAGCTGATGTATAATTTTGTGTGCATCCATTTGTATTTTCTTTTTATGAAAATTGTAAGCTGGATGTATGTCGATGTACCTACCTACCTACTACCTACCCTTTTTAATAAAAAAAAATATTTTCCATGTTTCTCAAGATCTCACATTCAAGTCCTGTTCCAATGAAGTATATTTTGTTCTTGGACATTCACACCGGACCAGTCTCTCATTTCCTTCCTCAACTAATCGATAGGTACATACAGCTACCTACCTATCTTGTTGTTCATGTAGGTTAAACAAATTAAACATTGCCGGTGACGTTGAACATCCTTGTATCACTCCTTTACCGACATTTGCTGCTGTCTCCATATAACAGCTATTTCATTTTTATATAGGTACCTACTTACCTACCTTTAGGTACCTACCTACCTACCTTTAGGTACCTACTTACCTACCTTTAGGTACCTACCTATCTACCTTTAGGTACCTACCTACCTACCTTTATGTAAATAGTAGGTATATAGGTACCTAACTACACCCATACCTACATATCATTACCATACATAGGTAGATAGGTACCTACATTTCTGGCTTCATCCACGTCCGTACAGCGTCTATTATAATACTTACCTACACGCTCTTCTAATATCTACCTATTCTTACTTCTAACCTCTTCATCATTCAAATTCCATTTAGACATGTGATCATCTCAATTTTTGTTTCGCCGACCTCAACTTTTCGTGCCTCTTTTATCAGCCTTAAATTACCTAATAGATACCTATAGTTATTCACTCATTCTTTCTAGGTAGGTACCTACATATTAAGCCAAACCACCTAAGGTCATTTCTTTTCATCTTACTTTCGATATCTCTTTCAATCATACATACATACCTACATTCTCGTCTAATATCCTACTAGTTGCATGTAACACATGAGATCCAACTGTCGATAGCGATAGTATGTATAGTTGAAGAATATGTACCAAACTATAAACCCATAAATACAAATTATTGAATATTTTCAGATATTTTGTTTTCTATACAACATATGTAGGTATGTATGTCAAGATAGGATAGTATGCAGGAAGGTCCTTTTTTCCTACCCAGAATATGAAAATAGCATGATGGTATGTATGTATGTTTGGAGATGAAGTATCAAATTATTAAGTCTTCTTACATATTGTGTATAGGCGACTACCATACAAAATGTATGAAGCGATGTCGTCACTAAATTCAATTTTTAAAAAAATTGTTAAAAAAAAAATGAGATCTTCTACTACAATGTTAATATTTTTTATAGAAAATTTAATTATCTAGTTGGGGTGTTTCGGCTTTTTTCGATAATTGTAAAAGTTTTGGAAAAGTGGTACAATGATTTACCAGTACAGTTTAAAAAATTAGCAGAAAACAATCTTAACAAATTCTTGGTAAAATTAAAAGAATATCTAAAGTAACATTCAAATTTTTGTTTTGTTTTACTTTTATTGTTATGATTTGTGATTACTTTATATTATTATTTATATATTTCTTTTTTTATGTTATTAATATATATTTTACTTGGGTTGTCAAGTTTTTGCTTACTTTTTAGTTTATATCAATATAAATGTTCCTTTATATGATGCCTAGGTTAAGATTTTTGTAGATTTAGTTAGTCTGTAGTTAGGTTTTTTTTTTTTTGAAATGTGACTCACTTCAAAATATGAGATAATTCTCTTTTTGAAGTTGAGTCATTCATAAATAAGTAATCATTATAAAATATTCGTAAATATTGTGTATTTGTATCATTTTTTTTTAAATAAATAAATAAATAGGCAGTAAAACTCATAAATTTATCATTAAAATAATATTTTTCTTAATAAAAAATGTTGGAGAAACCCTGGAATTTTTTTGAAAAAACTAATTTGAGATTTTGTATTTGTCTATGTTTGTACCAATTTTCAGCGTTCTAGCTTTTATTGTTTCTGAGATATATGGAAAAATAAAATAAAAATTCAAAAGTTGATAACCCCTGACTGAAACAAAAATTCAAAATTCTGAGTATAAAAGTTTTGTAGGCCTGTAACTATTTATATATTCTAAAATTTTGGGCTCTATAAATTGAGCGGATCAAAAGTTATAAGGGGGGACGGACACACACACACACACACACACACAAAACTCACATAAAATGTTCTACTCCGGATTCTGAGTAAATCCATGTATTGGAACATATATGCTGCGAGGCCTCTAGTTGGTATTATTAGCATGCAAAAAGTCCACTACATCATACAAAATTTTCCTTCGTACACGCATCTTGGCTTAATAATGTCGATTCATTAAGAGAATTGAATTCTCATGAACGAATCGACAGTTGGAATACTTAAGTAGGTAGGTACCTACCTTATACCTAACTGCACTGGTTGAGATGTCCAGAACGAGTCGACTATAAGGTAGGTATGCCTGATGATTTCTAAGGCCCTGAATAACTTAGCTCCACACTACATTCAAGAACTGTGCCAAAAGAAGGTTCCATCGGGGAGACAGCATACATTGAGATCATCTGGATCACAGAGCACCAACTCTTTAAAAGAATTGGACAGAGTCAATAAGGTGGTTTACTATGATCGCGGTTTTAGTGTGAACGGGCCTTTGAAATGGAATAAATCGCCTCTTGACATAGGTACGTGGAGCTCAGAGCATTGACATGCATCCTCGATAATAGACTTCTTAAGACTGGTAGAGGTATATGTTTCTGTGAGCCAATTTAACTTGGAGTGATCTTGTATCACTAAACGGCTTTGCAACTTTGAAAGAAGGTACCTACAGTTTTGAGAGAGAGACGAAGAAGTATCTCGCCGATAAATCATTTTATACAACTGACGAAATGTTAAATGAAAGAGATTTCAATTAGCATGTAGATACCAACTATTATGTCTTTGTTTATTTATAATCAATGACGACTCCGAATGCTCTGCTTGGGAGCCTATATTATAATATGGAAGATAAACTAACACAAATACAAATATTTGCCTACATCTTTAGAGACACGACATGATGGTGTATAGGTACTCTATAATAACTATAGAATCCTTTACTCCCTTCTAACATGAATAGGTACAGCACAAAGAACCCATAAAGGCCCATCACAGCTGTCATTATTTATGTAGGTAGGTATAATACTAGGTACCTATATGTAGTATTGTGAGTTAGAACAGGATGACCAGATATTCTCAGCCCAAGGTGTCAGTCTGATGCTACTATTGGTTGATCCCATAGTGTTCATAATATATTCTGGTGGGGTGCATTTGTTGAAAACCAGATTTATCTAGTGACATCTCTTTCATTCGCGTGGGGGGCTGAAGGCTGTTTTGTATTCAAAATACACAAGTTCGAAAGAGATACCTACATATTTCCATGATGGGAAGGTGCCTACTAACTCTTGTAATAAGGTTGTGTTGAAATTTATTGTAGGTATGTGATGCTCAGGCTGATGTTAGATATTAATGAGATAATCAGACAAAACCGATGCCATACATTTCTATCCTTGCAAACACTGTAGGTACACTTCATTCAGTTTTAGAAGCATAGCAGTTTTTTGAATCCTTATTGTGTTGAATTAATATTTTAACTCTGAATTAAGATTGTGGCATAGGTATCTATTTGAAATCAAAACTAAAGGTTGGTACCTACCTATATCTCAAAAGAGACAAAGTTTAGATAAATATTTATAGGAGAATCATAAAATTAAAGCACCTACCTACAGGACTTGTGATCGCCTGGTTTACGTTATTAGGTAGGTACATGAGCTTCCGATCATCAATTAGGTACCTATATACCTACCTACCTATACTTTTTATTGAGTTCCCATATCAAACAAAAACGAGTGGGTTGTGGCCAACGCTACACTCTCAAAGTATTCAAAATTTGTATGGAAAATTTTAAAAAATTTTATGAAATGAGTTTGTTCAATATTTTTTTATTTAAAATATTTTATTATGAAAACTTGATACTTCTTCAATACCATTTTATGAAAGTGATGTGTCTTTTTACCAATTTGATTTTATTATGAAAATTTGATACTTCTTCAATACCATTTTATGAAAGTGATGTGTCTTTAGACAGTTAGAAAACAAAAAATTCAAATTTTAAGTTTCCTGAGCATGGGGTCACTTTAAAATATTTGACGTTTAAAAAAATTGAGAAGCACTATTCAGATATCCTTTGAAATCTAATGGGGTCTAAGTAAGTAGGTATTACCTACATATTTGCAAAATTTGAAAATAATCGAATGAGTAGGTAGGTACTTTAGTCTATAATTATTGATAAAGTAAAATAAACACGCCGTACATAGTACATAGCACATAGCACACTGCACATAGCACACACAGATACATTGTGATGAAACTTTCAGAATACAATCTCAGCATGATACTAGTTGATAATCTGCAATAAAAAATAGCCTTAAAAATTACGAAAACATTAGGTAACTCCCCACTATATCCCCTTGGGTTAGTGAGGAGTAAAAAAATAAAGATTAATTTTAATTAGGTAGGTACCTACATATTACAATTCACTCGCTTTAGTGCAAGAATGAGCTTGACCGTTTCATCCTCGGACGGAGTGACTTGGGGGGCAAGTCCCGTCAAACGATGGAATCAAAACCCTCATGATAACCCATAAACTGGATATAATTATCTTATTGAGTTCTATAATATCTTAAGATACCTATTATAATATTCATGATATGGGTATTATGGGTAATCATGAGGGTTTTGATTCCACCGTTTGACGGGATTGTCCCCTTGAATTATTCGAGTCATTTTTTGGAAAAGGGTTTTTATTTTTATAAAAAAGCAAAAAGTAGTGTTATTTTTATGAAATAAGGGTTAATTTTCTGTAAAAGGGTGACATTTTCAACACTTCTTCTTCTTCTCTATGTTGACGGTTATTTAGAAGAAACTTTCCCTGTCCTGTGCGGTGCGGAACAAGTCCTCCACATGCCTCACTCCGGTCCACTCCCAAATGTTACTTATTTCTTCCAACTAACCAGCATTCCAACCTCGAGAAAATGGCGTGCGAAATAATTTCAAATAAAATCTTTCTCTTCTGAGAATCGAACCCAGGTCTCCAGCACACAAGTCAAACGATTAACCACTCTGGCACGATAATCAATCACCCTGTTTTTGTTCATTAAAACAAATCTTAGGTAAGTATCTGTGTGGAAAAGTTATTTCAGTTAAATATGGCAGGCAGGCAGGCAGGCAGGCAGGCAGGCAGGCAGGCAGGCAGGCAGGCAGGCAGGCAGGCAGGTACCTTCCCAACTATTTATAAATTACCCAAATAAAGTTTAAAATAAAAGTTAGGTTAGGTACATTATATGACAAGTCATTATGTTTGATAGTGTCAATTGATACCAAACTACCTACATACATAGGTAACATTCCTGACATAACTCTCCATATCTCACTGCCATCATTCACCCACAAACTACATTGTTAAGTAGGTACCTATATAGCCTTTAGAGGTGGTCCTCTCCTCACACCAATAATTGTTAAAGCAGGTATCATGTTGCTACACAATTTATTTAATAATTATTGGAAGATTGGTTGGTGATAGATAGGTACCTGCCAGACTATCTGTAGGGGAAGGACGGGTAAGGTGGCCACCTTAAGCTTTGAATGACTACTTTTTTAAGCATTAATTTACTTTGGTATAAGTACTTAAAAACTAATGTAGGTTCAATATCGAATTGTTATTTTTACTTATATCAAAAAGTTTAAAAATATTCTTAATTTAAAACTAAAATGGGAAATTGACCACTTTACCTACCCAGGTCAGTTAAAGTGGCATACTAACAACAAGTATAAAAGTAAGTGCATTTTTTCATTATTTAATCTAAGAAATTAAATAAGATCCAATATCAGTCATATAAACAACAAATTAAGGGCAATATTCAAATAAAATATCATTTATATGAACAAAATACAGCATACAGCAGCCCGACTGTGGAACGATCTTCCGAATTCTGTGTTTCCACCTTCGTACAACCCGGGTCTTTTTAAAATCCGAATTAATAAACTCTTTTCTAGATTGCAAACCCCTCCCAACGCTACGTAGTGCGCTTCTTCGGAAGAGTAAAATGGACCCAAATCCTAATAGCTGGCGTCCCCTACGTGGACATGTTAAAAAAAAAAAATAAGGGCCAAATTCACAAATATTATCATCCTCCCCATCACACCCAGAACAGGCTTCATGCGCCCATCGTTTACAACTAGTGCACTGAATCCAGCCATCTTCACGATTTGACTTAGACCACATCTCCTGGCAGTAGTAGCTTTCAGAATCATCATCAGCTTTTCTACCAAACCTTCTTTATATGGACTGTTAGTTAATATTGCTGATCGACTGTTTCTTTCTATTTTGTTTTAGGCAATGCTTTGGAAATTGGTAATAAATCTTTAGGGGTTACTGTGAATGATGTAGGTAAGTACTTGGTTGCGGATCCAACATTGGTTGAGTCACTGTTTATCTGCTTTCCAAGATGTCTTGCGAAAATAACGTAGATTTTCATTTAAATTCTTGACTAGCCCTGAGGAACCCCATTTCTTTATCTCTTATAGCTTTTTCCATCGCATCAGGGTCCCATGTCAGCTGCTCATTTATACGTATTTAGCATGTCTAAAATGAAATATTTTGAAAAATGACAAAAATAATACTAAAACGGGTATAAAGTGACCTACCAGGTCACTTTACCTACACCCTTAGTGGACCACTTTACCCGTAATGGAATACATTTAAAAAAAAATAACCCAAAATGTCAAATGAGGTTAAACGGACTTTGTTTACATTAATTTAATTACTTCGATAGACATATGTACTAAACCGTTATAATATTGAAATATTTTATATTTACATTCAGTACTGATATTCGTTTCAAAGTTTAAATAACTCACCTTAGATCAGGACAACACAATTAACCTTTTTTGCAATATTTTTTTTCCCGAGAACTGAGCGTGTCGCCTGTCACTGGAGCAATATGTCGTCGGCTAATGAATAGTTTCCATTGGTTTAAATCTACATATGGCGACATCTTAATTTCTGTGTAATATTCAATGACCACTTTACCTGCCTGGGCCACTTTAGCGACCTTTCCCCTATAGGTTGGTTCACCTAGGTAGGTATCTTCTTCTTTCTTCAGCCATCTCTCCACTGCTGGATATATTTATTATGCCACTTATAGATATTCACATTAATCTCTTCTTTGGGGTCTCTGTACTCATCCAATTCCAGCAACGGAGACCTTGCTTTTATCTGAAGCCGTCCTATTCCCCTTCTCATATCCATCATGGTCTCCATTTCAGGACTCTGGGTGCCCAGTTGTCTATTTCCTGTCTGGTAACAATAGGTACCTGTCCATTGCCATTTAATTCTAGCAACTCTATCTATGACACCGACAACTTTTGTATAGCGTCTGATTTCCTGGGATATCCTGGACCTGGACATACACATAAAAATAAGAATATTGAATCAATTAGTAAGTAGGTGAAAATGATTGTTGTTGTAACGATTAAAACATCACAGAATGCACACATTGATATAGTTGCTATCGTGAAAATTTGATATGGTAAGAAAGGTTTATCTTTAAATATTACTATGTTTGATATTTAAATATTACTATGTTTGATATTTAAATATTACTATGTTTGATATTTAAATATTACTATGTTTGATGCCTTCGGTTGAAAAGTGTTAACGTTACGAAGACGGGGATCAGCTGCGTAGAAGTTGAGTAAGCTAAACACTTCATTGTGAACATGTCATAGCCATTCATCATTTTATGCAACATACTAAGATCGGCAACTCTTCTCCTATCGCGCAAACTGAGCATTATGTAGAAAGCTAATCTATCATTATAGTTCCTCAAGATCCTACTCTGCCCAGCCCTGAACGAGATTATTCTAAGAGCACGTTTTTGAACTTTTTAAATTTTGTCAATTGACAGCATATGTGCGATATAATGGAGAATTTTCTATAGACATGAAGCATTATGCAATATCATGTGACCTTTAATTGTTAAATATATCCTACTTGTGCTATAATAATGTAGGTGATGTTTAGATAGATACCTACATAATATGTGATAGGTATAGTCCAATGTAATATGACGTCCTGTATTTAGTATGACGGGATAGTGATAATATAATTATATTTGCATCAGACACATTCATACCTCGCACAATTCTCACGTTCATTTATACTACATACTTTACTTTGTTATAATATATAAGTATATACATACATAATATCTCGATCTACATACGAGTATTTCACTGAAGTGTCCAGCTGAATCAGAGATACGCAACCGTCTATATTAATTATTTTTGATTTTTTTAATGAGTCGAGCTGTTGGTATATTTTTTTCTACGAAGTTTTTTTTATAGATACATGTCATCGTCATCATGTCCCTTTCGAGGGAGGCATAGTGAACAGAGCTCCACACCCTCGTGTCTTTACATGGGCACATTATTCACTCACATCCAAACACCTCTCATCACATGCTGGTCTGTTATTTGCACTGCTTACTTTTGCTGCTACATAATCTTCTTTTTCCGTGCCCTGTCAGAAACCCCCTACATTGGCAATCATTCTGGCGAATCTCTCCCATCCTCTGCTACCCGGAATATCTGCTGCACAGCTCTGAAGCAAAATATTAGACAGCAAGGACATGTCTCCCTCCAGTTCTTCGGCAATCTTCTATAGGTATATCAAACTTCTATTATCTTATTAAATACTTGTGAGAAGGTATATAAAGGCGATAGACAGTCGATGGCAGGTCGTACAAGCGTCAGGTATACTGGTACATGCATGCACATAAATTAGATTTTTATATTTTCTTTTTTTTCAGGAGGCGTGAGACAAACATACACACACACAAACTAACACATTCATTGCTTTATTACTTTAGATTAAATTAACTTAAAATAAACCAAAATTTGATAAATAAACCAACAGTTATATCAGTCTGAAAATTATATGGTGTGCATAATATAATGCCAGTTACACCAGTACAATTAGGTATAATAGGTATCATTTCAACAAGATGTACTTACA